>CM053786.1:54187002-54787002 GCA_028749045.1 Cupressus sempervirens
ACTAAACTACACACCCACCCACAAAATGCCATGTTTCTAACTTTAATTCATGTTGAAAAGTATTACTTTTCCCGCCCAAAATCATTCAAAAAAACTTATTTTAATATTGTAGAGTTTTTTATCTTGTTGTATTTTGTAGGATGGTTGATTACGTTGATAAATACCCCATAATAATTGACAAACATTAGGCAATATGTTGAGAGAATGCAATAGGAGAAATTCTTACTTTGAGGCAATTTCCAAGGTGTTGCATTATTTAACTAATGTATTTATAATATTTTAATTAGAAAAGTCCTATAATTCTATAGCTTTATATATTTTATAATGTTACTTTAATATGTAAATAAACGTTACTACATCATCAAGAAAATTGTCATATTATAAATAATGAATTTGACATGTACACAGTGAATCTTCTAGAGTAGAGCAATAATTACTCAAATAGACATACTCAAATAGATCACATGTAACTATAGATCAAATTCATATCTGCATGTTTGAAAGAAGTGATTTACAAATGTCATCCCCATTTAATTAAAATTTCATTTTACGATTTTGGCAGTGAGCTTCAGAAACAAAATTGATCAACAAATCTTAGCTCTTCTTCATTCAATTTCATTGATTTTGTAGTCTTGTGAGGAGGATAAGACATAACATTGTTAGGGCAGCTTCTTGTAGTTCCTACTTGTAAAGAATCTGGTGAGTTTAGCATGTTGCACCCAAACAAATCAATTATTTTGAGATTTTAGTGATTATCTTATTGCATTTTCACATCATCCATTGTGAACCAATGGATAATGAGAGAATGGACAATAATATCTATAAAATCTAAGGATCTATAAAGAACAACTCAACATAAGGAGGGAAGTGAATTGGAAACTATGATGTTATGATGATATTTCGAGAAAAGCAATCTCTCTTTCGAAAGAATCATGGGGAATATTTCCAATGTTTCTAGGATAAGCAAAAATAAATTAAAAAATCTAGGGCACAATCAATTCCACCACCTTTGTTATTGACCATAACTTTTTCTTATATATGTCCATTAAAATTATCATTTGTCTATTGGAAGGGTGAATTGTCACCATTGCCTTCATCCAAAACTACAGACTATATGAAACCAAAGCAGTAGTTGTGAGCAATTCTAAGTTTCTCCATGTCATGGATCATGGTGCCACCGGTCTAGTCATCAAATGTCATATTGCTTTCTTGCATGGCTCCAACTAACAAATGTAACTAGCTAAACTTTCACAAGACATCTTTCGTGCTTAGTGCATTTAATGGCGTATGACTACTGAAAAATCCTAACATTCTGGCTAATGTTTCCCAAGGAGTGAAGCCTATCGGCTTAATAAAAAGTATTTTATTTATGTCTTTTTAAGTCCACCCTTTCTTAATGAATATATTTATATATGTCTCCTTGTTTTGATATTCATTGAAAAGGAATATTTTTTCTATCTCCTTTTGAATGCTATATAATTTTTCAAATTCTAGTTTCAATTTTTATTTCGGAGTCTATAATTTCTAAATTGTTCCCATTACTTAGGTAGAACTATTTTCATTAATTAGGTAGTTCACCATGTTAGGTCAAATTAGATCAATTGCGATTGAGTGAATGTTAGTCTAGGAACATTGAGTAAGATGTTTTTTAGTTTTGGTAGGTATTTTTTATAATTACAATGTGTCTTTCTAAATATTTTTTACACTTTTTATATTTGCTTATTTTTAAATTTTTATTTTAGATTACAAATTCTTTCTAACAAATATTTTAAATTAAATGTTATTGTTACAATCTAAATTCATATAAAATTATAATTAATAAATGTAAGATGAATTATATATTTTAAAAATTTCTATCTTTTAAATATAAAAGATTGAGTTACCTTTAAATATAAAAATTTACTCAAAAATATCAATATTAAAAGGACAAAACATAAAAAAATAAAAAAAATAGTACATTTTAATTCATTCTAACAAATAATTTGATATATAATTTCTTATAAATATTTCTTCCATTATATTTTGTAGATAATAAGTTAGTTAGTATTATAAAGTTTTAAAATTTTAATTATTTGAAGAATATAATTTTGTCCAAGATATAATTAATATTAATTTTATTAGAAATCTTCTACAAATTGTACATTATAAAATACCATATGCTTAAGGAAAAAATAGATTAAAAAAATTTCAGTCTCTCATTCGTACCTTAAATTCAAATGTATCCATTTTTTTCATAGATATAATAATACAAGATCATCATAACAAGCTCTAGATAAACACTACAATCTCCTTCAGATTATTCAAATACTTCATTAAAATACAATATAAATAAGTGCTACATATTAGAATAATAATATTTGGAAGGCTTACTTTAATGGGTGTTGCTTGTATAATATTTTAGATATCATTGTAATTAATATATTAGAAACTTTTAAATTTGTTCAAAACTAGTATTACAAATATATCACTAGTGCTTGCACTAGGGTAGGGTGAAAGGTTATAGCCAATAGGTGAGACACATTGAATAGTAGCTTTAAGTTCATCCAGCATATATAATTGAAATATATTTAAAATTAAACTATTAAAACAGGAGTTCAAAGCCTTGCATGCTTGATGAAAAATAAAAGGAGGAAAGGAACACCACAAGTTTTTTGAATAAAGGTATGAGCGAATGCTACATGAAGTAGAGCTCTCTGCCAAAAACATCTTCCATTCACAAACTAAATTATTTAAAATAAACAATTTCATGAATAGAAATAGAGCACGCTTCCATTAGATTATTGAGCCTAGAAAACTTGGCATTGGTTCGCTTTGATATTCCCCCAAATTTCCTCATTATTCATCTCTTAAATATTCCTAAAAAATAATATTATATTAGGATAAAAATAGTAAAACATTACAACTAAATTGGTAGGATTTTTCTGAAAATAATACAAGTCATAGCATCACCCTGAGAAAGGTTTTGTGTGGCTTAAGCATCACACACTAATCTTTGACTACTTAGTGTGCAATACTATGGAGCCCACTCGATGCTCACATTCTCTATCTCCTTTGTGTTGAATTTTTTTAGAATAACTAGGGGTGGGGGTGTGAATCAGTTATTTGAGGTATAGATGTGAAAACAAAACTTTTCATAGCTTAGTGAACCCATATCCATAAAACATATTCATGCATGCATCCTAGATTATATAATACATAAATTTTTGAAGGTTACTATCCTAGGTCAAAATGTTCTTTATAGAAATACAAATATGAAACATAAGAGAATCAATAAAATATTTGACAAAAGGATTGTATGTGGAAACCCAATTTGGAAAAAATCACTAGTAACATGCTATTCATTCTTACTCATATGAAGTGATGCCTTATGAAACACCAACCCTATTAAATTTTATAATACACACTGTTAAATATGACCTAGTTAGAGGATTTCATTCACCCTATTAGAATTGAGCCTTGTTAGAAGACTTTAAACAATTCACTTGGAATATCACTTGGCTAAAGGATTTACAAATGACTGTTAGGTCAACCTCAATCCAAAAGATTTTCCATAGAATGATACAATGATTAGAAAGTAACAATTAGGCTTTATCTAATAACAAATTTGTACTAATCACTTGCAAATTGTAGATCTCTATTTCAGTCCTCCATTCTACTTGGCATTCACATAGTTAAGTTCTAATAGCTTGTTCACCCTTCAAGCATTCATACTCTTAAGCCCTTTTACTTTGTATGCCAACAATAGTCACTTTTGTTCGGCCATTGAATGAAGCAATACACTAGACTCCTTTTCTACTTTAGTTTTTTGAACATGATCGACCTTGCTTCTGACCAGTCATCTCTATATGTAAATAAGTTAGATTTTTTTTTATGTTCAACCTCGATCATCCATTTTAGAGTTAGGTAGGATTAGGTAGGATTCAATGAATCTACCCATCTTTTCATTCGAGTCCCTTTTAGAAAATTCTTCTTTAATCCTCTTTGAGTTTGCCTCAAAATGGTTTACCATGAATTTTTTGCCACCAACTCATCATAGTTGTCTTCCACACACTTCATAAAATTGCACATGCTTCACACATGCTTCAAAAAGTTCAAGAAAATAAAATAGTTAACTTATATTAATCAAATATATAATTTAACATGAATACTAGAACTTGATATCAATATGATGTCACTCACCTTATGCACTATTCTTCCACTTATCCAATACTAGATCACTCAGCATATACTAAAGTTTACTGATGCTCATCATGCACTAAAATTTACTCAACTTAAAATATGCTCACTTTGCATACACTGCATGTTTACTTTTTTCAACTCCAACTAAGTTTGTGCTCATCTTGCACCAAATTTTCTCAACACCTACTTTGCACTAGGTCAAGCTTGCTAGGCACAACTCTTCTTACTTCTTCTTCTAAACTTAATCAATGTATATAACTTTTGTAGCCTTAAGTAGATAATTAATGCACTATATCATCAATGTCTTAACTGATCTTTGTACTCCTTTTTCATACCATAACTCAACATTTCCTCTAGGTGCTCTTGTTATCTCATTTGATCAAAACCTCCTTATTAATCAAACAAATGATAGTACTCAAATCAAATATGTAGTTGTCTTAGTAGTGTCTAGCAGATTTGATATTAGTGAAAAAATAATGATTGTTCTGTTATATATTCTTCACTCCAAAATAATGTTATATACAACAATATCAAAAAGAAAATAATTCGTTATATTAAAATATCTCCCTCTATTAGAAGCTTTGATTTTCTATATAGGGTACAAAATTCTATTATGATCAATAGACAGTCAACTCTTCCTTATGACTCCCTTCATCTATCATCTTGTAGGGCTTTTCCTTCTGGCTTTATCTGATCACTCCCTCTTTGTGATATTCAACTACCTATCTCACCATTTGCATTGATTCCTTATATCTTCCTCAATAGTTTCTCACTCTTACTAGGTATAATATTTCTCTCTCAATAGGGAATATATCTCCCTCCTTAGTAAACATGAGGTACACTATCTTCTATCTCCCTCTGAGTAGATAATTCTCACTTTGTTTGGTATTATTCATCATCTCTCCCTATTTGAAAACAACGTCAAAGACTTTTTATCTCAACATGTAGATGTTAATAATTTTAGTTTCTCCCTCTTTCACCTGACTTGTGATTGACCTTTTGATCCTTCTCTTTGATTACTTTAGGCATCTCCTAAAGTAAGAACCATTGCATCAATGTGTAACATATGTCATTTATCTCATTTTATGTAGGGAATTATTTGTGCTTCTTAAATAGCTTTTGATAGGGGTGTCATCCCTAGTTTACCTCTTAGATACTCATGAGCATCCTTAGGTAAAAATTTTGTGAAAATATTAGCTATATTCTCTTTTGTATTCACATAATTCATCTTCACTTATTTGTCTTGAACTAACTCTCTCAAGTAATGATACTTGATTTCAATGTTCTTAGTCTTTTTGTGCATCATAGAGTTCTTTGATATATTTATAACACTTGTATTATTACAATAAAGTATCATAGGTTCAATGATTTTCTCCTTCATACCTTTGAGTAGTTGTTTGATCCATACAATCTTGTACAAGTTACTATACTAGCCACATATTCAACTTCAATAGTAGATTGAGATATGTAATTGTGTTTCTTATTAGTCTAGGTGACCAACCTCTTTCCCAAGAAAAGTGCTCCTCTACTTGTACTCTTTATATCACCAATATTTCTAGCCCAATTAAAATTTTTATATGCTCTTAGTTCAAACTTGTCATTTTTCTTGTAGTATAGATCATAGTTTGATGCACCTTTTAGATATCTCATAATTCTTTTTGAAGCTATCAAATCATTCTTCTTAGTATTAGCAGAGAATCTTGCAACTATCCCAATAGATAATGCAATGTTAGGTCTGCTATGCACTACATATTGCAATTTGCCAATCATAGACATGTATAATGTTTGATTGACTTTAGTTGAATCATCATTCTTTGACAACTTATGTGCTATCACCATAGGTGTGCTAATGTGTTTGGACTCTTCTAATCTAAATTTTTTTAATATCTCTTTCACATACATAGACTGAGTGATGTATATATGGATAAAAGTACAAAGTTGTGTCACCTTTTAGGCTAATTTATTAGATTAACTAAATTTTAGTATTTCTATCCAAAAATCTATTTTTTTTAAAACTTATGATTTAGATAAATTCATTCTACGTAAGTTATATATGGTCTCACACTTTCCAATTGGAAATGTCTATTAAATGCATGTTTTATACTAGTTTGTATCCAATTACTAAATAAATCAAAATATTTCAAAAAAGTGGCATTTCAATAAATCTAACTATTTTTAATGTTTTTTTTTAATAATATGTAAATACCATTTTATAGTGCTCAGAGTCAAGAATATTCTCATATGAGTTTATAGTTTATTAATTAGATATATTATATTGTAATTAAATAATTCTACAACCATGTATATAACACTTGAAAAGATGTCAATTTTGAGAAAGAAAAAAATATTAGGTCATGTCAAAAAAATCTAAAAATTATATGAAATTCTAGAGGAGAGAGTCCTCTTTTAGAATGTATAATTTTTCTCCTGGTTAGAATAGATTTGTTTTGAAAAATGTGGTGGGAGATGAAAACTATTGATTTTAGGTGACTTGAGATTTTAATCCTTATAAAAGAGAAAGTATAGGTCTAAAGGTGATTTTTATTTTTATTGTTCTAGATATATATGCTATCTATAACATAGTCTAAGATCAAAGGGAAATAAGTTTATTTCCATATAGTTTTGTGGTGGGAACGAGACCCCTAATTTTCAACATTTTTTAGCAAATAAAGAATTATTTATGAAAAATAGGAAAATATATCAATTCTTATTCTAAATAATTATTAAAAATTATAATTCCAAACTTCATCCATTTCTACACATTTCATTAGTTTACTTCATTTCCAAATTAAAAATAATAATACCAATTTTATGTCATTGAAGGTGAACAATTATACTTTTCTTAGCATCTTCCTTTATAACAGGGTGACAGAGGTTTGTGCTTTTACCCATACCATATTTCATCTAATGCACTTACAAACCCATAAAGAGCTAGGTTTCCCCAAACATAAATATCTCACATTCTTTCTTCATTCTATTTGAAAATGCTTTACATAAAGTATCTTGACTTCGAAATATGATATTATCAACCAAAAATTTAGATAGTAAAATAGTTTTTCCTTTTTCTGTCTTCAAATACAAATTGTTGTTATAATCAGTCCTTTCAAATCCTATCTTCACAAGATAATTGTGAAGCCTTTTCGACCATGCTCTTGGTGCTTTCTTTAAACCATATAAAGATTTGTGTAATCTATATACCATATTTTTCTTGTTAGCATTAACAAATCCTTCTGGCTATTCTATGTAAACCTCTTCTTCTAATATACCATTCAGAAATGCTGACTTAACATCCATTTGATAAACTTTGAAACCATTGTATACAAAGTAAGCAGGCATAATTCTTACTCTTCCAATCTTGCAATAGGGGGGAATGTTTCTCTATAGTCAATTCCTTCATGCCTTCCAATCTTGCACTATTTTCATCTAGCTTGTTTCTATAAACCCACTTAGTGCCAATCACATTTTTATCTTCTAGTCTGGGAACTAGAGTCCATGTCTTGTTCTTTTCAATCTAATCAATCTCTTCTTTCATGGATTTACTCAAGTCCTCATCTTCTAAGGCATCTTTCACTATTTTAGGTTCGTGCATGCTTAAAAAACATGTATCTTGTCTCAACTTGTTTCTTGTCATTGGTCTTGCATTTTTATCTCCAATAATTTTCTCAGCAGGGTGATGTATTTTCACATACTTTGACAATCTTGGTTTTGCTATCCTTTCCTCATTAGGTTAATCAACTTTTGAATCACTATGAACTTCTATATCTAGTAATACAACATCCCTTTCATGTACACTAACCTCAGAATTAGAATGTGTCTTAGCTTTTGCCTAGAACTCAGCTCTTGACTATTGCTCAATACTTAACTACAAATTTGTACTTGAATGCAACTTGACATTCATTGTGTGTGACTCAGTAGTCACTAAAACTTGTTGTTGATTTCCAACTTCATTTGCAACATCTGCATACTTTCATAAAATTATATAAAATATTTATATTCCTTTGGTATCTTCATAGGTTCAACTTCATGTACCTCTATATACTCATCAAATTTTAGTTTTCCACTTTCCAAAACTTTGTTAATGTTAAGTATAAATAAACTCTTATAACCTTTGCTTCTTGTGGAATAACAAAGGAATGTACCTCATTCACTTTTATCATCAAATTTTCCATTCCTTTTATCCTTGAGAATATAGCACTTTCCTCCAAATCTCTTAAAATATTTTACATTGGGTGAGTATCCATACCATAATTAAAATGGTGTTGAATGACTACCTTTCTTGACTTGCACACTATTGAAGGTATAGATAGTTGTACTTATAGCCTCTCTCTAGTATTTCAAAGCAACATTTTTCTCCATCATGAGTGTCCTAGCATAGTCTATTATACATCTATTCCTCCTTTTAGCAATTCCATTTTTTTGTGGGGTCCTAGGTTCATATGTTTGACTTTTGATTCCTTTGTCAATATATAACATCTCAAACTCGTTTGATGTAAATTATCCTCCTCTATCAGACCTCAAACATTTCAATATTTTACCTATTTCCTTCTCAACTCTAGCTAAGTACCACTTAAACATTTATAAAGCATCAGATTTCTATTTTAGAAACATAACTATCATCATCCTAGAATAGTTGTTAACAAATAGCATAATGCATTTGTCACCTTTGTAGCTTTGCACTTCAATTGGTCCACACAAATTAGTAGGAACAATCTCCAAAATTCCTTTAGAGGTAAGAGTCTTACTTTTGAAACTATAATTATGTGAACATCCACTTTCAATGATTCACCCATCATTCTTGTTCACACAAGACATTAGTGCAGTTGCCTCAACCTCATCAGAATCATCATTCATTGCAACACACAACACTTCATAATCATGGTCGCCTGATCTATCATTGGTTTCCTCTTCTACAATGTAGCAAGACTTCTTGACTTTCTCTTTGAAATCCATGTTGTCCTCATCTCTTTTACTTTTGTATTTCTCTCCACTTCTATTGTTCTTCTTCTTTGGACATCTAGTAGCAATATGACCAACCTCATTATAATTAAAATATATGATAGGTAGCATACCTTTGAATTACCTTTACTTCTATGAAATCTCTTTACTAGTATTGCTTCAAGTTGTTCTACATCATCCTCATCTGTATCAGTATCAGTAGAAAATTAATTTACGTTTTTTTTCTTCTTCTTCTTCTCATTAGGTTCCTTCAATGATATCTTAGCTCTGAAAGCAGATTCAACATTGCCAGATTTAAAGTTATCAAAATTAGATAGGTCAAAAGTAGCGAGCCTACCTACTAGACCTTCAAGAGTCAGATTAGAACTTGGTATGCATCTTAGTTCTTTTATAACAGAAACTCTAATAGCATAGATGAGTAACAGTGTTCTTATTACTTAATACAATATCATCATCAATTTGACTAGTAGCTCCTCTTATAGCATTAACAATGTCTTTTATTCTAGAGCAATATTTAACAACATTCTCACCTTCTTGCATCCTCGTATCATCAAAA
Source organism: Cupressus sempervirens (assembly GCA_028749045.1). NCBI lineage: Eukaryota > Viridiplantae > Streptophyta > Pinopsida > Cupressales > Cupressaceae > Cupressus > Cupressus sempervirens. The sequence continues at coordinate 54,196,694 of CM053786.1, forward strand.
TTACCTCTAAGATTTTCAAATTTGGCTCTCAAGACATTTGCATCTCCTCCATAAATGGTTTGAAGAGCATCCCACATCTTCTTTGCACTGTTACAACCCTTGATTTCATAAAATCTTAAAATAACTTAAGGAAGAGGCAATATCCACCATTACCCACTATCAATGATCCACCCATCATTCTTATTCACAAAAGACATTAGTGCAATTGCCTTAGCCTCATTAGAATCATCATTTATTGCAACACACAACACTTCATAATCATGGTCGCCAGATCTATTGTTGGTTTCCTCTTCTACAATGTAGCAAGACTTCTTGAATTTTTCTTTGAAATCCATGCTATCCTCATCTCTTTTACTTTTGTATTTGTCTCCACTTCTATTGTTCTTCTTCTCTGAACATCTAGAAGCAATATGACCAACCTCATTGTAATTAAAACATATGATAGGTAGCATACCTTTGAATTACCTTTACTTCTATGAAATCTCTTTATTAGTAGTGCTTCAAGCTGTTCTACATCATCCTCATCTGTATCAGTATCACTAGAAACATAATTTACCTTTTTCTTCTTCTTCATCTCATTAGGTTCTTCAATGATATCTTAGCTTTGAAAGCAAATTCAACATTGCCAGATTTAAAGTTATCAAAATTAGATAGGTCAAAAGTAGTGAGCCTACCTACCAAACCTTCAAGAGTCGGATTAGAACTTGGTATGCATCTTAGTTGTTTTATAGCAGAAACTATAATAGCATAGATGAGTAACAGTGTTCTCATTACTTAATACAATATCATTATCAATTTGACTAGTAGCTCCTCTTATAGCATTAACAAGATCTTTCATTCTAGAGAAATATTTAACAACATTCTCACTTGCTTGCGTCCTTGTATCATTGAACTTACCTCTAAGACTTTAAAATTTGGCTCTCAAGACATTTGCATCTCCTCCATAAACAGTTTGAAGAGCATCCCACATCTTCTTTGCACTATTACAACCCTTGATTTCATAAAATCTTAAAATAACTTAGGGAAGAGGCAATCTCCAACATTACTTGGTTATGTTCTTTCTTCTTTTTCAAGTCATCAATAGGTAGGACTTGAACAGGGTCAACATTCCTCATGGTGATGGTAGATTGTGCATGGTCTCCAAGACCCCGTAGGTTTAGCTTCATTAGGCTTTTCCATGCAATGAAGTTTTTCTTGTTAAGCTTGGGTACCTCTCTTCTTGACATCTTGATCTTTTTCTTCTAGTACCTTCAAACTAGCCCTGATAAGCAGTAGTTATTTAAGATACAAATATCTAAACAAAAAATTTCATAGCTTGGTGAACCCATATCCATAAAATATATTCATTCATACATGTATTAGATCATACAATACTTAAACCTTTGTAGGTTATTGTCCTAGGTCAAAATAATCTTTGGAGAAATGTAAGTACGAATCATAATAGAATCAATAACACATTTGACAATGATTTTACATGGACACCTAATTTGGAAAAAACTACCAATAACATTCTACTCATTCTAACTCTTCTGAAGTGATGCCTTATGAAAGGCCAACCCTGTTAAAGGTTACAATACACACTGTTAAATGTGACCTGGTTAGATAATTTCATTCACCTTGTTAGGAGTGAGCCTTGATAGAGGATTTTAAACCATTCACTTGGAGTGTCACCCAGTTAAAACTTTTACAAATGATTGTTAGGTCAACCTTAATCCAAAGGATTTATCCTAGACTGATACAATGATTAGAAAATAATAGTAAGGCCTGATTTGATAACAAATTACAAGTCACTTGTAGATTATAGATCTCTATTTTTAGTCCTCCATTTAGCTTACCATTCACATGCTTCAACTCTGATAGCTTGTTCACCATTCAAGCATTTATACTCTTAAGCCTTCTCACTTTGCATGCCAATAGTAGTCACTTATGTTTGGCTATAGAATGAAGCAATACCCTAGACTCCTTGTCTACTTTAGTTTTTCGAACATGACCAACCTTTCTTCTAACTAACCATCTCTATATATAGAGAATTAAGATCATTTTTCATTCAACCTTGACCATCCATTTTATGGTTAGGTAGGATTAGGTAGAATTCAATGAATCTATACATCTTTTCTTTTGAGTCCCTTCTAGAAACTTCTTCTTCAATCCTCTTTGAATTATTCTCAAAATGGTTTACCATGAATTTTGTGCCACCAACTCATCATAGTTTTCTTCCACATGCTTCAAAAGATTCAAGAAATTAAAATAGTCAGCTTAGATTTATCAAATCTATGATTTAACATGAATACTAACACGCGACATCAATATGATGTCACTCGACTTCCATACTATTATTACACTCGACCAATACTAGATCACTCAATATATACCAAGGTTTACTGATGCATGACATCCACTAAAATTTACTTGGCTTAGACTATGTTCACTTGGCATACACTGAATCTTTACTTTTCTTGGATCTAACTGATTTTCTTCTCAGGTTGCACTAACTTTTCTTGGCACCTATTGTGCACTCAGTCAAGCTTGGAAAACACAATTCTTCTTACTTGTTCTTCTAGACTAAATTAGTGTATCCAACCTTTGCATCCTTAAGTAGATAATCAATGCACTATATCATCACTGACGTAACTTATCTTTGTACTCCTTTTTCATACCATAACTCAACCTTTCCTCTAGGTGCTCTTCTTATCTCATTTGATCAAAGCTTCCTCATCAATCAAACAAATAATAGTACTCCAATCAAATAAGAAGTTGCCTGACCAGCAAGTAGTAGATTTTACATCAGTTACAAAATATTAATTGTTCCACTACATATTTTTTACTACAAAAAAATCTTGTATCAACACTCTATTATACAAAATTTACTATGTAACTATGTAATGGAACTGTGTCTGTTTAAGTTTTAAATTCAACTACTACCACCAAATTTCATTAAACCATAAATAACTCATTGGTAACTTTTCAATTTGGATATCAAACCAAGGAGATGTAGCCAAGATGCCCATTAGGTGTCATGTAGGAAATTCAAGCCCAAAGTAGGAATAGAGTTAGGATAATAAATTTTTAGATGATCAAATCTTTAAATTTATAAAACCTATTTCAAGTGAATATGATCCTATGAATTTAGTTTATAATGCAATTTGAATCACTCAAATCTGATATTGTATGATAAAATTAGGGCCAAAATATTGACTGTATGTCCCTAAATCTGCATTGCCAAATCTCAAATTTCCCACCTCTTTATTGACAGTTATCACTAGTAAACTATTCTTGCATTGAAATTTAAATTCTATTGGATATAAAAAAGGGAAAGAAATATAATTTCATCTTTAAGGATAATCTCTTTGCTCCATCTATAAATGAATAATTTGTAGTCAATTTTGTCATTGGTCTAGTCAAGAATATGAAAAATAACATTAGAAATCAAAATCGTAGGCAAGAAAAATCCTTTGCAATCTCTAAAAAATCCCAAAGAAGAATTTTGGCAATAAATATTGAGCTCTTAGGCTACATCATAGTTAGCAAGAAAAAATAATGTAGGCATGAAAACACACAACTCTTTTGATCTATGCACCATCACACAACACATTTCCTTCTATGCAAAAGACCTACAATATCGTGCAAAGAATGAAAATACAAAACATCACTATAGCACAACATGAAATTTCATCTCTTAAAACTGACCTATGATCATGCAAGAAGGTCAAACATCCATCATTTTTTTGACTTTTTTTTATTGCAACAAAGTTTCTCTTTCCTCTCACAGGCCCTTCAATGTTGCGAATCACAAAAAATTGTTGCATTTTTGACCTTTGAACATCGAATGAGAGAAAAGGAATCACACAAAAAGAAAAATCATATGACTAGCTCCTACAATGCCTGAAAATACACAATATTTTTTACTTGCATTACATTGTACCAAGAAAACTCCTCTCATCAATTTGACATGCGATCATGCAAAAACACAAAAAATGCACTACAGTTTCACCCTATAAATGTCAAATGAACAAAAAAGTGTTTCTAAAATAAGCCAACTAATTTGATGCATGAAGATTCCCAATACTTTTGGCTTGCACATGTTGAATGAGCCAAAAAGAGTTCCTCTGATAAGCCAACTCTTTTGGTGCACTCCTACAATGTTTTTGTCCACTGAAGAAAAAGATAAAAATATTTGATAATGTGCAAGTCATGATTTTGTATTTATGGATCTAAATTTGATAATTACAATAAGAACTATATATTTGAATACTTGAGCAGCTGTAAAACTAGAAATTTTAGTGTTGGATCTACTAATAAGAATGATATTTTCATTGTAAATGTTGTTTGAACAGAGGGACTCTAACTCTCTAACTTGGCACTTAAAATATTCAAGAAATTAAAATAGTCAGCTTAGATTTGTCAAATCTATGATTTAACATGAATACTCACACTAGGAATCAATATGATGTCACTCATCATCCATACTATTATTCCAATCGACCAATACTAGATCGCTCAACATATACTAACATTTATGATGCATGACATCCACTAAACTTTACTTGGCTTAGAATATGTTCACTTGGCATACATTGAATCTTTACTTTGCTTGGATCCAACTAATTTTCTTCTTAGGTTGCACTAACTTTTCTCGGCACCTATTGTGCACTCAATCAAGCTTGTAAAACATAATTTTTCTTACTTGTTCTTTTAGACTTAATTATTGTATCCATCCTTTACATCCTTAAGTAGATGACAAATGCACTATATCATCACTATCCTAACTTATCTTTGTACTCCTTTTTCATACCATAGCTCAATCTTTCCTCTAGGTGCTCTTGTTATCTCATTTGATCAAAGCTTCCTCATCAATCAAACAAATAATAGTACTCCAATCAAATAAGCAGTTGTCTTACCAACAAGTAGTAGGTTTTACATCAGTGACAAAATATTAATTGTTCCACTACATATTTTTTACTACAAAACAATCTTGTATCAACACTCTATTATACAAAATTTACTCTGTAACTATGCAATGGAACTATGGCTATTTAAGTTTTAAATTCAACTAATACCACCAACTTTTCATTAAACCATTTGATAGCCTTTGTATCTCATGCACAACACCATTTCAAATTTCAAATTTTAAATTGTGTAATATATGAGCTCTTCTAATAAATATCTCATATCTTTCAAAGAAATTGAAATTTCACTTACCCAAAAATATCATCAATCTAATATATTATCTAATTTATGGAGTTGAGAATAAGTGAAGATACGAAGAATCTTTATTAATCATCAATGATTTCAAAATTGAGTACCAATCTTTTATAAGTAGGTGTATGAAGATTGAAAAGTTTATAACTTATCTCTTGACCTTTAGAGGTCCATGTAAGTGAAGATATAAATTATCTTTCAATGCTTTTCTTTAGAGGGTCTAGAACAAAATTAAGGTACTTGAAGACATAGCTTTTTTTAGGCCTTTTAAACTCTTCATATCTATATAATCAATAGGGAGCTTGAAAGTTCCCAAAGTAATTTTGATAAATATAATTTGTCTAGATCTAATCATCAGGAGAGCGATGAAAAAAAGGTTTAAAAAGCCATATGTTTAATATGTGTTTGTGTATCATACTAAATAGAGGGATATGAGCACACATATTAAAAATATGAAAATGATGAAGCATAGTTTAGGATGCACCTACTTATCAAAATGTCCCAAAAGTGTATGTTTGGTGTGTTGTATGGACTTTTCCAAAACAAAAAAATAATTTGAGAGGTATTGTACTAGGTTGGCAATGTATTAAATAAATTTTGAAGGCTTCAAAAGATCATAGAATCTGTTGCCATGATTTGCACATCAAGATATAGAATCAAGGCACTTATAGATTAGATAACAAGATCTAGATCTCTTTGACCCATGACTATTTATTTATTCCTTAAAACATAAATAACTCAATTGTAAATTTTCAATTTGGATATCAGACCAAGGAGATGTAGCCAAGATACCCACTAGGTGTCATGTAGGAAATTCAAGGCCAAAGTAGGAATAGAGTTAGGATAGTAAATTTTAGATGATCAAACCTTTAAATCAATAAAACCTATTTCAAGTGAATATGATCCTATGAATTTAGTTTAAAATGCAATTTGAATCACTCAAATCCAATATTGTATGATAAAATTAGGGCCAAAATATTGACTATGTGTCCCTAAACCTGCATTGCCAAATCTCACATTTCCCACCTGTTTATTAATAGTTATCACTAGTAAACTATTCTTGCATTAAATTTAAATTCTATTGGATACAAAAAAAGGAAAGAAATATAATTTCATCTTCAACGATAATCTCTTTTATTCATCTTTAAGTGAATTTTTTTTTGTCAATTTTGCCATTGGTCTACTCAAGAATCTGAAAAATAACATTGGAAATCAGAATCATAGGCAGGAAAAATCCTTGGCAATCTCTGAAAATTCCCAAAGAAGAATTTTGGCAATAAATATTGAGCTCTTAGGCTACATCATAGTTAACAAGAAAAAATAATGTACGCATGAAAAGAAACAACTCTTTTGATCTGTGCACCATCGCACTACAAATTTCCTTTTATGCAAAAGACCTACAATGTTGTGCAAAGCATGAAAATACAAAACATCACAATATCACAACATGAAATTTCATCTCTTAGAACTGACCTATGATCATGCAAGAAGGTCAAACATCCATCATTGCTTTGACTTTTGTCCAACTGCAACAAAGTTTCTCTTTCCTCTCATAGGCCCTGCAATGTTGTGAAGCACAAAAAATTGTTGCATTTCTAACCTGTGAACATCAAATGAGAGAAAAAGGACTCACATGAAAAGAAAAATCATATGACCAACTCCTACAATGCCTGAAAATACACAATATTTTTTACCTAAATTACATTGTACCAAGAAAACTCCTCTCATCAATTTGACATGCGATCATGAAAAAACATGGAAAATGCACTACAATTTCACCCTATGAATGTCAAATGAACAAAAAAGTGTTTCTACAATAAGACAATTAATTTGATGCACAAAGATTCCCAATACTTTTGGATTACACATGTTGAATGAGCCAAAAAGTGTTCCTCTAATAAGCCAACTCTTTTGATGCACTCCTACAATGTTTTTGTGTGCCTAAGAAAAAGATAAAAATATTTAATAATGTGCAAGCCATGATTTTGTATTTATGGATCTAAATTTGATAATTACAATAAGAACTATATATTTGAATACCTGTGCAGTTGTAAAGCCATAAATTTTAGTGTTGGATCTACTCATAGGAATGATATTTTCATTATAAATGTTGTTTGCACAGAGGGACTCCAACTCTTTAACTGGGCACTTAATGACATGGCTTTTCAAAACGTAGTCTAGCTAGATGCATCTTGGTATGCCTTTCACGAATTAAAAGCCAAAATGATTAATTACATACACATTAAAATTCTTTGTTGGCAAAAATATTGGGAAACTAAGTTTAAACCTTTATCTAAAATTGTTGCATTTGTTATGTTTTTTATGGTTTACTCTTCACTTGCAAATTACTATTTATTTCTGTTGTGAGAAGTCAAAGCTTGAGCTTACAAGATGCCAAAAATACTATTTTAGTCATGTATCTTAAACCTTAAATGCAATAATAGTTATGCTTGGTTCATAAGCAAGTGGCTTAAACTTCACACAGTAAGGTTTGATTTCTAGGGAAAAAGTGTTAAATAGTCAAAGTTGACATATTTTTCCAAACTTAATTTCTTTCTTAGTGTGTGACATTTAAGCGTGCCTGTTAGTAAGGGAACAAGGCAAACGAAAAAGTGCACAAAACTAATAGAGTGAAATGATAAGGAGGAGGACTAGGCCCACATCCACCTAAGTAATCAAAGCTTAGTGTGTGATGTATATGACTGACCAAGAGGTTCCCATCTATAAAAACTAAAACCAAATCATGAATTACCATATATTTTGTTAACGAGATCCCAATACTGTTACTCATGAGGCAGATTGGAAATTAGTCTTCTTTTAAATGCCTTTGCAAAATAAAAACGGTAACAAATAGTACAATGCACATCTCAGAGTGAGAAATCCGGGAGTATACTATACAAATAGTATAGTATACCTCTCACACCTGAAGCAAGAATTATTACAGCAGACAAATTGTTCGAATCAAAACCTAATTGCATTGAAATCTGATTGACCCTATCCTTGTGAAGAATTTAGGTGTTGATGCTTCCGTTTCACTATCAAAATTTATATTAATACATATCTTTCACTATCAAAGACTAATCGACTTCCACATGCTTTCTAAACCTTTTATGCCGCTTTCAATTGACGTCGCTGACTTTTTCATCCTTAGAGTCACCATTTTTTTAAAAAACGTATTGGCTAATAACGTGGAAAATAGAAATTAAATTATTTAAAGAGAAAATAAGGAGTGGATGTAAAGACGACGACTTCAATGTGGCTTAGCCATCTGTTATTTAATCTGCTTGGTTTTGATTTACTTTGAAAAGATATTATTCACACCTCCTAATCAGACAATGCCTGATGGTTGTTTGTCCCTACAATATGTTTCAATAATATTAACATTATATGATGCCCTGCAAGTTCCAATTAACCAGAGAACCGCAGAGAGGTTTGAAGCCACTATTTATCATATATTCGTTTAAAGCCGCTCATATCCAGTCTCTCTAAACTGAACAGACTTTTCCTTTATTGCAACCTGCTAAATGGGAAATTTTCAGAGTCTGACCTAGCTAGATAATCTCAACAGGCTGGTCGATATAGTAGTTTCCGACAATATTTTAACAGTCAATTTTAGTCCCGCATGGATTCCAAATTTCTCTTTGCGAACCCTGATATTAAGTTCATGCAACAATATAGACGGTTTCTCTTCAAACATTAAAGTTTGGTGGAAATGGACTAAGCTCGTACATCCCAGCCTCTCTTGCAAAGTGTAAGCATCTGGAATAACAACAAAATGAGAGGAATCATTCCAAGTTGGATAGGGAAACTTTCAAATCTATTAATCAAATAGATTTGAGGGCAATATACCCTCAGAGGTTACAACATTGCCACTTCTTCAAATCCTGGATCTTTCTTCCAACAAGTTATCAGGGATCATTGCAGCTACCATCTCGACTTTGGAAGCCATGAAAAGCCAAGGTGTCACTACTGGAATGTTTAACGTGACTGCTGGTTTAAGTTCAACCTATGCCGATCGAGTAACAATTATTAACAAAGGACAAGTGATGGAGTTTGTAAGATCATTGGCCATGGTTAAATGCATTGATTTCTCAAACAACAATTTCGCAGGTGGAATTCCTCAAAACATGGGATTGCTTGAGGGTTTGGTTATCCTCAATATTTCAAGAAACAATATCACTGGTGAACTACCCAAGAGTTTTGGGGAATTGGTGCATTTGGAGTCGCTTGATCTCTCAAAACAATCTATCTGGAAGGATACCAGAAGATGGCCAATTCTACACATTTGAGGCACCATCCTTTTCAAACAATTCAGGCCTGTGCGGCCTACAACTGAATAAAACCTGTTGCCGCCTTGACAAATTTAACCAATACCGTCCTCCACACGTTCCCCCAGGGACGAATGCTACCAAGACAGATGAAGAAGAAGAGGTTGATATATGGTGGGGTGTTGCGCTGGGAATGAGCTATGCAGTTGGGTTTTCTATTGTAGTTGGAGTATTGTGTCTCACCACAACGTGGAGAAAAAAATGCTTCCAGGTCATGGACAACATTATCATTAATATTTTTGAAAGATTCAGAAAATAGTTCGTTTATCTTCCTTCTATGGCTCTAGCAGCTGTATGTAAGATAATCTATAAGCTCTCTCTTCAAGTGACATCTATAATGTTGACCCACCTAATTTTATTGAGTTCAATATATTTCTATTATTTTAAGGATGTACACTATGTATATTTCTACTAAATCAAATTAAGTTTCGTTTAGCTGTCACACTGCTTTAAAAATTCAGGGCAGCGCATTCATTTCGTTCTGCTATCGATGACTTTTATTTTTGATCGATTAAGCAAATGGTGTTTAAATTACAGTGTTTAAGAGTTTAGTTGGGAAAGTATTAAACAATTTTATTTTATTTGTACGTTTAAGAAAATGGTGTTAAAATTAGTGTTCAAAATGGCACTTTTTATTCATCGTGGTTGGGTGGTCCATCTTGCAACGCCCCACAGCACTGGAACATTCGTGTGCATGGCTCTACTCGGCATGTCGGGCATAGAAGGCAGCATTCTCGAAGGTTTATCCGAAAGTAAAACCTTGGTCGCCGTCTCGGTGAATGCGTTCTCGAAAGTTCATCTGAAAGTTTAAGAAGACACATCTCCGCATATATATTAGGATTTAGTTGAATTGTAACCATTGCATAAATTAAAACTTTTTGAAATTAAAACATTTTAAAAATTAAACAAAATTAAACTATAATCCAACCATTGAATTAAACTAAATCTAACTCTTATGTTAACATTGACTTTGGACTAGAATAACATACCTTTTATCATGTAAAAGAATAAAATATATTTAAACAAAATTTAAATATAATGCTAACATTGAATTAACTAATTGAACTTCTATATTAACTTTAACATTTCAACAAACTTACCCTATCTCACACTCCCACTAAAATATTTTTCCGAATATTCATGTATATTTAACTAAACAAAAGGTACCAAGTCAAACACAAATAGACTAAAGGAAGTGTGAGAGAGAGAGTGTGAGAGACAAGAGGCATAGATAGAGAGTAAATAGGAGGTACGTATGATAAGAGTAGGTATGAGTCATTTGTGAAGGAGTGGGAAAAGGAAGAGAGAGTGAGACATAGAGCTGGAGTCCAAAAATAAATAAAGGGCAATAGATGATGAGATAATATGATACCTACTATGGTTGGCTTATTCAATCCAAGCATAATGCTAACCATATTAGGGAAAATATGTAGGATAACCAAAGCTTAAGCTTGATCATATCATTGAATTTACTCTTATGCACAAACCCAGTTACTCTTAAGTACTAAAATAAAGCATTTTTGTAGACTTAACTAAAAATTAAACATAATGCAACAGTGAAATTCATTGAATACAAATCATAATAAATTAAGAATAAAATAAATCACAACAAAAAACAAAATTTAAGTGTATACATAAAGATATAAAGCCTAACTCTCAAAATGGTCTATTAGCCTTAATATTAATGCTAAACCAAATTCATTAAGAGTCCCTAATATTAAATAAATATGAAATCTAGCTCTAAACCCTATCGTACCCTATTTTTGAACTTAATTTAACATAATCATACATACATTGACTTAAAACCATAATTCTAAATGAAAATGATTTCATAATTGAATAATAAAACAAATTATAGCCTAAACCTAACCATCAACCCAAATATAGCATTACAAAAATACCCTATCACATCCTAATGGTAAGCCAAATCTTATTAGAACATGAACATGAAAATGTAAATTTAGTCTACCCTTTTCAAATTGAATATTAAGACAAGCTATAATCTAAACCTAACCATCAAAATATGTAGAAAATATCCTTTTACACACTAACCATAAACCAAATCTTATCATAACATGAAAATAACTTTTAATTGATAGGGACTTATACTATATAATAAAATTAAATAATATTATATAATGAAATATAAATTTAATTCTTGGGAATCACCCATCCAAATGATTTTATTTACCATTGAAAAATGTTTCACATTTTAACATTAAAATCTTGACATCCCTTGACTTTCTCTATATATATTAATTAACATTATATAACCATATTAAATGGTGAAAAGATCAAATTGATTGAAGTGGTCAATTTTTGGTTTTCATTAATATTAAATTAAACTATTAGGATGCAAGGATTGAGAGTTAGAGGTGAAGATATGTGGTAGGATTCACACAACAAATTTTTTTTAAGAAACGATATAGGGTGTAATTTTTGGCTTCATGAGATTAAAATCATTATTAATGCATTTATTGTGCTTAATGCTTAGAAAAGGTCCAATCAAATTATATCTTTTAATACTCTTAGAACTTGAACAATAATGCCTCAACAACTTAACCATATACCTATCACCTTTGGTATTCCTTTCACATGCCATAATTTTTTTAATTATCATTTTAAAAAATTAGACTTAACTCTTGTGTGAATTCTATCCAAGTCACCATTTTCCACTCCTCATAGTTTAATCCCTACATGAAAAAATATTTAGTAGTTGTTTTCCCCTTCTCTAACGGTGTGTTTGATAATAACTCTATTAAAGGATAAGAGTCTTCTTCTACAATAATTTATATTTAGGGAAATTCTCCAAAGGGAAATTGACTTTTCTTATAACTAAATCAATAATTAGCCTTGATTCTCCTTCTAGCTCAACATTATCGACTTCTATGTGATACATAGTTTTAATACCAAACCACATTATAATATCCTCATCATAGTTGTTACACCTTATCCCAAGAAAATTTGCAAAACCAAGGATCATTTCACCTTTCCAACCTTTGATAATTCCTACACCTCTTGTGACTCTAGGATTACTTTTAGAGAATCCATCCATATTAAATTTCATCTTTTCCCTTTCAAGAAGAATGCAATAGAAAAAATTTCCTTTTCTAGATATTCAACTAGTTAAATACTATCAAAATTTGATTAATGTTCAAGTTTTTTAATCCTTAGGTCTAACAGACTAGGAAACTTGAGGCTTTTGGGGAAGTAATGAAAATTTATAATTTCTCTTATGATATTATTGATGATGTGGAAAGTGGAGGCAAAATCCTTCTATTTGTCTCTAAAGATCCTCTTGTTTCTTTCTTTCTTACCAAACACACTAGCTAATAATAGGGAGAATTAATTCCCAAGTATTAACAACTCTACAAAGCCAATGATAATTTCACCTTTCCAACCTCTAATAATTCCTACAACTTTTGTAAAACCAAGATTACTTTTAGAGCATCTATCAACATTACATATCATCCATCCCCTTTCAAGTAGAATCTAGTAACACTTTTTCCTTTTCCAAATCTTTAGCCAGTTAATTACTAGCCAACTTTGATTAGTGTTCCATTTTTTTAGCCTTATGTCTAAAAGAGTAGGAAAATTTAGGAATTTGAGGAAGTAACCACAATTTATACTTTCTTTGATGATATTATTGATGATGTAGAAAATGGAGGAAAAATCCTTATTTTTGTCTTTGAAGATCCTCTTGTTTCTTTCTTTCCAAACACCTCAGCTTACAATAGGAAGAATTAATTTCCACGAATTAACATAGATAGGGTTAGAGAAAGGATAAATTGTCCATTGAATCATAATATCATTAATAGTTTTAGGGAACACCATGGATAGATGAAAGTCCTTCAGCACCAAATTCTATATCTCAACTCTGAAAGGGTAGTGTAATTATTAGCTAGATCTTCAAATAGGGAAAATCTATTAGCTAACTTTAGACCAAGATTAGATAGATTTTCAAGCATAAGGATTTTTTTGTAATCCACTAACCATGACAAATAATTTATTTTAGGCTGTCGATTATGAATCCAAATGTTCTTCTAGAATTTCTCTCACACAAGATTTTCTTTTAACAATTTGTAGGAAAAACTAACAAAGAAGTGATTGTTACTATTATAACTATTAAGTTTTAGGACTTGCACCCTTTACTAAACTGAAAAAAAAAAAATGTTTAGTAACCCTTACTTAACATGGGATTCAATCCACTGTATGGAACTGGACAATGAGATGAAACCTCCAGATTCTCAGCTGGCTCGTATTGAATCTCTCAGTGATAACCTCTTAAAACTTAAAGAAAACATGGGGGAAAAGGGGAAGAGATTACTGAAAACCAAAACCTAAACCTTAAGTCTAAACAAAGGAAGTGATACACCAAAGAGGGATATGGAGATGTAACGGAGATGTAACCCATATGTGACAGAGAGGATAATATAGCTTTATGAAACACAAATGAAGCACAACTTCCTCTAAAGGCTTGCACAAATGATTTATAATAAGGGTTTTCACTGAAACTACAAAAAGAAAGACAAACTAATACTTTCTTTTGACTAATTTCACCCAAAAACACATGTTATAACCTCCAAACAAACTTACTGTTCTACGCAGAGGTGCTGAAATGAGATAGAAAACAGGGAATAATGAAACATTCACAAGTTAACCTATCCAATCATTTTAAAATGCACACAGAAATTGTAAAAAGGATAAGGGCTCACTGATAACTTCACCAAGCATAATCACACTGCTGTAACATGTATTATATCTCTAGAAATGAATTACATACTCTATAAAATGAAGTCCAGGACTTAGAGAAAAAGTCACAAAACCTCCATCCACCAAATCAGAACCCCCTAAAAAATAAGCCTTCAACTCATACCTAACAAAAAATACCCAACTGCATTTAGAAAGTTATAAATGCTGGGTCGGATTCAACCCCAAAGGCCAACTTGAATCCTTGACAAGACTTCAAAAAGGTACCAAAATAGCCCAAAAGGAATGGTCTCATAATATCACCAACTGCCCCTCATAAATGTAGCCCCAAAACTCCTGCCAGACTCCAAAAGTCCTCCAAAAGAAATAATTTCTTGCCCCCAAGTCTTATCATACATGACTCAACACTTAATCATAATGATATGCAGAATCTATGTCTCAAAACCCTTTTAAAAGGAAAATAAATATTTATCTCCTATTATGATACTTATTAAATGATATTTATTAAATGATTTATATTTTAAAATTAAAATATAAAGCATCTAATATTTATAATTTAATAACCTTTTATAATATGATTTACACTTTCTTATTTTAACAAGTATGAGCTATTATTATTATTCTAGCCAAGTAGATAATATCAAAATATATAACATAAAAATATACATATTAAAAATAATATATATTTATCATAATTTTATATTATACATAGAGATATTATATTACTTATAATAATATTTAATGGTCTATTAATAATTTTAAGTGTCATATTTACATTTTTCAAAAAAATTAGCAAGTCGATTTATACAGTTCAACAAAATTTTAGCCTGACATATACAATTCAAAAGTGAAAAACAGACCAATATGGCCATCAAATTCTAGGCTTGAGTCTAACCATTGTGTTGTCACTAAGCCAAGCATATCCATTGGATTAATAGAGATTTTTATATATTTTAGGTGTGTTACAAGTCTATGGCATGCATGTGATCACAAATTGAAGAAAAGTAAAAGACTATCCGAGAACTGGCTAAAATAAAGGAGAATCTTCTCCCCATGTTGTCAAGTAATTTTCTAAAATAAAATAGCAATTTATTTAGAATAAGTTAGATATTTTTTAAAATAGAAGTGTTTAAAGAATGTCTTCTAAATATAGTTTCCTGTAGTCAATTCTTTTAGAAGCATACTGAATTGTTTATAAATACTATCATCAACTTCTAAACCATTAAACGTTGCTAATTTCTGTGGATGCTATAAAATTTTAGATGTTATAATTTTTTATAAAAGATAGGCATTTTAGTGTAGCATACAAGAAATAATGGAAAATGGCTAGGAGACTGAACTTGTACAAGACTTGAAGAAGAAAGCTATGATTTTACAATGTAAATTTGAGAGAGATAGTTGTAATGTGTATTTGGTCAGAACATGTCATGTGTCTAAAAAATCTTGTGAGGATGTTAAAGTAGTTATTAGTTTCTCGAAACTGGATGTTGTATTCCTAGAGTTGTGTAAAAGTAGGTTTGGCCTATTAAATTCACGAAAATGTAAAAGCACAAAGCTACCAAAATCTATGAATGCTATGGTTCATAGTAACAACTCTAACGCCTTTTAAATTCTATTAATCTTGGTTATAGTAAATGTTGCAAAAGAACATGGACATGGAGTTTCTCTTGGGTCTAAGTTTCAAATTGCATATAGAGAAGCAAAGAAATATTGGAGTAAGATTGTATTGGGTGACATGCCTATTAAGATAACATGCCAAAGAGCATGGTTAGCGCTGAGCTTCTCTTGCAAATTAAAGTTTTTTGTCACCTCCTTACTAGTGTTGGCTACTATATCTCTTACATCACTACTTGGAAAATTAGGCGTTAGAAATCACAAGCAACTCACAAAAACAAAATTCCCAATAATGACAAAAACACTTGTTCATGAGAGGGACCTCTTTATGGCCTCAACATTGTTTGAAGCTACAAGGGAATGTAAATATGTTGTAGCTATCGTGGGAATGAGTCACATAGCTGGCATTCAAAATATTTGGAAGAAACCTATTGACAGAGAGTCCTTAATAGATGTTAAGTCCTCATCACCTCCATTTATAAAGTTGTGAGACTTTAATTTTTAAAATATATTTTAAATCATTAATTTTTATATAGCTCAAAAATTTTTACTCTTAAAGTCTATCTATAATCTTTAATTTTTAATTTCAGATTGGTCACTTTTAACTTTTAAAATGTTGGTCACCTGCTTTCGGTGTGATGACAAAATCTACTTGATATTAGAGTGGAGATCAAGGATTGAATTATCAAAATTGATATTTTTTAGGTAAAAAGCCACTTTCCATGTGATGTGATGGAAAAATATGAAGAAAAAAATCATAAAACTAAGGCATGAGTAACTATGAATTCATTAGGTGAATTCTTAGTTTTCATGACCAAATTCTTTATTTAGAAAAATTAACAATCAAATAAAAGGGGAAAAAAATTTGGTGCCTAATCTCTCGTATATTAATCATGAGGCCTATATACCATTCTATATTCTTGTTTCAAGGCTTAATAGAATCTCCTACAGTAGCTTTTCTCTTACAATATGAAGGCTATTTTATCAAAAAATTATTGCATTTGATTGGTTGCCCTAGAGCCAAATGCCCACCTACCTACCTAACAACATTTAACTCAATAAGTGAGTTTGAATTTTAAATGAGAGGGAAAAAATTTTGATTGAAGAAAAAGGAATGAGTCAAATTCATTCGAATTAGAGTTACAACAGAGCAGAGTGTAGAGAAAATAGGAAGATTAGTAGATTAGAGTAGAGGAAGAATATTCAGAACAAAAGATCAGAGGACATGAAGAAGGTTCACTTTAAATGTTTGCAGTAGCATATGTTGAATCTCCTTGTCATTTTGTAAGTTCATATCAACTTGTCCTATGAAGTAGTGATTACTCCAGGCATCATTGTATGCAGTCATTGGAGCTGTAATTTTAAGTTTTATGAGTTTGAAGTCTTTAGTGTTTTTTCTGGTTGAAGCCAAATGCTCCCAGATTTTGTAATAGTTTTAACTTAGTTGAATAGAAAGCAAGCAAGCAGGCATACTATCTTTTTTGTCTCCCTTCTATTCACTTTTGCATGTATTTTTTATTTGAGAAGTTTATTTTTGAAAGTTTCATCATTAGATCCTCTCTACATTTTAATGGTGGAAAAGTTCAGATGGAAATTTTGTTGTTAGAGTGCTCATTTTACTCTCTAACCAAGCTCACTCAATCATTATGCTAGTTTCATATTGAGCCTATCATGCTCCACCTCCCTTTATTGACTGACCTAACTTGGCATCCACACTATCGAGCTCACTCAACATATATTATGTCAAGTTACCCTTTGCTACTAAGTACACTCGGCTCCTTCGTGCGCTAAGTTAACTTGACACCTTCTCTACACCACTCGACAACCTCTTGTGCTGAGTAAAAATATCACTTGACACCTCTGGTTGTTGAGTAAAAATTTAAGAGTTATGATTTATTTTTCACATGTTATTTGAGCCTCTACCTGCCCCACATCCACAGTGAGTTAGGCCATTTGTTTTTTTGGGTCATTTGACATGGTAAGAGAAGCAGGAAAGATATGGAAACAAACACTATCATTCAATAGACAAAATTATGATAAATGGGCTAAGAAGATGAGAACCATTATGGTTGCTAATGATTTGTGGGAGTTTGTGATCAATGGGTCAAATTTCTTTGTTAGATTTTGGAAATAGCCGTAAAAGCCTCTGTTCTTCTAGTTTCAAAATAACCTCTTCTTCAACATTTTTCTTCTTCTTCATCATGCTCACTTTCATCTCTTATGTCAATATTTATTCATTTTTTTAGAATCGATGATCTATCCACACACTCAGCTTAGACGCTGTCCTAGTGCAAATTGCCTCTTGGTTGGAAATCTATTTACACACTCAGGAACATCCGCTATGATACCACTTGATGAAGGGTGCTCCACTTAATAGAAAAATAAACAATAGAAAGAGATAACAACAACAATTTAGAGAACAATATATGGGCTTCTTATTATCTCTATGAATGTGCAATTACATAATTACAATATGAAAACCCATATGGGTGTCTTCCTTACAATTGTTTGCAAGACTGAGCTATGACTATCACCTAGAACTACCTTAGATAACATATGGTCCTTCATTATATAAGAACTTTTGACCGATTTATAAGGTTGTAGAAACTAAAACCTAACCCTTGAGGCTAACCAACCTCATATTATATCATTATATTACACTTTATTAAATAAGATTGACTAGACACAATTTTCAAATGGGTCCACTTCTACAAATTATAACTAGAAAACTATTGGCCTAATGGGCTATTATAAACCCACTCTTGAATCTTGAACAAGCCATCTACATTGACTAATTGCACAAGAAACCATCAATAAAGGTTTTGCCTTGTTTTGGAGCCATTTAGGCCTTCATTGCTAGACCTTAAATCTCGATAGCCAAAATTCATACCAAAAATCTCCAATAACAACACCAATACACATGATATGACAATTTAAATCTCATCTAGTAGGCTGATATGTTAAAGATGAACCTCCATATATGAGGTTAGAACAATCTAAGCACATAAAACCAACTTACTAAGATCAGCAAGCTTCCTCAAATAACAACTTTTTACAAGAACAATTCTTGTTAAAAACACAAAAAATGGAAAATTGGAAATATATTTTTTTTGGGTCATGCAAGATTCTCCTTATGCTAATGATTCTCCTACATCACTATGGCAAAGAGATATACTCATAAATGAAGGTTGTTAAGCTCAATTTGAATTCTTTCCATTATACCATAATTCTCTATCAACCCATGGACTTTAGAAGCTTCTTCTTTGTTTGAAAATCCTCTATTTATAGAGAACATATAATTTTTTGGTTTTGTTTTTTTGTTTTTTTTGTAGTAGTTGGATCAATAAAATATATCTTCTTCTTCAATCTATTTATTATGTTCTTGCCATACATTTATGTTCCTTTAGTTTATCTTTTTCATGATGGTATCAGAGAATATTTTGACTCCTAGATTGTGACAATTTTTTCTATGTGAGACTCTGATCATTCTGCAGATTTAAACATTTTCTTCTTTATGTTCTTTTTTTTGTTGTCTTTGTACCAAAGCAGTGTTATAAAGAAGAGTTTAAACAACTATTCACCAACTAAAAAGAAGATTGATTTGAAGTATGTTGTAACAATGGACTATAGTGCTAAGAAGATTGACTTGGAGTTGGCATTTGATCAGATGGAAGGAGATCATTACAATGTATTATTTATCAAGAGTTTGGAGCCAATCTATAGGAAGCAGAAAAATTAATCCATCCAATTTTAATTGAATAAGGTAAAAGTGTTTAGCAAATCAAATTGTGTACAAAGTAAAAGTGTAGAAGCTACCATATCATTTTAAGAAGAAGGTGGAGAATTAATCAAGGTTATAGAAAAAAGTAAGTTTAATTTGCAAAATCTTAATCAAGCAAGAGTAAAATGAAAAAAATGCACTTGGCTGCATAGTGATGTTGATAAAAGGAAATTCTAGAAGATTTAAGTAATATAAAGGAAGTCTATTTGTTTTGTTCAAATGGGAAAAGTTGGTAGAGTAATGAAAGAGAACACAAATAATTTTGAAGAAGAATTAATAAATGTGAAGAAAGGAAATATAGATTTAAGTTGTGAAACTAAGTTTTTTGTAGGAAGAAGTGACAAATTTAAGAAATGCAATGAGAGTAGAGAAATCTAACTCTTTACATCAGATTAGTGTGTATATGTATGCAAATGAAGAACTAGAACCTAAATTAAAGTTGTTTGGTGATATTAAGAAGAGAAATGAAGAATAAGAGAGAAAACTAAATAAATTAGAAGAGGAGAATGGTGTATTAAAAGATGAATTAAATTAATCAGTTATATTGAAATGCATGCTTGAGGAAAAAATTATGATATTGGATCTAGTACAGATGATTTGGATTCATCACTTGATAAGTATGATTTTTCCAAAATAGATAAAGAGTGCAAGGGAAAAAGGATGGTTGGTTTACAAATAATACTAGTTATGATAAGAATGTTGGTTGGAATATCATGAAAAAATTGGGCTATGAAGGTAAAGGATTGAAAAGACATTAACAAGGTATTAGAGAGCCTATTGAGCTAACCATGAGACCAAAATATGAAGGACTAGGATATACAATAAATAAAATAAATGATGATATAGGTTCAACCAGATTTTCTCAATGTAAAAAGAAAGGACACACAAGAGACAAGTGTTTGGATCTACATCCATGTAATATTCGTAGTTTAAAGAGTTATCATGAAAAGGCATGATGGAATAGAGAGTGTAAAAAAATGTCTATGGAAAAGTTCTCAAAAATGGACTTTGGATGGAGCTATGGATCAAGTTGGTAGAAGATCACGGGTATGATCAAAGGTTTGTTTAAGTATAAATGTTCAAGAATGGGCAATAGTTAAAATATATCAAAGTATGGATTCTCAAGAAGAATTACAAAGGGTTTGAGATAATCAAAATTAGTGTCTAGCAAGGCATCCATGCAAAGTGAGATTTCATAAACAAGAAAAGTCCAAAAATAGTTTTTCCATCATTGGGATGATATTTGTGCAAAGTCTTTAGGGACTGTCAAGAAGATTCTTGTGACTTTTCTTTTTACAAATAGATTTTCTCAATGTAAATACAAGTAAACGCAAATTGATATAGGATATACAATAAATAAAATAAATGATGATATAGGTTCAACCAGATTTCCTCAATGTAAACAATATATGGAATGCTCAAATTGTAAAAAGAAAGGACACACAAGAGACAAGTGTTGGGATCTACATCCATACAATATTCGTAGTTTAAAGAGTTATCATGAAAAGGCATGATGGAATAGAGAGTGTAAAAAAATGTCTATGGAAAAGTTCTCAAAAATGGACTTTGGATGGAGCTATGGATCAAGTTGGTAGAAGATCACGGGTATGATCAAAGGTTTGTTTAAGTACAAATGTTCAAGAATGGGCAATAGTTAAAATATATCAAAGTATGGATTCTCAAGAAGAATTACAAAGGGTTTGAGATAATCAAAATTAGTGTCTAGCAAGGCATCCATGCAAAGTGAGATTTCATAAATGAGAAAAGTCCAAAAATAGTTTTTCCATCATTGGGATGATATTTGTGCAAAGTCTTTAGGGACTGTCAAGAAGATTCTTGTGACTTTTCTTTTTACAAATAGATTTTCTCAATGTAAATACAAGTAAACGCAAATTGATATAGGATATACAATAAATAAAATAAATGATGATATAGGTTCAACCAGATTTCCTCAATGTAAACAATATATGGAATGCTCAAATTGTAAAAAGAAAGGACACACAAGAGACAAGTGTTGGGATCTACATCCATACAATATTCGTAGTTTAAAGAGTTATCATGAAAAGGCATGATGGAATAGAGAGTGTAAAAAAATGTCTATGGAAAAGTTCTCAAAAATGGACTTTGGATGGAGCTATGGATCAAGTTGGTAGAAGATCACGGGTATGATCAAAGGTTTGTTTAAGTACAAATGTTCAAGAATGGGCAATAGTTAAAATATATCAAAGTATGGATTCTCAAGAAGAATTACAAAGGGTTTGAGATAATCAAAATTAGTGTCTAGCAAGGCATCCATGCAAAGTGAGATTTCATAAATGAGAAAAGTCCAAAAATAGTTTTTCCATCATTGGGATGATATTTGTGCAAAGTCTTTAAAGGGTTTGCGGAAAGATGAAACCACTTGTTTGGGTGAAAAGCCAATTGTGGCAAGCTAAAGAAAGAGTTAACTGCTCAATTTTGCACAAAAGATTTAGGGACTGTCAAGAAGATTCTTGGAATGACTATGACTAGAGATAGATAAAATAAGGTGCTTATGTTATCACAAAAACCATACATTGATAAAATTGTAGAGAGGTCTAGTATTATTGATAATTTTTCATTGAGGAATTATTGATGAAATTCAAACAAATGAGATCTTTATTGTAGGGTTGTGGGAAAATGAAGACTGGCACTAAATGTATCTACTTGATTCTTTCTAAGCTTCATGGAAACATTTAGATTTTTTCTTCTACATTCTATTCCACCAAAGATGCTTCGGGTAATAGATTTACCATGCCATCCTTTGAGGTTTTTTGTGATCAATTCACTCAAGAGAAAGATAAGCTCTCTCAGTTGGATTATCTCATAAACTCATAGAGTCATGCATTGGGAGCTTGACCATCTTCAGGGATGAAGGAGAAGACTCAAAAATCTCATTTTATAGAGTCTCATATTAATTCTAGCACTCACAGTTCATAAGGGTGACCTCCTCCTAAAGGGGGTAAATCAAAGTTAGAAAGACCAAAATGTTTTTATTGTATTAAGCCTAATCATGATGAGTTACATTTCTATGAGAAGAAGTTAGATGGCTATGCCAAATAGGTTTCTCCTTCAGAAGAGCAACATTGATATACCTTCTACTTCTCAGAGACCTTCATTATCATCATAATTTTAGTCAAATGGTAAAGATTCAGGAAAGGGTCATGCACTATGTGTAACTACTATTCCTCATTCCTCTAGATGGTTACTAGATTTAAGTGCTTCATACCATATGGCATCTTCTCAAGATTTGTTCTCTTCTTTTGAGGCTTCTTCTACTCCACACATTTTAATGGGGAACAACACTATTATGACTGTATGCAAGAAAGGTTATATTGACATTGATGATGGTACATGTTATGATGCACTTTCTGTTCCATCTTTGTCCTCTAATCTTCTCTTTATTTATCAGATTATACATGGTGCGATAGTAAAGACACTTGAGGTTTCTTAGGATTCAATGCACATCAGAGATAGTGAGACAAGCAATACTATTGCTACATGGACTATTGATCATGCTTCCCAACTATAATCCTTCTCACATTTTGGTCCACCATCTCCACTATTAGAGACTCATTCCCTTTTTTCAAGAGAGTCTACTAAGGTGAAGTCAGGTTGCTTAAACATATGCATTGTTCTTGAGACTCGTGTTGTGACTTCTACACTTCTACCTCCTATTCTAGTTCCATCTCTTGCACAGGATTACTCTTCAACATTGCCTACTATTGAAGCTCCAGTCATCGAGCCACCTATAGTAGTTTTTGAGGATATATTAGAGGACACACATCTTCTCTCACATGACATATTCAACACACTTGTTATTCCACCTCCATTGGAGATTCCATTTCAAGATTCTCATGTTGTCTCCTTTAAGCATCAGTTAGGACTTCTAGCTACACCTTGCATGTAGTGATTTTATCATCCATGTCCATTGCCTTTGATTCCTTCATATTGGAGCTACATTGGTATGCTCATCGACACAAGAGTTCTTCCATTTTGGGGGAGCTATGGGGTCACGAGCTACTATCATGGAGGCTTTCATTGTACTTATGGTCTTGAGAGATTCTCTTGAGATGTTTCATTTGTGCATCTCTTTTCTATCTCTTTTTTGAGTAGAGTTTTTCTCATTGGGTTTTCTCTATATCTCCATTTCATAGAGATTTGATTATGATGGGGTACCTCATTAAGCCTCGTTGTTGGGATCCAAAAATTTTTTTAACATTGGATGATTTGTAGCTACATTGTTACTCATCTTAAGGGGGGGTGTTAGAGAAAAAGGTTAATTTAATTTCATTAATTAAATTACCTTTTCTCTCTTCTTAATATTTCACCTTATGCACCTTTTGCATTCATATTTAATAATTAATTAATAATTATTAAATAGCATTTACCTTTTAGGTTACCCTTTGTACCTTTTAGGTTACCTTTTTCAGGTTTCAATCTCCTTTTATAAGTATTGAACTTTTTATAATTATCTTGCATCTTTTTCATTTCTGAGTTCATACAAGTTTCATATTTTTAGAGAAAACCTTTGTGACAGGTTTTTACATGTAGGTATTCGAGGGCTTTGTGGATTTGTATTACGTATTACTCAAATCTTCCATTGGTTTCTACTCACCCTAAAATTTCTCATGTGATAGGAGTAATGAGTAGGTTCATGAGAAATCTCAGGAAGCCTCATTGAGAAGTAGTTAAATATGTTAGATTGTGGTGACTGATAAGGAAACTACTGTACATACTTCATAAATTCTTTGGGGCTTGGGGCATCACCCCAAAAAAATTTTGGGCCCTATTTTATCAGGATTTTGAGCTAACGTGTAATTATTAATTATAACCATAAAGCATTAAAAATACTTGTATAAAAAAGCTTAGAGTTAGGGATTGTTTCATAGTTGTGATGCAGAATTATTTCTTGTAGCGGTATTGAGTTGTAAGGGATTATTGATTGTAATCAGGTTGTAATCACTGGATCGTAATAATATCGAACTTGTTGTTTGGTGGATGTAGCCCAGGGATTGGGTGAACCATGTTAAATCTTGGTGTCTCATGTTCTTGTTTGTGTCATCTATTATTTTCTATTATTGGATATATTTGCATGTAATTTTTATTTCTATCTGTGGTTTAATCCTAACAAGTGGTATCAGAGTGACGTTGTTTTTCAATTATCCTATGTAGGAAAGTCTCATGGTTGAGTGGTAGTCTCATAGTTGAGTAATGGCAAAAAAGGGCAAGCTAAGGGTTGACAGGTTTAATGGGTAGAACTTCTAGTTATGGAAGATGCAAATGGAAGACTATCTTTATTAGAAGGATTTATGGAAGCCATTAGAAGGAAAAACCAAGAATCAGGGATCTATGTCAAATGATGAATGAGATCTTTTGAATAGAAAGACACTTGAAAGTATTTGATTATGCTTGGAACCATAAGTGGTATTTAATATTAAAAAAATGAAGACAATAGAAGAATTGATACAAACACTAGTGAAACTATATGAAAAGCCCTCCGCTTCAAACAAGGTATTTCTCATGAAATGTTTATTTAATATGAAAATAGTAGAAGGTGGATCTATTACAGATCATTTAAATAAGTTTAATACTATTACTAGTTAGTTATCTTCTGTGGGTATCAATTTTGAGGAGGAAATTATGACTCTCTTGATTTTGTGTTCTTTACCTTAAAGCTAGAATGGCTTGGTAATGACTATGAGTAATTCTATTCTTGGATCTAGTATCCTAAAATATGATGATGTGATCAGTGTTATTTTGAGTGAGGAAACTCATAGAAAATCCTCAGGTGGATCTATATCAAGAAGTGCTTTGAATGCACAAAGCAAGGGCAGAATGATTGAGAGAGGAAGTAATTCCAAAAATCATGGGAAATAAAGAGAAAAGTCAAAGGAGAGGAGGTCTTAATCAAGAGGACCGAATGACTGCTAGTACTGTGGGAAACTAGGTCATAAAAAGAAAGATTGCTAGAATTGAAAGAAAAATGAAGGAGATAAACTAGATAGAGACCAGGAGGAAAATGTGGTAAGTAACAAGTCTAAAGAGGATGCTTTGCTTCTTTCTTTAGAAAGTGTTGATGATTCATGGGTTTTAAATTCTAGTGCTTCATTTCATGCTACACCTCATAGAGGTTATTTCATTGATTATGTCCAAGGGGATTTTGGACTTTTTTATTTAAGGGATAATGAACCCTGTTAGATTGTTGGAAAGGGAAAAATTAAGATTAAGTTGCAGAATGAGAATTATTGGATACTACATGAGGTAAGACATGTTCCAAGGCTGAGTAAGAATTTCATTTTAGTAGGGCAACTTAGTAATGAGGGTTGTGTAGTTACTTTTAATGATAAAAATCGGAAGGATTCAAAAGGTTCTCTTGTAGTAGTAAAAGGCATGAAAGTAGGCACCTTATATCTTTGTACAGGTCATATTGTTCCTTCTACATTAATTGTTTGAGAGAAAAATGAATGTTCTGAAATAATTGCTACAGTTGAACATGGAGAACAAATAGTTGCTGTAAATTCTGATACAATGTTGTGGCAAAACAGACTTGGGCACATGAGTGACAAAGGTATGAAAGTACTTCATTCAAAGAAAGTTCTACTAGGTTTGAAATGTGTTAATATGGATTTCTGTGAAAGTTGTCTGTATGGAAAATAAAATAGAATGAGTTTTGCAAAGATTGGGAAGGAAAACAAAAGGGAGAAATTAGAGCTTGTGCATACAGATGTATGGGGACTAGCTCAGGTATCTTCCCTTGGTGGCTCTCATTATTATGCTACATTTATTGATGACACAAATAGAAAAATATGGGTTTATTTCCTTGGACAAAAATATGATGTATTTCAAATGTTTAAGAAATGAAAATGCTTGGTTGAAAATGAGACTGGTAAAAAATTAAAATGTCTCAAATCTAATAATGGTGGTGAGTATTGTAGTCATAAATTTGAAGATTATTGCTCCACTAATGGTATTCATAGATAGAAAACTATTTCAAGGACTCCACAGGAAAATAGAGTGGTTGAATGCATGAATAGGACTATAATGGAACGTGCAAGGAGCATGAGGTTCCATTTTGGGTTGCCCTTACACATGTGGGCAAAGGCTGTCAATACTGTTGTATATTTAATTAATAGAGGTACCTCTACTCCTTTGGTCTATGGTATTCTAGACGAAGCATGGACCAGTAAGAAGGTGAGTTATTCTTTTCTCAAAACCTTCAGTTGTGAAGCATTTGCTCACATAGATTCTGAAAATAGAACCAAGCTGGAAGCTAAGTCAAAGAAATGTGTATTTGTTGGATATTGCATTAATGAATTTGGTTATAGGCTTTTCGATTTTGACAATCATAAAATTTTAAGAAATGAGGATGTCATATTAAATGAGAAAGTGTTGTACAAAGATCTGTTGTAGCAACATGAGAAGAAAGAAGATGATTATGTCGTGCTAGATGATACTCCAAAAGTTGATGTTCCAGCCATTCCTCATGATGTGTAACAACCACAACAACAAATACCACACACACTAGTGAATGTTAGATGGTCAACAAAGAAAATTGGACTTCCCAAAAGATTTTCTCCCTCTTTGTATTCAAGTTTACTTATTGATGCTAGTGAACTTGAATGTTATGATGAAGTTTTGTAGCTGGATACTAACATTCAGTGGGAGTCTATAATGAAAGACAAAATGGACTCTTTGCTAAAGAATAAGACATGGGATTTATGCAAGTTGCCTGTAGGTTAAAGAGCTTTATAGAATAAGTGGGTTTATAGGTTAAAAAAAGAGGAAGGAAGTAAGAAAATATTTAAAACCAGGTTAGTTGTGAAACGATTTGCACAAAAATAGGGCATTGATTTTGATGAGATATTTTCTCCTATTGTTAAGATGACTTCTATCCGTACTATTTTAAGTCTTCTAGCTACTGAAGATTTGCATTTAGAGTAGCTTGATGTTAAAACAACCTTCCTTCATGGTGATTTGGATGAAGAGATATATATGGCTTAGCCATAGGGATTTACAGTCAAAGGTAAGAAGAACTTAGTGTGCAAATTGAAGAAAAGTTTATATGGCTTGAAGCAAGCACCTTGGTAATGGTATCTAAAACTTGATAATTTTATGAAAGAGTATGCATACAATAGGTGTCATTCAGATCATTGTGTTTTTTTTTAAGAGGTTGGATGATGATAGCTACATTATTTTATGTTTATATGTTGATGATATGCTTGTAGTTATGTCTAACATGGATCACATTAAGGGGTTGAAACACCAGTTAGCACACGCATTTGCTATGAAGGATTTAGGGATAGAAAAAAAAATCCTTTGTATGAAGGTTTATAGAGATAGGAAGAATAGAATATTGATGTTGTCTTAGGCTAATTATGTGGAGAAGGTGTTGCAACATTTCTTTGTGGAGAATGATAAAGCTGTCAGCACACCTTTCCTGGTCATTTGAAGTTGACTAAGGAGATGTGTCCTAAGACACATGAAGAGGAGGATAAGATATCCAAGGTACCCTATGCTTCAACTATAGGAAGCTTGATGTATTCTATAGTATGTACCAGGCTAGATATTGCATATGCAATGGGAGTTATTAGCAGTGTATGAGTCATCTAGGAATTGAGCATTGGAATGTAATCAAATGGATTCTTAGATATTTGAGAGGCACATCCAATAAGTGTTTACACTTTTGGGGCTCTACTATTGATTTATAGGGCTATGTTGACTTAGATTTGGTAGGGAATATTGATACTAGGCAGAGTACTACATGTTATGTCTTTACTATTGGTGGGGCAGTCATGAGCTGGGTTTCTAAGTTACAAAAGGTTAATATTTTATCCACTACAGAGGCAGAGTATGTAGGTGCTATAGAGGCAGCCAAGGAGATGTTATGGCTTTAGTTCTTCTTGGAAGAATTGGGACATCCTTAGAAGGATAATTGTTTATTTATAGATAGTCAAAGTGCCATTCATCAACTAAACATGAATAAAAGAATAGCAGAGTCCAGGGTGGTTTGATCCAGTGGGAGCCTCATGGAGTAGCGACAGAGTTATAGGATCAATCTCCAAGTGGGAGATTGTTGTTTAGTGTGGAACTTGATCAGTCCCCAAGTGGGAGATTGTTAGATTTTGGTGACTAATCAGGAAAGTACTATACATACTTCATAAATTCTTTGGGGCTTAGGGCATTGCCCCCAAAAAAAAAATTGGGCCCTATTTAATTGGGATTTTGGGCCAACATATAATTATTAATTATAACCCTAAAGTGATAAAAATAATTGTATAAAAGAGCTTAGGGTTAGGGATTGTTTCATAGTTGTGATGCAAAATTGGTTCTTGTAGTGTTATTGAGCTGTAAGGTGTTACAAATTGTAATTAGGTTATAATCACTAGATCGTAATAATATTAGACTTGCTGTTTGGTGGACGTAGCCCAGGGATTGGGTGAACCATGTTAAATCTTGGTGTCTTGTGTTCTTGTCTGTGTGATCTATTATTTTCTGTAGTTGGATATATTTGCATGTAATTGTTATTTATGTCCGTGGTTTAATGCTAAAAAAGTGGATATTGTAGTAACTCAATGCTACTTATGATTATGCATAAAGTTTTGATGGTAATTATAATCAATTCGAATGTTTCACTGATTTTGATATTGTCAGAGATCTAGATAAATGAAAGTCTACTACTAGCTATTCTTTCATGTTTTTTGGGGCTTCCATTAGTTGGGCCTAAAGGTTGCAACAAGTGTTGCACTTTCTTTTGTTCAAGTCGAGTACTTGGCTCTTTGTAAAGGTGTTAGAGAGATGATTTGGTTACAATGCTTGTCTAGCAATTTGCATTGCTAGAAAAATGATTATGCTTTATTTTGTGTTTGTTGTAATGCCACTTTTATGGTTTACAAGCTTCCTATTAGTAGTGGTCTAAAAATATTGACAAATATGTTTATTATATTCTTCATGTGGTAGAAGAAGGAAAATTAAGAGCTGCCAAAATTGACACAAGGTTCAATCTGACAAACATGTTGACGAAGGTTGTAGCCAAGGAGAAATTAAAAACTACCATGACTTTCTTGGTCTTGTTAAAAGAAATAAGTAAACATGTCGAGAAGGGGAATGAGAGATCAATTGAAGTATCATTGGTCTTCAAGTGGGAGATTGTTGAGATGGTTAAGCCCAACAGTTGCCTTGGATTCTTCCTCCAATTATCTTGAATCTTTAGCCAATTGTCTTATGTGCTATATATGTTGTTGCATCAATTGTACATTTATCTTTGATTAATAATTCAACTCATGTGCTATCAGTGTGGATGTAGCTAGAAGTTATGGTGATCCACGATAAATTAGTTAGTTTGTTGTTCTTCTCAATCTTGTTTTTCTAGATTTTCTTTTTGCACTTTCATTGTACTTCACACTATTCTCACCATTGTATAAGGTTAATTACATAACATTTATATTCTATAATATTCATTTCCTAAATAACCAAAGTGAAAATAGGGACAATAGATGTTTATGACATTGAATCCAATTGACAAGATTTAATTGTTTTTAAGAATTTTTTTTTTAAAAAAAGAATGAGCTAAATCCCTAAAATCATAAGCATATACACCTACTACTCGGACACATATTCTAACAAACACAAAGCATAGTAGTACCATTATACTTATTTTTGTTTCAATATTTTTAGATGCTATAAAATGTGCATTGTGCTATAGTGGATTTTGTACCTAAATATGCCAAGTAAAAATAGTCATGCCAAGTGAAAATATAGAAGGAGAATCTATATTGAGGATCTCTATGTAGTTCATGCAACCAATCAATTAAAGGGATGGATTAAGCGACAAAATGGGTGAATCACAATCATTGATTCATACCTAACCCTAAGTCACCTAGGTTTTCTTAAGGAAGGCAAACCCTAAAACAATGTATGTGCGAAGAGAGAAGTTTGCATATGCAGACAGAGCATTCATGGTGGCTAAGGAGTTTTGAATCAAGTTATGAATTGTAGAATTAGTTAGAGGAGAACAAAGGAAAGAAGTGACACATATGATTAGAGAGGATCAAGGATACATGCAAAGAGGTGATCTGTTATCAAGTAGCAAAGTGTTAACCGCAAGATCATTGCTGAGACATTCTAACAGGTGAATCAATTAAATCTCTTAATATAGTAGTTCTAACAAGATTTTGTAAATCCTTTAATAGGGTGCTTACTTCATTGTAAGTTTAAGTCCTTTAATCAGGCACATTCTAACAGGGTGTTGAAATCCTTTAATAGGGTAAGATCTAAAAATCTTGTAACCAAAGTGAAAATAGGGACAAGAGATGTTTATGACATTGAATCCAATTGACAAGATTTAATTGTTTTTAAGAATTTTTTTTTTTTTTAAAAGAACGAGCTAAATCCTTAATATCATAAGCATATACACCTACTACTTGGAAAAATATTCTAACAAACACAAAGCATAGTAGTACCATTATACTTATATTTGTTTCAACATTTTTAGATGCTGTAAAATGTGCATTGTGCTATAGTGGATTTTGTACCTGAACATGCCAAGTAAAAATAGTCATGTGAAGTGAAAATAGAGGCACTGATATAGTATTTTCACAAGAATCAAGAGGTGTTCAAAAGACCTATGTTGAAGTTTACCTTAATAAATGAAATAGAAGACTCAACTACATTGTCATCAATGTTACAAAGATAGCTGACTTACCTTTTAGAATTACACAAGAATTGAGAGAGAATAAAATCTCAAAACAACTATTAAAATGAACTTGTTTATTTCACTATAGAAAACAAAATTAGAACATATTAAATAATCAATTGCCTTCATTTTCCTATATAATATGGGAATATAATAGTTCTTGTCGGTGCTTTCCGATATAATGGTTGGAATTTAAATCTCTTCATCTCTTGCTCTAGGCTCTTGTACCTGTTTCCTTTGCCTTTTGTACGAGTATGATCTATAATTCGAGGAAAATAGATATACAATAATCAAATTTTATTTATTCTCGTAGTGCAATGACATGCATAACGTAAAAAAATGTGATTTTGAATTAGTGGCAGCTTGGATATTATATCTCTATTATTCCACAAAATCTAAAGATTTATTGTACAATTTTATATTCATCTCTAGTCCAAATAATCGACGAACCATTCGGCGCCGATATATAACTGAAAGCTTAGAACGAAGTCTGTGCACACAAAAAAATTAAGAGCCTATCGTACTATTTTGAACCCTTCAGCCATTTAAGACCAAACAGTCTGATTCCAGCAGTAGTGAGAGCTTCACAGATGATGAGTGTTCAGCAGGCTCGTGACTTTCCATTGCATTGGGTTGGGTTTCTTCAAAAAATTCCGAATACCACTGCTGATTTCTTCAAACAATTTCAAGGCCATAAACAGATCCCTCTCATAAATGAACGTTTCTACCATACTTGGGTGTTGCTTTTCCAATAGTTTAGTGAAAGTGGCCACAGTTAGATCCAAATTTAGTGATTCAATTTCTTGTTATGTTTAGGTGACCTATTTTTAGTAATCTATTATTTGTTTTTCATTATTCACATCCCCTTAACCTTTAAAAAAACTTGAGTTTGTTAATAAAATTATTCCATTTCAAATTGCCTTAAAATGGTTAAATAAATTTTTAATATAGGAAGAAGAAAGGCCACTTTCTTTTGCTAAATAAAATGTATGTTTCTATGCTAAACACCATAGTGATTGTCATTGTAGCATAATGATATTAAATACACACATAGGTATTAAACTAATATTTGATAATTACCCACACAAAACTAGTTTGCATACTTTTGGGTTGATGCAATATTATCTTTTTTCATGTGTGAGCGTGCATCTATATTTAGTTATTTTCTAAAGCTCAGCACACTCGTTATTGACTAGATCTAGTGTAATATGTTGTGTAGTTGTTCTTAGAGAGCTCAAAACAAGATTTGATATTCTGACCTCTTTTTTTTGTCAAATTATGTTTGTAAAGCATCTAATTATTAATATTTATGGACACCCTTAATTTTTTTGGAAAGACAAAATAAGTATTGTATTCAAATTTTTGGTTTTATTCATTAGAGAACTTTATTAATCTTCAATGTTTATTACCATTTGAAGTAATTATTGCTTTAAATAAGATATTTTTAAACAAATCTAGTTTTGTTTACCTATTTACTACACAATTTAATCCTTGATCATTGTTTTCTCTCGAGCTTCCAATTTCAAAAGAAATTGAAATAATAAACTTTAATGACAAAAATTTACAAGCCTAAATAACTAAATTATAACTACCCTTTCCCTCCCTACCCCCACGCCCAAATCCCTTCCTCCTCAATCCCTCCTCCTAGTCATTTTATCTATAAAAAAAACTTAAACTCATGATAATCTTTCTAGTGTGAATGTATAGCAATAGGATAATATTTTTTAATGTTTTTGGATACAAATTGTATTAATATTTATTGTTAATCCATCAACCAAGTTGGACATAACATCAAATAGATTATTTCAATATATTTATACAATTCTAATGCAAAATTATAAAAATACAATGATTATTTTTATTCCAATGTAAAAAATATCTAACCAATATTTGTGATATTTAAAGGTTGATATTTTATAATATATGTAATATTCATATATAAAAGATAAATTCAAGTACTACCTTATAAAGAAAAGTGAAAATCTTTGAAAAAATTAATAATAGTAATTAAAAAATAGCCAAGCCTAAATTGAAACTAAATTAGGAGAGAGTCTCTTTTAATAGAATACATGAATAATTTTTATTTTTAAGTAAAATTAGATTTTTTTAATGTATATATCTATTTTATGAAGAGTTTTATCTATAATAAAACTAAGCCTCCTTATAATAATTTCCTTAACAGATAAAAATAAAAGCATGATATGTATGGAACAAAAGATGAAAGCATATTGTCATATTACTTGTTTAAAAAATTATATAAATCATAACATCGCCATTAACAAATGCTATAAAGAAAACAAGGAATAGTAATTATTTATTATTTTTCAAATCTTTAGATCGAAATCATATAATGTTTTAGAGTCGAACCGCTGTAGTTGTACGGACAAACCTCTTCTCAATTTGGTCGAGAAAATCTGATGCAATACCTCATGGTCGCTCATATTATAACAGTTTAAATAATATTATTTTAATTTTCAAATATATTTAGAATTTATACTGATTTATCAAGACTGATAACTGCGCTTATTAACTGCTGTTAACTGCATCGAACTGAGACTTTCTGAAATGCATCTTCAAATTTAGATGGTTTCTTATACTACTTTCTATAAACCCATCCACATGGCCTCTAATTATATTGCTCTACAAGTCTACCCGTTGGATTGACGTTAAGCCAAGCATGACCGTTGGATTAATAGAGATTTTTATCTTTCAGGTGAGTTACAAGTCTATGACATGCATGCGATCACAAACTGAAGAAAACTAAAAGACTATCTAAGAGCTGGAAGAAATAAACGAGAATCTTCTCCCCATGTTGTCCAGTAATTTGCTGAAATAAAATAGCAATTTATTAAGAATTAATTAGAATTTTTTTTAAATAGAAGCGTTTAAAGAATGTCTAGTTCTAAATATAGTTTCCTGCAGTCAATTCTTTTAGAAGCATACAGAATTGTTTATAAATAAGATCATCAACCTCTAAATCATTATAGGTTGCTGGTTTCTGTGGATGCTGTAAAATTTTGGATGCTATATTTTTTTTATCAAAGACAGGCGTTTAGGTGTACCCGAGGGAAAGAATGGAAAATGGGCAGGAGATTGAACTTGGAGAAGGGCTGAGGAAGAAAGTTGTGATTTTACAATGTGAATCTGAGAAAGGCAGCTGTAATGTGTATTTGGTTGGAACATGTCATGTGTCGAAACAGTCTTGTGAGGATGTTGAAGCAATTATTAGTAGCAGATCATCATGGAGGATTGAATTATCAAAAATGATATGTAGCAAGAACTAATCCACATTCCATGTAATGTGATGGAAAAATCTGAAAAAAATAAAATAAAAAACTAAGGCATGAGTAACTTTGAATTCATTAGGTGAATTCTCGGTTTCCACAACCAACTTCCCTGTTCACAAAAATTAACAATGAAATAAAAAGAGGAATAAAATTTGGTGCGTTCTACTAGCTTCAATCTTCAAAACTTCTGCCAATGTAATATTTAATAGTTTAAGATAAGACTTAATATGTAAGGAATGTATCCTTTTATAATTTCCCTTTAGAGGTTTATATAAGTAGCTCTCTCGAAAGACTATATGTAACTATCCCTTTGGGACAATTGGAGGATCTGTAATCTATCAGATTCCTTATTGTCCTTTTTCAACATTACGTAGAAGCAAAGATAAAGGACTAGAAGTAATAGTTATAAATAAATTGATATTTACCAGCTCCATCAAACCAGTGCTGCAAGATAATTTAATTGGGCCTTTGTCCAAGCCGTCATTGTTTGGCTATGTGATCATAAAGAAAAATAAAAGAAAAGTGTTCAAGAATCATTATATTTTGATGATATAATCTTTAATCAATTTATAGTAGTCACCTAAAAAACATCCTAAAAGTTCTAATCTTATGACCTCAACGTCTTTGTTGTAAATTAGGAAAGTATTTATAGAATTTCAATGCATCTAATCTCTGGTATATTAATCACGAGGCCTATATACTATCCTATATTCTTGTTTCAAGGCTAAATAGCATCTCCCGCAGTTGCTTTTCTCTTATAATGTGAAGGTTATTTGGTGTTGCAGATTGAAGATCTTAGTTAGTTACCTCAACAATTTGGTATTAAAATTCTATTGTTTCTGTTATTTGACCTGAACTCTGATTCTACAAAATTATTCTGGTGGCCTCATTGGCCTTAACTGCACTAGTAATTTTGTCAATCATGTTGGCTCCTTCAAACCGCAATCAAGGTGTCTTGAACAGAATACGCCCATTCTACTTTTGTCAATGTTATCCAAATCACTTCATTGGCTATAAAGACATACCAAATTCATACATGGGAAAACTCACCCAACACTCTTTTGGTGACAAATTTTATTTATTTATTTGAATCTAATTCAAATGCGGACAAAGCCATGAATAATTTTCATTTATTTGAATCTGATATAACTTGTTGGGTGCACCAACAAGCAAATTTCAATGCCTAACTGATTCTGAACATGTTAAAATCCTGCAAATTTAACATTCTTGCAATCCAGAATTGGCGAAAAATAAATAATACACCAAGAATGAGGAAGATTGAAACCGGCCCAATTCAGCTGGATATAGCTTCTCTTCTTGAGAAAATGTCACAGGTAAAATATAATTCAATTCAATTCAAACACTTGAATCCACAAAAGATTTACAACTTTCTTTTAAATTTAAAGAAATCCCACACTTGCGTAAGTCGGGCAGATTCAGTCTAGTGGTTGAAGAGATGCCTTAAGCTCACATAAAGCTGAAGAAGATGATTTTTCTCCCATTCCCAACCATGATGAAATTAGATAATGTAAAAGTCTATAAAGATGAGCTTGATAATTAATAATTAGTTTTTTTGACCGGTATCTGTATACATTGCAGAAATCTTTGAAGGCATAGAATGTTATTAGAGATAGAATGCAAATTATCATGAACACACCAACTTCAAGTGAATGCAAGTTATCATGGATGAAAGAGGTCAGAACATATTATGAGTAAATGGGTACAGCTATCGATGAACAAAATTACCAAAGAACAAAGTTGGGAAACAACACAATCAGACCTAAGGCAATCTAGAAATAGTTGCAGGAACTAAAGATTTAACAACGTGTGCTTTGCAATGCTAAAAGGAAACTGATGCCCAATTAAAACAAGGGATTGGCCCATAAATGATAATAACGAGGGAAAAAATCCAAAGAACTGATCAGAAAATAGTAATAAATTATCTAAACATGCTTCCATGAAAACAAAGAGCAAAGACCATTCTTCTTCCACATTTAAAAATTCTCATTCTCCATCGCAGCTGGTCGCAGAATTCTCCCATCCCTAAACCAACTTATTCCAGAAAAAACTAGCTGTTGTGTGAATTTGAATTTGAAAGACAATCAAGAATTGTGTTTTTCTTTTTCTACAATTTGCCGGATTTGTCTCACGCCGCCGGCGAAAAGGCTATTTCACGGCCCCTGTCTCCCGCTTCCGTTCATTAGCTCTAGCCTCCGCCGATCACCTGACACTAAAAACATGTCAATCCAAGTTTTAAAACATGTTATAAGGCCCACTATACCATTGCAACATTGCTTCATCATTTTCTTGTCGCATTAAATTAAACTGTTAATACAAAAAATGTTTATATACAATACATTTTTCAAAGTCATTGTCTTGGCATCCTTTCTTTTGTACAATATGAGACTGCTTAAATATCACACACTAAGACTTGTTTTCTAGACTAGAAGTGTTAAATAGTCAAATGTTGACTTGTTTTTATAAGCTTAATTTCTTTTTTAGTATGTCATGTTTAAGGGTGACTCACAAACCTTAATCTTTTCAATCGAAACTAAAAGGATTTTATATCTCCTATTTAATTATAATTTTAGACTTCTATAATATTTGGATGGTTGAATGGGAACTAATAATCCCCAACTTTGCTAGTTTGCACAGGTTTGGAGCAAATTTAATATGTTTCATCAGATTAATCAAACATAAGTAACTCATAATCTCTTTTGATTCCTCATGACAAGATAAAAGAGTTGGACTAAGAGAAACTTAACTAAGTATTATATATCTCGAAATTTTTGGGAACTAATAATTTTTGGATGGTTGAATGGGAACTAATAATCCCTAATTTGCTAGTTCGCACAGGTTTGGAGCAGATTTAATATGTTTCATCAAATTAATCAAACATAAGTAACTCATAATCTCTTTTGATTCCTCATGAAAA
The DNA here is from genome assembly GCA_028749045.1 of Cupressus sempervirens. Taxonomy (NCBI): domain Eukaryota; kingdom Viridiplantae; phylum Streptophyta; class Pinopsida; order Cupressales; family Cupressaceae; genus Cupressus; species Cupressus sempervirens. The sequence continues at coordinate 54,234,261 of CM053786.1, forward strand.
GATAAAAGAGTTGGACTAAGAGAAACTTAACTAAGTATTATGTATCTCCAAATTAGTCCCATTTCTTTTTCAATCAATTTACACATTCAAAAAAGTATTAAGCATTCAAAAAAAGTGTTTGATACAAGATAAATGTTACATACTCAATGCAAAACTCTTTTTCCTTATTAGATCTATCAAAAATAGAGGTACATAAAATTGTTTTTTATTAATAAAATCAATATTTAATGGGTGTTGAGCTAAAGTACAATCAAAACACTAGTCACCAATAATAGAGAGTGCCTAGTAATGAAAGATACATAGAAGTCAGATCTCCTTCTTTCAAAGACAAAGGTCCACAAATGAGTAACCCACCAACCATGGTCAATGTGACAATGAAAGACTTGTCAGAAGCTCCCACTATAATTGCTTAAACCAAAAGTAGCAATAGGGGACCAAAATGTGCCCTTCAGAACTTACAACAATCACTAGGTCACAAGAAGAAAATAAAATAAAATAGGAAATCACCATAATACCAAGGGAAGAAACTTAGGCCACACCTATTAGAACAACAAGAAAATACATATGACCAAATAAGACTATACCTTGAGCCTTGGCAAACATGATACATATCTTCCAACCATGGGTCCATACAAGACTCAACCTCTAGCCATGTGAAATATAGTCAAAGATCTTCCAACCCCCTGCAATTTCCTAGATCACCATAATAGCAATGAGAAAATTGGGGAGGAGGAAAATCAAACCCCATAGGTAAGAGCAACTCCCCCTTCTTCTACTAACAAAACTACTTAAAGTAGCACAAGTACACAACATCTCAATAAGAGTCTCCTATACTTTCTAATGCCTAAATTTTATATGATCTCCACCTAAATAAGATATTGCTCTACCTCCATAAGAGTTATGAATTTACAAGCAAAGAGAAAGACACAAACCATCCATGTATGCAGTAACACACATCTCCACATGAAAGTGCTTAGTTGTGGAGTCATCCCTTCTTCACACATGAAGTACATCATCCACACATTACCTACCCATTCATATCTCTTACAGTAAGAAGGAGATACTAATAAACAAAAAAGAGAGTACCTAATTAACACATTCAATCACCACTTTCCTTTAGTAACTATCTACCTTCATAAGCTTTGCCCCCACCCCAATAAGGTCCTCCACCTTGATAGGAAGCAAGAAAGTGAAATAACAGAATGAAGGACACCTCTACCACACCAACACCCAAAGCTCTAGAATGACTACCTTAACCAAATTCCACCACCAAATCACCTAAGAACATGAGAAACCAGAGGAAAACCCAAAGAAACAAGCACCAAAAGGAAAGAGAATCCCCAAATGATGAACATAAGCACCAAGGCAAGGGGGAATATTAAGAATAAAACTCCCCAAAATGAAGACTCATCTATGGATGACAACCCCATCAATAGAACTAGCACCAAGGGTAGGGGGAAATTTTTCCCAGTAGGCTAGTCCATTAATGTCTAAGCCCCTACAAACCCTAAGGATCACAATGGTCCCAAGAGCCATAACCATAGGCCCCAAGGGGAGACACTATTGATGAAGCCCTTGCATAGAACCATCCGAACCAAATCCAACTGCTTTCTCATCTACAAAAAAATCCTAAAATAAAGGGAACTCACTAGGGGTAGAGACCAACAACACACTTGGGCCAAAAAACCCATACATCCAAAGCCCAAAGTGGGGAACATGGGTTCCAACAAAAAATACCTCTTCCCACAATCTCCAACTCCTTATAGAAGTCCATCTAGTATACAACCTTACACCTCCAATCCCCATCCAAAAGATCCAAACCCTTTTGATTGGGGAGAAATTTTTCTTGAGGAGGACAATACCTTAATAAAAAACATCTCTTGAACAAAAGAAAAGTCACTCCACTACGCATTGGTGAGACCCTACCTCAAAAATTAGAAACACCCAACAAAGCTTGAGGGAGTTGGCATGAATAAGCCCCCCCAATCATCATCCTTGTCTACTTTAGACTCCCCATCCTCACCATCACAAGAATCCACAGAGATGGGAATGCGAGCACCCTAGTCGCCTACCCTTGCACTTATTTTTCTTAGTTCACTAAGTTAAGTGAAACTATTATTATGATGTTATAACACCTTATCTTCCATTTTACTACTAATTAGAACATATTGTGTTTATTTTCATGCTTTAATGAATATTAATATCTATGCATTGTAGTAAGACAACCAAAGGTGCAAATTTTAGATTATCTTGTAACCTTAGACTATTTTCTTGTTGGAATATTTTTACCATACCCAATTTTATAAGGAATTTGTGTCATATTCCCTGATGGAATGGAACCTAACTATTATAAGTGACTAATGTAATATTAATATGACATGATATAGAAATAATTAAATAATTTATAATCAAATATTACATCTAAGCTATTATCTCATATATACTATAAAGTTAATACCTTAATATATTTTGATAAACATCAAAACTATTGCATTCTTATAAATCAACATTGAATGATCCCAATACTACATGAAATAATCAAACAAGAATTGAAAATTTATAAACATTAGCATAAAAATATATACATTTATTATATTAAATAAATATATTACATTTATTATAATGTATTTACATTTTTTTATATTAAGTATTACAAAATTCATATTTCCTTATCTCCGATTGTTTAAACATATCCAATAGCTATTTCGTTATTAAATGTAAGAAAAATATATTACTACACAAGTGAATTTATTTAAAAAAATATCATAGAGCTATTCCCTCCTTTGGATCAGGGGTGTGCCTGTGTGATGTTTAATATATCCTTCATGTTGTCACTTGTATTTGTGAGTTATAGTTGTTTTCTTTATTGGATAGCTACTCCAAGTTTGCAAATATATCCTTCACCACTACTCTAATTCATTTGTCGTTGGATTTGTGAGGATCAAGTTTAGAGAAGTGGAGCAATGAAATGCAAGAGTTGATTAATTGGTCAAGCTTTTTTGAAAAATGGACTGCTCGGTTGCGTACTTATCTAATATTAATTTGTATTCATGAGCAAGGAGCTCTTTGGGAATAAGGACCGTCAAGAGGATTTGGCACATTCAATACTTAGAGGTGATTTGTGTCTTTAGACAGTGTATCCTATCTACATTACCTATTTGTAAACTGGTTACTTATAAATTGAGCCTATCAAGGAGATCGCCTCCTGCATATATTGGTCCATGGTGATTGCATAAGACACCATTCTACGTGTTATGTTTTCGATATGCTTGTATTTGAATGGAAGTTCCTAGATCTATGTTTTAGCTTTTGCATAAGCGTAAATAAGGGGAAGGCGTAGCCTGATATTCTTTTGTGTGAGCTCAGCTTTCATAATTTTGCAAGAATAGTAAGTGCCACACAGTCATTCTCTTAAGGTCTGTGATAGGACCCATAGATGTTACTTGTGCTTAGCTAAGTCACTATTGTATCATTAATGTTGATGTCAGGGTTAGACCACAATAATGATGCCCTCTTTTTTGCCAACTTTGACATTGAAATAGATATTTTAAAAAAAAAAAATTATTTTGAAATGCATATTACTAAAATGTCATAAAGAATTTGAAGATAATGTAAACTAGTGATTTGTAGCATTTTCTGTCTAGTTCCTGACATTACTTTTAAAAAAAAATCTGAAGTGATTTAAGTCTCATATGTTCTCCTTCAAGAAATGGTATATATGAAAAATTTAGCATTTTTAAAGAGTGATGGTCATTTTGATAAACATAACTTCTTTTTTAAAATATGATAATGATAAAATTCTTTCAAGGTTAGAATGGTAACATCAATAACTAGGCATTTTAATCAGTTTTATTAAATTTCGTTTAGAAGTATAGATTCTATTCAATGACAAAGTGACTTGATAAGTTAGACATAGGTTGATTTTGACTAATATAGTTTGTTTGGTATAGATTGAAAGGAATCTTTTTTTTTTGTTAGAAAGGTAACACACATACCTTGGCAGAACATATTTAAAAGAAAAGTCATTTTCTATTTTTCCCAAAGCTTCAAACTGAGACTTGCCAAATGGCCAAACAACCTATATTTAATAAAATTAAAAATAAAACATCAAAACAAACACAATGTATAATAAAATTATAGTTAGTGGAAAGCTTATTTAAATTAGAACAAGGTGGTATATTTAGTTTTAAAAAAGAGACCTATTTAGTCATTGTTTGAGCCCTCAAAAGGGCATAATAGAGGTGAAAAATCTTAAATATGCAAAACTAATAATTTAAGGGCCTTTGACTAAAGGGGGATTTGATCAAAGCTTTGGGAAGTGGTTCGAATGAAGACCCTTTGGTTGAAGCCCCTTTTTCCATTGGACGTCATGCCAAGGGGGCTTTGATCTTCCTGGTGGGTTTCCCACCAATGGGGGATGGGCCCAAGGGGCTTTGAATGAAGCCCCTTAGGGGACTTCATTCGTTAGCCTAAGTGATTGTTTTTGAATTTTTAAAATATTTTATATATATGCCATATTTTTTAGAATGTATATCACAAGAAATAATTATCAAATTCATTTTTTTGAAAAGAAATAGAAGAAAATAATAAAATAGAGGATTTTTTCATTTGAAAGAGATTCAATAGTTTTGTGAAGATTGAAGATGAGAAAAAAGAAAGGAAGGCAAAGTAAATCAGCAAGAAATAGATCAGTTTCCTCAAAACAAAGAAATTTTGAAAGAACCTTAGCAAATTATCATCAAAGCAGAGAAGGTATGCACCAGAACATTTGTGTGTGTGTGTGTGTATTCTCTAGATAGTATTTTAATATCATTCATTTATGTGCGTGTAGCCCTTAAAAAAAATTATAAGATGAACAAATAGATGTCAAGGAAGGTTTAGGACATGAAAATTTAGTACAGGAAAATTTAGGACATGAAAATTTAGGACATGAAAAAATGGAAATCGGAGAAGGGTGAGGATCAGTTGCTTCTATTGATATGGGTGAACAATTAAGACTAGCTATAAGTGTAAATAAAAATATCACACATAGAAATTTAGATCATTTTCTTGCAATGGATGTGGATAAATTGAAATCACTTACTAATAATAAATTGTTAAGTCTTTCAAAAATGAGAGCTTTGAATAAGATAGTAAAAGAAATAACGAGTAAATTTCATGATTTGGAAACACTTGAGGAAGTCCAAGTATTTTATCATGTTCTTGTAGCAAAAAAATTACATGAACCATTGCAATAGTTGGATGTAGAAACATCCAAATTTATTTATTTTTAACATAAAAAGTGCCATTATTGAAAATCTTAAGAAAGATTTGCAATCTGTAGGCAAGACAACTCGAAGTAAAGATAAGATTATGACAAGAAGAGTAATACTCACATTTATTTTTAGTAACAATGTACCTCAAAAAAAAAAAAAATCTTTAGTTTCATCATAGATTGGTTTTAGTAGAAAAATAATATCAAAATATGTGAAGAGGAGAATGGTTTTGGATGATAGCACTTTAGAAGGAAATTGGGCAATTATGTGTAGAGCTCCTTGTTGTGATAGGAATTATGATAGAATCAAAGATTTGGTAATATCGTATTGGAATGATAATACTTGTCCTTCATCAAAGACTAGATATGATCTTAGAGACATGGTTAGAGATAATCATTATGAACATCATGTAAAATACATTGGTTTGACATAACACAACATGAGCCACCCTTAAAATTTGTCACCCTCATCCTCCTCCCTGCCTCCATGCCATCACTTTCTTGGTAGGGATGGATACCCCCTTCCATTCCTCTTCCCTTGACTGGAATTAGCCTCCATTTTCCTAGATTTTGAGGTAGTTGCAAAATCCTAGATTGGTTGCTTCCTTCTTTAGGAGGATGCTTCTCTTCTAAAAGAACTTGATGTTGTTCCTAATGACTGTTCTTGTTTGGACCTTGTTGCCCCACTTTTCACCTTGTGATCATTTTGCAAAAGTGCAAAATTTTGTGTCTCAGTCAAGCCTAGGTATGTTTGAGTCTAGTTTTAAGTTCCCTTAGGTGGAAAGAGTCTTCATCAGGTTTTTCATCTTTCCCTTCCCCCACATTTCATAGCCAGGTTGTTTTCCTTTATGTTGTGAGTCTTATAGGTAGTTTAGTACCTAACCTGATGGAGATTCTTGCAACATGCAAAAATTATTCATAAAGCTAAGCTTGCATTTGATTTATCATATTTACAATGAAAAGAAGAAACTTACAAAAAATTGAGCTTTGCCTTCTCCTCGGTGAGTTTTCAACCCATGAAGGTGATTTTCCGTGAAGAGCAACAAAAGATGCTAACAAATCCATGTAAGAAGATAATGAGATATCTTATGGTAAATTCTTATTTTCACTAAAATATACTACCTTGGGGAACATTTAGGATTCATAACAATGTTCAAAATTATCTCAAACAAAAAACTCAAAACTAACTTCTCCTCGATGGGTTTTCAACCCATGAAGTCCGTTTTCCACTAAAACCAATTGTAAAGGAAAAGAAACAAGGAAGTGAGCCCCTTTTGACTTTTGTAGTCCTTTTAAACTTCACCCAAGGGAAGTATTAACTCAAAGGATAAAGTTTAAAAGAAAGCCTGGGTGAAAAAATGAAATTGGGTTTTCAATCCATGAGGATGATTTTTCATATTCAAAAGAAAATTAGCTTTCAAAGTAGGTTAGACCCACAAATTGTACAAAAAACATCTTAAGATGATAATGGAAACAATCTAACCATTATGGGAAAGGTATACTGAGAAAAATTCAACTAGGCGGATATTTCCTTACGAGGTACCTTGTTCATAACTTTCTGAAACTTAAAGGGAAATGGGAAACAAAGTGTGAAAGAATGGAAATAGTTAAAAGACACTAAAATATTTGTTAGAGCTCATGCATTTACTATTTTAATAGATTTATTCTTTAATTCATTCATGTGGCATGAATCTTGAAGATCAATGGGTGAATTAAGACTCCTATATAGATGGAAACATAACAGTTATTCAAACTATCACTTTTTCTTGAACTATTATTCTATTAAATTGCACAGCTTTTTTAAATAATTTGTAATTATGAATTCAATATCTAGTTCTTCTTCTAGATTCAAAACTTTGATTTAGTTCATTAATAGATAGAGTGGCAACTAGGTTCGTGGGTTTTAATGGACTGAATAGAATCAAGTCCACATTGTATAATTTCATGGATACTTCTATTTGTTTTTATGTTATGCAAGAGTTCCAAAAGAGGTTGAAATCAGAGTCGATTCATCACATAACTGAGAAGCTCTAAGGATGTTGAAGTTTCCTAGTAGCAGTCTAAGCTCCATAATTTATTTATGAATGCATAAATCATTATAATCTAGATACCAAATAGATTATGTTACTAGATGATATAGTATTGATCTCCATTAATAGGAAAACTATGGTGAATTGCCTCTAAGTTCTAGAATGGGAGGAGTTTTTGGATTTGATAGTGGGAGGAGTAGTCTTTAGTTCTCCACAAATAAGATAGTCTAGAGGAAGGAAATTGTGCAATCCTAGTTTCAAAAGCCATGGAGTGCCAAGAATAAGGTCCCCAAAACTCTATTTGGTACTAATCTCAAACTCAAGATTATAGACATTCTGGTTCTCCTACATAGACTGAAAGGTGAGGTAGAAGCTCTAAATTTTGTTGAATAATATTTCTTTTAGGTACAAGTTGTTTGTTTAGATACACAATATATTGACTAGGCTCATGAGGTAAGTAAAAATCTTTCCAATCCTCTTAGTGCCATGAATTTCTACAACACTTTTTATATGTCTTTCTTTCTGATTTACATGCTAGCATCTCTATAGTTATGGTCGGGCCTCCCAAGAGTAGAAAATTTTCCCAATGATGTGAAGTGTTATGAGTTTTATCCATGTTTGCAATTGCAAAATAGTTATGTAGAGTATGTCAAAGTTAGTGATACATTTACTATGAGAATTTGCAGGGAGCTCCAGGGATGCCCAAAGAGGAGATTTAGCCTAGAAGCAATGGTAGCTATTAGCTAATTTGGAAGTTATTCTATCCAATTCTCATCTTTCTTGTATTTGTGCCTTCTAGTGTTTGATGGATTTCCCTTGAAACTGCTCAAATATTTGATCGACATGATTGTACTGATAGAGATCATTAGGCAGGAAATCCAAGTGAATGTGCTAAGTGGGAGCTTGAAGAAGAAGGGATATGAGTTCCCTATGATAGGAGCTTTCAGTTGTGAGTCCCAGTCTAATGCAAAGAATATGCTTAAAGTGTTTGAGATGCGGTACAAATTGGAGATGTATGAGGTCCTAAGACCTATGTTTGATCCGAATGGATATGCTAGGGAGGTGTTGTAGATTTGGAGTGTGATCAAACACATTACCACTATTAAGGATTATTGGACAGATTGTAAAGATGAATTTGAAATTTGAGATCATGCTTTCACTAGGCTCATAGTGGAGCAAATAAAAACATACAATATCAATTTTAATGTTGAAGGACTGGAGGATGATGGGCAACATATGCATAGTAATACATATCTAACTAAGTTAAGAAACACTCCTATCAGTTCGAAGCCTTACGAGGATGCTGAGAAGGACTTGGATATCATGATGGCCTGAATCATCAAAAGAACTAGAAAGTGGGTTGAATAGACTATTATGAGGAGGAGAAGAAGTAAAAGCACATCAACTCAAGCTTCTCTAGTAGTTGCAGCTCTATCCTCCTCCCAAGGTGGCACAACAAGTGTAACCTTGGCCATTACTCAAGGATTAGCTCAACCATCCAGGGGAGGTGACCAACCTACAGACAAGACCATCCCCATGACTAAGACTTGTCATGATGGCTCCCTCTCGGTTATTAGAACCCAAACTAAAGCTGAAAAGAAGAAGATGAAGGAGCCAAAAGATAGTGTTGCCACACCAGTTTCCTCTCCTCATGTCAGTCCAGTTCCCTCACCTCCTCATAGTCTAGTTCTGCAAGTAAGTGCTACACTTCTACAACCAAGTAGCTCCCCAGTCCAAATAGTGGATTTTAGAGATGGAAAGAGTAGTAGTAGTGAATCTACTAAATCAAATGAGGCAACTAAGAAAACCTCAAAGGTAGAGAAAGGCTAGAGCTCTTCCAAGCTTATTTCTTAGGCTTCAAGGAATCCCTTCTCTTTAACTGCAATGGCAATCACTCTAGTCAGGAAGAAGATGTTTAGCATAGACTCACTTGGGATGGCGTCCAAGGTGATAGGCATAGATTCCTAGTTAGAGGACACTTTGGAGAAGAAGAGGAAGAGGAAGGATGAAGGTGCACCAAACAAGGATGCCTTATCTTTTGCAGTTTGCTCTGGGTCTACTTTGAGTAAGGTCAAGAAGCAAAAAACCTTGTCTATCCTTGGATAAGATCCTAAAATCGAGCACCTAACAATGGAGACTGTGAAGCCCATCAAGGATGGATGAATGGAAGATATGATAGCAAATGATTTCAATCTACACTCGGTAGATTGGAGAGACCAAACATGACACCAAGTTTGGCTTGTGGAAGTCAACCAATGAAGTAATTGAACGACAAATGGAAAGCCTCAAGCTATCAAAGGTTAGGATGAAGGGGAAGATAGAGGAACTAAATAGATTTATTAGACAATTGGTCACTCCACTAGCTAGTATCTCTAGAATGTTAGTAATGAGTAATCCTACTGCTACCGAGGTTCAAGCCCTTATCTCTTAGCTTCAGGAAGATAGGCACATTGGTCAAATTGGTAAGGACTAGACAAGGAAACTCAAATTGGAAGAAGTCTCCATTATAGAACAAATTGGCAATGTTATCTTAAGATTAGAAATAGAAAAGGATAACATTTTGGAAAATAGAAATACTTTGGTTGGAGAAAGGGTGAAGAGTGATGATTGTATCTCTCTTCTAAAGATGATTATTCAAATGAAGGCAAATGAAGCCATCGAAGCAAAGATCTTACCAAAAGGAGATGAGCCTTTGTTCGAATGGCTCCAGAGCATGTAGTTCAAATCATAAATGATCCTGTTAGCAGAGAAGGGATGTAAGGAAACATAGGAGAAAGTAAAGAAGGACCAAGACAAAAGTTTTGAGCTCATGAGGGGACTGCATATAGATTCATAGGCTAGCAGCCAAGGAAAAGGGCTCATTGGAATAATTTTCATGTAGGAGAATTTCTCCAAATTCATAGATAGTCTAATAGATATATCCTCCAGTAATCAAAATAGAGATGTGGAACTCCAAAAACTCAGAGGATGCATACATGGGGCTGGGGAGGAATTGCAAGATCGATTGAATGTTGTGAAGGAGTTGGCCAAGGAGCATTCTAAGTGGCTCTTGAGATACACCAACATACACATGCCTAGGAATGAAGAGCTAATTTCAATCATTGTTGCTGCTAAGGCATGAAGAACTAATTCCAATTATTGTTGCCAGATCCTTGCATTTGAACATCCTCTCAAACCTTGGCTTTAGTGGAATTTTTTGCAGTACTTATAAGGAACCTTTTTTGATACTTGATCTTGATGATACATGTCTATATGAAAAATTGGGCATTTTGTCCAATTTGCATTCTTTCCATAATACAATATATGGTCATTAGAATATGTGTCATATGTATTGTACTCCATTCTAATATCTTTCATCATTGAAGATACTTCTTTATGTGAATGAGGCAACTTATTATCCTTTGGAAGAATCTTATTTGTCAAAAGTCTACATGAGGCAAGAAATGATTTTAATTAGATAAGTATACACAATATTTTCAAATATAAAGACGTCTAGTGTAGTAACTTATAGGAATATCAAATCCTACCTTAATATATTAGTAAAGCATTTATTTATGAATCCATGTGTAACCTTCAAGTTCAACAACAACATAAGTGTCACTAATATAAAAGTATTTGCATTTGAGAAAAGAGGTGTTCTAGCCAATTGAGCTATGGGCAAATCAATAAGTTCTTCAGAAGATGTGTAGATGTCTTGGATAAATTCATTAATACAAGCCTCATTTATCTGCGACATGTTTTCATCCATTAAAGTGTCTTGTTCTTCATCTTGATAGTGACTCTCATTAGTGATATCTACAGGTTCTTCAAGAATTGGAAGTAGCTTTTATAAAAAAATGAATTGAAATGATCAATAATTATGTGCTAAATAATATGCATATTATTATCTATAAGAATACTAATTTGTTAATTCTAGTGTACCTCTTGTACAAAAGCTCCATACTTCAATTTGTGGATACAGATAATTCACCGCATCTTTAGTTTCCTATTTTGGCACATTTTACAATTGTAATATATCAATTCATTGAAGTATTCATTTTTTCCTAGAGTAGGTCTTGTTTCTCATTCATCTGAATATTTAGATGAAGATGATGTGATATTTTCCTAAATACATCATGTATCATCAATAGTAAGAGTGCAACTTGTAACCTGATTATCACTTCTTTTTAAAGAGATCATAACTCTTATATGTGTGATATGTTAAATTTATTAACACACAAACTGACAAATAATTTTGAAATTTGAATTAATGGGGTTTTAAGTACACTTTCTTGTCCTTGAATTGCCCTTTCTTATACATTTTCAATACATATGCATATCACCACCATTGGAGGTTGAAGAAATTTTGTTCTTAAATAATCTTCATATTCATTTCTTATAAGAATATCAACATGTTTATTATAGTGTACCTAATATATATAAATTTCATAGGTCAATCTATGGAGACCAACAATCTTCATTGCTTCTTTAGTTTCCTCTTTTGGCACCATTTGCAAGTACGCATATTATTTCATTAAATTATTCATTTGTACCCAAAGAAGTTCCTTCTCCAATTTATTTGAACATAGAGGTGATGATGATGCTTTATTTACCTGAATGCAACATGTCCTATTAATAGTACAAATTTTAACTTTAGAATTACATCTAATTGAAGAGAATGAGACTAATAGAGCTTTAGAAATTTAAAAAATTTAACACGTAGATTAAGATGAATAACCTAATATAAATTCTTCTATGTCCTTAAATAACTTGATATAATATGCTAGAACAATTTGCAACATTGTTTAATTGATCTTCTTCATTAACTACCTCTAGCTTTGTGGTATCATAAGATTTTATTTTTTAAAGTTGTTTTCTAGTTTGAAGGGTTTGAGTGATGTCACATAGAAGATTCATCATTCATGTACATTTCACTAAAACATATATTTTTCCATCACCAACTAGTTCGATCTTTTCTTCATAAAAATAACATAAAATATTACTCTAACTAGTTTGATCTTTTATCATAAAAGTAATATAAATTATTACTTTGTGCTACCTACTGAAATGTACTTTACTAGTTTCAATTTATTAAAGTGATAGCGCAAGTATAGAAAATAATAACATAAATACCTAGTCTGCCATTTGGAATGAATACCAAGAAGACGACCTAATAGAATGCTGCAAATAAAAGTGTTTTGATATTAATTAGGATCATTACATAAACAGATAATGAAATCTACAAATTCATGTATCCCAAAAATAGTAGCACCCACCCAGTAAATAGTAACATATTTACAATTGCACTAACTTAATTCATCTTGGGTTGATGTATGCTTTAGCCTATCCATCTATCACTCTAGTTTATGATAATATATAAACTCAAAATTAGGCTTGTACTAGGAATTGGATAATGTATGACACATATCTATGTTTTGGATTTCTCTACAAGAGTTTTGATGTCCTACTACATGCTCTTGTAATCGTGGATCTGCAAAAGGTCAGTAAAAGAAAATGGAAATTCATTAATATTACTAATTTTATAGTAGTTTGAGCTATTTTTCGTATAGAATTTATTAGTACAAAAATTGAGAAATAATTTTCAACTTTAAAGAGATGATATTTTAAGTGCAGTTTCTTATTCTTAGATCACTATTTTATGGACATTTATAATGTGGATGTTTAACACTACCATTACAAGTTGATAGTGTGTAGCACTATCATTACAACATGGATGTGTAGCACTATCATTCAACACACTTAGCTACTCAAAGATGTTATACACTCATCAAAGCAATCCAAATAGAAATAATCAGATTTATAGCTACTAGATCTAATTATATTGGACCTTGAAAACTATAGTCAAGGAGGGCTTGTAGTAAAACTAGTAAAACTAACAAAACGTGAAGAACCCTTGGAGAAAACAAGTTTAGTGCTCTCAAGTGTATAACATCAAAAATGCACATTGCATTGGGAAAGAAAATAATGCCAAACGTTGATATTGAAAAATGAAAGACGGATTTAGTCAATGTGTTTATCACACCTGTGAGTTCCACACCTCACTCCTGCGAAATTGGTAGCCATATGTGTTAAAGCTAGTGAAATGCTTTACACCTCCCATCAATAAAAATGAATCAAAATTACCCACATCTAGAAAAAATTAATTAAATGGAGACAATGCTCTCCCAATGATCATAATATAATTTTTTATTTGAACATTTTGGACGACTATAAACAAACTCTATTGAGTAATAATATGAATTCTTTAGTTTACATTTCAAAGAAAACTAAGAAAGTCAAGAAAATCTAGATTTTAAACCCAAATGCCACATTTTTGGGTCTAAAACCACTCAGAAATCCCAATGGGCATTGGAAATCAGAACTGACAACAAAATTTTTGAAATGGTCATATCTTGGTCAGAAATTATTCAAAAAATTGAAGAAGAGCAGTTTATAAAAATAATATTAAGAATATTATATATCTTATGAATATCCTATATTGAATCCTCATCAGTCATACAATTAATTTTATTGATATAATATGGATTAAAAATATTCCAATTTTTTTGAGTCTCAAAATGTTACAATGAATAAATTAGATTACTGCCCTTCAAAAATCCTTCTCAAAATCTCTGTCCAATCATAAAGGCTACTCAAGGTGAGATCTTGACTCCAAGTTAATTTGGATATTGCTAAGAGAAAATCTGGGCCAAAAAACAAACAAAATCAGAATTGAAGTACACTAAAATACAGATCTAGGTAGAAATTAAGAGAATCAACCTTATAAAATTGAGAATCATTGATCAAGCAGAGGACAAAGGGTTGATTTAAAGAAAATCTAGAGGAAATTTCATATCACGTAAGTTTTTAGATTTCCTTAATATTGCTTATACTTATCATTTTTTGAGCTTAATAAAATTTCCTTTATTTTTTATGGTAACTATTGAGGAGGGAGGGTTGAGTTAAGATGAAAGATTAGAACATGGATGGTATACAAATTTGCAATCATTATGCCAACAACAAGGTAATTTTTTTTTGGGGGCACAATTAGACTTCAAAGATTTCTTGTCACTCACATGGGACAACATTGTTACAAGGAAAATAAACTTGAAGGATATAGTAGAGGGAAGCATAACTTATGAAGACAAGGATACAAATAAGACATAAAAACTTAATAAGAAGACTACTATGCTTTTTGTTAGACCTAGTGGTTGGCATCTTCTTGAATCCCATATTGAGATTGATGGACAACCAACAACTAGATACCTAGTAGATTTTGATGTCTGCTTCTTTCATAGTCATACAAAATTTTGACTAAACCAAGGAGGATCTGGATCATTCTTTTATCTCCCCAAAATGGAGCACTCTAGATTTCTTTGATCATATCCTTATTTTATTCTAGAAACATTGGACATTAGGATTGCACTAAAGTTTATTGAGTATAGACTATGACTAATGAAAGAGTTAATTTGAGGAAGCTACACTATGGAATATTGTACTTGAGAGGGTACAAGATAGCCTGGGATTTCAGGAAGCACCAAAGCAACCATTATGATAAAAATCTTGCTTGCAATTTTCCAAATACATGATATACTATATGAGCCGAGAGACCATTTTATTTGGTTGAACTGTGATAGATGGGATTACATTTTTAGCTATGCTAAGACATTTCAAGAACACACCAATAGGTTGCTTCCTAATCATGTCCATGTTTGTATGGCACAAAATTTTATGAAAAGCTATTCAAAGCTACGTATTCAAACATATCACAAGTGTGGAGTCCATGCCATAGGAGGCATGGTGTTCATGCTCATCTAACCTACCTATTTTTATGGAGTCCATTTTTATAATAAACAATTTAAGTATAAACTTTATCTCAGGTACATTTAAGGTTGCAACTGAAAAACACTTTAGCGAAGTCCAATATATACCACCTTTCTATATTCCCTTTTCAGAGGTTGTCTATGACCTAACCAACTACTTTTTCTCAAAATTGTGGTATCCTTATCTATAAGATTCTTCCCTAATGTTGTTTATATTTGAGTTCAACATTTCTTATTGGAGTGAACTACATATAAACCAAATTTCTTTATATCAAAGCCTCCAGAGATCCCCTTAAGATTTTTATCTTCATATCTAATATGGATTTTCATAATACTATCTACATTTGAGTTTAACATTGTTTTATTAAAATATAAACATAGTTTAAAGGGAACTTTTTACAAGACCTTGTTATAGAAAAAAATATTTAGCCTCTACCCAAACCAACCAATCCCTTTTTAGATTTTGGTTCTCTTATCTAGCTTTCTCTATCTTAATGTTGTCTATAAGAATGCTTAACTTTTGTATCCAATGTTCTATTTGCAAACTATCTTCTCCTATTCTATTTTAGTAATCATCTACTTGTCCTATAACCAAGCTTAGTCTTTTCCAAGTTGTAATATGCATGCTCTACCTCCATGTTCTCTGCATAATGATAAAAAAATATAACACTAAAAAATTAAAATCAGATAAAAAAGTGCCAAATTAGTGGGAATTAGAATTAGAAAAGGGAGTTAGAATCTGACAAGGTAATAAAACAATCATCAATCTATCTTATATTCCGCTAAGAATTTTCCTTGGTTTGTGACATGGCGAGAAATACCTACCCAAGATTGAGTTTGCAAAGGATTCTTCAAAGCTTCAAATAATGCTCAATTTTGAGATTGATCATGCACTACAAATTAAGTACAAATTTTGTAACATGCTCCATTGTTGTTTGTTGTTTGATCTTGAAAGAAACATTAGTTGTATTATAGAAAGAGTAACATAAGTTCTATTGGAGAAAAAACTAAACAAACTTTTGACTTCGTTCCATTATAAAATTGACTATGTGCTCTAAATATTTAAATAGCATTGATAAAATTTCAATTTAAAAAAAAAAAAAATTACCTTATCCAATTGTCAGTGACTAGACAAGCAACATGAAATATCCTCTATATTGGCACTCAGAGTAGAATATTATTAGCTGCCCACATACTAAGAGTGTTGTGGCAAACAAGGCCAGAACAATACAATAAAGTTTGTATCAAATAATTAGATGGGGGCAGTGATGAAGGTAAGTAAGAACTGGAACATATTGATCAATGCCTTACCTATGACTTTGGATTAGACAATTCATTTCTTTAATGAACAAATATATAAACAGTTAACACCCTTCTAATATTATACTATGCTAATTTCTTGAATGTTCTCAAATTTTACAGATTGGAAGCTTCACATGGGCTGTTCAGCTAGGAAGAAGAGATGGGCAAAAGTCCAGCGGTTTTGATGTAGAAACTCATCTTTTTCTTCCAGATCTAATTCTCAGGCACTCATTAATAATTTCACCTCAAACAAACTTTGCACTAGACACCTATTCACTCTCTCAAATACACTATAATTCGTTCAGTATATTTAAAAATTTCAATATGGCTCAATTAAAATATTACATTCTAATATTTTGGGGTTAGAGGAGCTCACCCATTTGAGAAGACAAAGTGGATTTTTTTGGAAGGTGCCTGCATGAGTAACCTACGAGCCTCAATTATATAGCCATTTGGTATTTTTGATGGAGATCATGGATAACAATAAGGGTGCTAAATTTACTGTTCTCGATTGAAGTGGAGACACTATAAAATTTTGTCTTAGTATTAAAATCAGAAAGATATGGTTCCCAAAAGTTTCCATAATGCAGCACTCGAGTGAACTCTCCCATCTCAGAACTTGGATGATCCTTAAACTTCTTATAACACAAATACTTTATAGGGCACTTGTTTTTTGTACAGAGGATCACTACACTGCAAGTGAAAATGCATCCTCCAGGAAGATTTGTTTCTTGACGGTCTTTTTATCATTGGATCTAAAAATGATAACGATTTGTCTTCTTTATCCAGTCTTATCAAAACAGCCAAGTTAATAATGAACTAAATAATGTTGATAGGTAATAATAGACATAGGTTCTTATTTAGCTCCAAATATAAAACTGTATTATGTTTGACCAAAAGTGTCAAACTTTCCCTAACCATGCCACTCCAATCGAAGTTCTATATTAGAATCTCTATAATTATAATAAGAGTCGGTACTCTATAAATTAGCTGTATAAAATTTGAATCCTCACTTATCGTACGAAAGTCTTAGAATTCAAGAAGGCCTTCTGCAACACAGGATTTTGGGCATCACAAGAAAAACTTAAATATTATCATTATTAATATCAGAAAGATATGGTTCCCAGAAGTTTATAATGTGGACAAACAAAGAGTAAAAGTTTATGGTGCTAAGATCCCTGCATGCTATAGTTTATGGCACTAAGATCCCTGCATGCTTTCAATAATAGGAATGATCGATTGAAGTGGAGACAGGGAAGCTAAAAACTGATCAAGATAATGGAAAGTGAGCACTCTAAGAGCACGGGCTTAAAGTTGTAATACTGCCTCCCGGACAGAAATACTACAACATATCTACTTCAAATTTTCGTTTTTATTCTATCCTACGAATTTTCTTTGCTAGATTTGTAAACCCTGGAGTCTATAGAACTTAATCCATTGCTCCCCCTCATTTCCATTAGTCTGTTGATGTCCCTAGTCACGTTGGCTCAGCCTATTCATGCAGATTATATCCCTTTTGGCTCAACTCTTACAGCTAATTCAAAAAAATTTAAATGGACTTCGTCTAATGGAGATTTTTCCAGTGGGACTTCATCTCTTGGATTCCAAAAGAACGTCGTTGTGGTTGGTCTTGGACGGAAGAGGTAAATTCCCTCTTGTGGCAGAGTTTTGATGTTCCCACAGACACCCTCTTATCAAGTTGGAAACTCCAGGAAAAAACTTGAACAAAACCTGGACTACCCAGCACAGGAAAAAATAAAAGATAAAATTTCCACCAGTTGAGTTGTTTGTTCATACAAGATGGGACGTTGCAGGTGTTAATGGCCATGGCTACTTAAATAATAGCTAATATCTGACTATTAAATAAAAATGCCTAATACCCACATGATTGTTACTGTTAAATGATTTCTTCCAAATTCTTTCTTACTATGTTTAGGACATCAGATTTAGGGCATAAACTACAGATCTCAAATCTAAATAAAATACAGAATAAAAAGTTAAAAAACTGTAAGAAGTAGAAGTAGAGAATGTAAATAAATACAGATTAAAAAGTAAAAGATAGCAGGACATAGAATTAGAGAATGCAAGAAAAATAACTTTCCCTAGCTTGACGAGATGATGGGAGAAGTGGGTAATACACAAATCTTAGATACTCACCATTTGCAGAGGATGTAGAACTGGTACAATCTGTACGCAAAAAAAGTCTTAAAATAGGCCTTCGTGTCGTAGGCAACCATGTGATGTTACCTCCATAACTCATCGGCAGATTTCATTTTATGACAAAGATAATTTAGAATAATCCTGGAAATTAAAAAACCCAAAATTAAGAAGAAAAAAGGTAAGTGTAGCGAATCAATAGCACACATGGATTGTGCTTCAATATGCCAGTAGAAGAGAGTTCTACCGGCCTGAATATTGGGAAAAGCTCACATTTGAAGGCTGCCCAAGTAAACCCTCTATTATATATATCCCTCATTTGCTCATTTTTCCATTCCGATATTTTCTCTGCTGAAACAAATACTGTTGTGTACAGCAACAAAACAATCACAACACACCCCACAAAAACTTTTCCAATCCGATTCTTCCTCCATCCATGTTATTTTTGGCTCACTTCACATGAGGGATTTCTTGCTTCTATTTTAAGTTGACACCATTGATTGCCGTGACGTGCTTTTCTTTTGCCCATTCCGCTAACCAGGGTGGTCTATGTCATGCTCTTATCACAATTCCGCCGGGATAGGGTGATAAAACATCCGATGGAAAAACTATATCCGTGTGAACGTAATGTCTTCATAGTTCATCGGAAAGTAAAGAGAGACGGTGGAGCTCGTGAGAAATTCGGCGGGAGCAGTTGTAAATTTTCAAAATATCTGTAAGTGCCTCCTCGTGATCGAAGAAAGGCCATTGGACAGTATAAATAAAGCTATTTCTGACTTTTGTACGAATAACATTAATTTTGATGAATACTCGATGAATTTAAGTTTCGGCCTTTCGAAAACGAAATTGACTTTAAAAATGAAAAAAATATTTTAAAAAAACTATAAATAGTTCTTTAATATTTTTTAATAATAAAGAGTTATAATAAATAAATATGATATTTAAAGAGACATTCAAAATTAAGAGTTAAAATTATAGCTAATAATAAATGTTATAAAAGAAAAAAAGGAATTGTAATTATTTATTGTTTTTAAAAATTTTAGTTATACATAGAAATCAAATATATTATTAGATTTATTAGCTGTTTGTTAATTTATGCATCATGTTCATTGCTCTAATTCCACACTTCAAAGAAGTGTGACTTTTTAAAAGGCATCTACAGTATTGTTTAATTAGTAAATTATATTTAATCAAAAAAATAAAGAAAACTAAGCTAATATGAAGTCTACATGAATGTAACTAGTTATGAAAACTAAACACTACGTGAGAGCTAGTTGAAATAAAGGAGAATCTTTTGGACATACCCTCCAATTATTTAAAAGCACAACCACCATCATATAAATAAAATAAAGATAATAACAACTAACATTTATTTATTATTTCCAACTTGTAGTTGTCTATTTTCAAAGTAAAATTATAATTTATTAAGATTTAATTAGGCTTTTTAATAAATAAAACGCATAAACAATGTCTTCTAAAAATATTTTCTTGGAGTGAACTCTTCTAAAAGGATATAGAGTTGTTTATAAATACGATCGTCAACTTCATTAAATCATTATATCTATAAGGTTGCAAGCTTCCATGGATGCTCTAAAATAGGTTTTTGCAAGAGATAGGTGTTTAAGTTTTACCTTACGAGAAAGCATGCAAAATAGGGAGATTGAACTTTTAGAAGAGCTGAGGAAGAAAGTTGTGATTTTACAATGTGAATCTGAGAAAGGCAGTTGCAATGTGTATTTGGTTGGAACAAATCATGTGTCGAAACAGTCTTGTGAGGATGTTGAAGCAATTATCAGTTTCTTGAAACCTGATGTTGTATTCCTAGAGTTGTGTAAAAACAGGTTTAAAAAGAGGTCTGGTTTTTTAAATTCAGCAAAATGTCGACTAACAAAGGTACCGAAATCTATTAATGCTAGGGCTCATAGTAACATCCCAAATGCCTTTGAATTTCTAGTAAGCTTGATTATGGAAAAGGATGCAAAAGAACGCGGAGTTTCTAGTGGATCTGAGTTTCAAACTGCATACAGAGAAGCAAAGAAGTATGGAAGTAAGATTGTATTGGGTGACAGGCCTATTAAGATAACATGCCAAAGGGCATGGTCAGGGATGAGCTTCTCCTGCAAACTATATTTTGTTCTCGCCTGTCTATCAACGTTGGCTCCTACATTTCTTACATCACTACTTGGAAAATTACGTGTTGCAAATCATAAGCAATTCGAAAACACAGTTGCCCCAATTATGATGGAAACACTTGTTCATGAGAGAGATCTTTTTATGGCCTCCACATTGATTGAAGCTGCAAGGGAATGCAAATCGGTTGTAGCTGTTGTGGGAAGGGGTCACGTAGTTGGCATTCAAAAGAATTGGAAGAAACCTGTTGATATTCAGTCTTTGATGGAAGTTAAGTCCCCATCATCTGTGCATCTATGGATTTCAGTCGCTCTAGGTGCTGCTGGAATTTCACTTTTCTTTCTTAAACGGTTCAACCACTGATACGTACTTGATTTGTTCTGCGCAAATATTTGACTTATTTTCCCTAGTCAAATCATTTATTAATCATTCAGACTATTTTAATGTTCTTTGTTCTGACATGAATATCGAATATAGTTATTTAGAATGGATATTTATCTGTATGTGATAATTCTGATTAAATCTACACTCGTGACATAACCAATCATTCTAAAAGATTAATTTACTACAAAATAAACATACTGTTAATCATTCGAATAAAGGTAAAAGTTTAATTTTGACAAGTAATTTTAATATTAATTTAAAGTTCAGAATTGATAAATCGTTTGACGTTGATATGTCCATGTCGCGTCCATATTGTCATATGGCCTATGTACTCGCGTGGAGTTGCATGAGTGCTGCGAGCTGGCTTGCGTTTATATTATTCGCTCGCTGATTAATGTACGAGCTACTTTTATAGCAAAGTGTATAGAATATATCTTCGGGAACGATGTATGTGACTGTGGATCTGAATAAATATGTTCTTGTGCAGAATTTAAAATAAATCATATGATGAAACTTTCATTAACAGGGACCACGGTTTGAGCAGGTGTTCAATTCTGTATTGCAAGCGGGTCATCTCTACTATCGTTGTCAAGTCTATTTTAGAAGAAAATAACTCCGCCCGATAAAGTAACTTAACTGATATAATATATTAATGTAAAGAATTATTTAATATTCAATATATTTTAATTTAATGTGTTATAACATTAAATTAAAATTTATTTATTTATTAATTTCAATTTTAGTTATCACGTAAATTTATTAAATTTATCAATTTTCTTATTTCAATTGTTTTGTGATGTGAACTATCTTTATTTTGAGTTGATTGATGATGTGTAGATGTTAATTATGATAGGGCAATTTTCCAATTTCATATATAGATGGTGTAGTTTTGAAAAGAAACAAAATATTACAACTAATTCATACTTATATACACTTTAAATTTTTATTTCTTATGTCTTATTTAGAAAATAAAAGTGCTAATTTGTGAAATATTAAAATTTAATATCTAAAAATATACTTTCAAAATTAAGTTTACCCAGAAAAAGTTAATGACAATGAACTAATAATAATAAGCCACAAAACATAAAAATGGCCTGAACTTTATATTGTTTAAACACTCATGTATGTTTCTTCATGTGCTTTGATAAAGAAGAATGCTGACAAAGTGTTCACATTAGTCAATGAAATAGAAGAGTGCTTGAAATCATTGAGATGCTCTAGATGAATATTCAGTCATCTGTAAGAGGCTGGTGCTATCAAAATGGAGAAATAGGCTCTTGCTAAAATATCAACAACTCCAAATGCTTTACTTCATTGCCTCTAAATTTAGTAGAAACCATTGCCCAGTATTAAAATCCCATGGAGATTGTGCATAATTTGAGAGGTGAATGTAAACCCTAAGTCTATTAAAACATGGCATGTGAAGGTACAAATGTTATCAAGTATAATTACCACAAGACATTAATTTAAGTTCACAATGCTTTAAAAAAAAAAAACTTCTTCAAAGATTTCACTATATGTCTACCCAAATTAATCATCATCACATAGTGTAAAATTTACTTATTTTGCATCTCAAGGTTAGTCAAAAGTATTGTACAATCAATCCCCCTAAATAGATAACATGAGAAGAAATAAATCAATATAATAACTAGCCAACACTAATAGAGAGAACTTATGGGAGATTCTCCACAATGTCTTCCTATCAAATGATAGGTATCCTATCTTCAAATGTGGACAAATATAAAAAGGATTGAGCACCAACATTCAAATTTAATTGAAGCTTCTAGAAAATTAGAAAATAGAGAATAGCTAATTGGATAAGAAAAATTAATAAATAAAAATAAATTTTGAAAGAAAGTAGCCGTCTCCTTGCATATGGTACTTTTTCTTAGGGTTTACCTCCTTAAATAGACATTTGTGGAGATGGGGTAGGTCATGATCAACAACTGTGGTTGATCCTTGTTGCCATCTAATCGCTTCTGTTATTTGATTGGTTGCATGCATTGCAAAGGGATGTGTCATATGACTCAATCCTTACCTCTTATAATTAAAAAAATATGTCTGTGTTAGCCAAAAAAAATTCACATGGAAGTTTTTTGCTACAAGAGACATTTATGCCAAAGATTGGTTACTTGGCATAGTAGGTTTTGATGCTCACCCTTCACTGTGCTCTTTATACTGATACTCAACTCTTGAGTAGCTCGACACTTACTGTTTCTCAGCACCTGAATCATTTGACACACACTATTTTTTCGGCACCTGAGTGACTCAACATGCACTGAATGTTTGGCTCATACTAGTGTCAACACTAATTATCATATTGCTTGGCATGTACTATCTAGACCCTTATGCTCGACATATACTATGCACTCAACTTGCATTGTTCTCTCCTAGATAATGACTAAGTGTTTTGTCACTGCCTTGTCAAAACCAAAATAAGATCAACAATCTCCCCATTTGACATGAGTGGAAAAAACACTTTGTCAAGGCATATACAATCTTATTCTATGCATAAGTTAGACAATATGTCATGTTTTCTCAACCTCCATATAGAATTTCAAAATATCAAAATTTTCAAAAATGTTGTTGTCTCCCATAACTTATTACTTTACTCCCCCTAAGTAAATACTTTGTTATTTATACATATAGCAACTCCTTCTAAGTAGATATCTGCCTTGACAAAAATTCTCAAAACTTTACAAAATCTCCCTTTTTTGGCACTTATGTCATTTGGATGGTACACTAATAGTGTGTTTATTGAAAATTGGTTTGTGCACTTGCTTGATGATTCCACATGTGGAATCCCAACTATCACTTGTTGTATCTAATGATTGAATATGTATTTCTAGACTTTCAGGCATATCAACTAAGCCTTAAGGAGTAGAAAGATGAGAATATTTATTAATCAAAGTTTCTACATGAGCTAGTTCCTTTTGTAAAACTTCCATGTGTCCAGGGTCAACATGGACTTAATCTTGATCAAAATTGATTTGATATTTGCAACTTTTTCTTCCAGCTCAATAAGCCTACTCTATGTCAATATTAATGTCTGAAATGTAATTGGCTAGTCGCAGGAGATAACTATAATGAATTTCTAGTTGACTTCAAATCTCCTTGCAACTTGCCAATTGTTTGTTGAGTCTCTTATGTAAAGATATCAACATTAAATACCTTTGTGTATGGAGAGTAAATATTCCCTGAAACTATCTTCACACCCTCTATCTTAGTTGCTAAATCAACTTGACTAAGTGCAATGGCACTTGATATCTTATCAATAACTTTGGTGTGAAATCTCTTCTTAGACCATTCCAGTTATTTTACATTAGTCTTTATGTATTCATCCTTTATTTTGTCAACTATATGTACAAGTTGCTCTATAATAGGTTTATTTGCAAATGAATTTGAAATTTCAAATGCATCTACAAAATATCTTTAATATCATGTAGCAGCTATTTTCTCTTTTTCTCTCTTCTCAAAATTTTTTGTCTTGATTTTCTTTGGAGAGCCTCTCAAAGAATAGCTATGGAAAAACAATCACCTCATCTAGGATTGCATCCTCATATGATGTAGTCTTAGCACTCTTAGGTGTTCTTGTACTTGACCTTGATATCTATAATGGCATAGCTTCTATACTTGGCCTATGAAGAGTTTGGCTACTAGGAGGAGGTATAATGGCTAGTAAAGTAACCAATTTTTGAATGGCTACCTGTTCCTCACTCTCAATAGTCATCTTATCTTCTTCCTTATGTTCATCCACCTTTTGATATTGAATGGGTTGCAGTAGGGTGAATGTAGGGTTTTTTTCCTTATAATTTTTGTTTTCATTACCCTCTTTGTCAACTTTTGCTATTGCTGGTAATCCTAAAATTAGTAGACTCGACATTGACCTAGTTGATATTTTTGCCTCTTTCTGTTTCATCTCAATGAAATATGTTTGCATTAAAGATGGTGCTTGATTGAGTTCTTCTTTCTATTCATGAATTACACCTTGATTTGTGATCTTTTCTTGTGGCTCTTTTTTTTTCTCCTTAGCAACACTTGATGGCATCGACGATGTATCTTGTAGTTTCTCATTCTCAGTGGATGCAATCGAGCAACCTTTTGAGATTCACCAATCCTCACCAATACAAGATTTGTGCATGGGATTGTAGTATTGGTAGATTCCTATTTCAATTTTCTTATATCCTCCTCGCTCAATGGATTTACATTCTAAGTGGTGTTATCTAGGATGTCCTCTATAGTTACTAAGTCCTGTTGACTCTTGTTCTCTACATGTGTAGGATTGGTGCTCAACATAGTAACATCATTGCTCTTCTTTAGCTGTGTTACCTTGTTTAACAATGTCACCCTTCTCTTCATCATCTTTCTCTTCTACAATATCTACCTTATATGTTTCATCCTTCTCTTCTACAATCTTTGTGGTCAACTCATAAATAGATTTCTAGAGTAGAGTACTCTGGTTTACCAACTCTCCAAGTTGTTTTCTCAAAATGTAAAAGGATTTATATTTGCAAGAAAGTCTCACTTTGTACTTCTCAAGTGTTTTAGCAATCATCTACTTATCCAAAGAAGGCATAACTTTGGCTAAAGTAGTCTCTCTAATCTGTCTTTTAGTTGTTTCACTAAAATTCCATTTTTTTCTCAACTCTTTCATAAAGGTCTTTGGGTATAGAGTTAGCAAATGTGGCAATCATATCATAAATTGCCTCTTCAATTTTATTCTTATCTACACTCCCTAACTTATCAAATCCACATGTTGAAAACCTGATAAATCTACATTTATTTTAACATTGTCACACAACTTTTCAATGTTAGATGAAGGATTGTCGGTTACCAAGTTTTGAATTAACTAATATCATTAGAGCTAGTTTTCTCCTCATTTGATTCATTGTGAGGCTTATACTTTCTTCTCAATTTCTTACTAGGCTTGCTCAACTTTGTTGTGTCACCACCTCTTTTGTCTTTAATTGCTTTAGCTTCTTTGGCTTGTGTAGTGGCAACCATAGTGCTTGACCTTGTCAAAGGTGTAACTGGCTTTTGTTGAGACTTCTTTATAGTCTTCTTTTGTTTCTCCACTATCTTCTTCTATTCTTTCCACTTTTTACTAGTATCCTTGGATGCTTCCTTGAATTCTTCTTCATCATGATCCTTATCCTCACCCAATCCTTGTGTTAACTCCAGAGTTCCTTGACCTTCTTCACCCTCTTCTTCTTCTTGTACATCTTCTCCAAACTTCTCTTTCAAATTATTATAAATCTTATTTTTCTTCCTTATGGATGAGGTAGTCTGCAAGTTAATTGAGATTCTAGAATTTTCCTCATAATAGGTTCCAAAGGATGTGGCATATTTGTCAATTTCTTCTACCAATAGTGTTGTAATAGTTGTTGATGCTTCATCCACATGAATCTCATAAGGTAATGGCCCGAACCATCTAACTCTTGGAATAGTTTCCCACACATATATAGTCAATGTCTACTACAAAACAAACATCATTGTAATGTTGTTACACTAGAGACACAAGAACTCTTGACCTTTGCTTCAAAGATTTCTTAAAATCCTCAAAATAAGTTGTTATCACTGAATCAAAATACTCTCCAAGTTAATCAATAAACTCCACATTTTATTTTGTAATAGACCTATTTTTCTTCCAAACTACCTTTCCAAATGTAGGAAATATTTTGTGTACATAAAATAATATGCAAATGATGAGAGAACCAAAATTACATGATAAACTCTCTACCTTTCTAATAGCTTCAATATTTTTTGATAATTGTTCAAGTTGTAGCTCAACTAGGTCATATGTGTGATCTTTCTTGACTATCTTGTAACCTAGGTTGGCTGTAATACATGGCACACTATTGAGTTAGCTTGAGTAGAAGAATTTATGTCTTATCACATGAAATAAAAATGCTATTATGGGGTCTATGATAGTGTCAACAGACATTCCTCATTTGTTCCACATGGCTCCAATTTTCTTCTCGATTGCCTCTTTGGAATTGCTCCTCATGCTCTTAGCTTTGTCAAGGGTAGGATACCCTATTACCCTATGAATAATTCTCTTAGAAACTATAATAGGGCCATTATCAAACCATAGTTGATTATAATTTATTTTTCTTAAGACTATCTTTATCCATTCAATTTTGAAAACTTTTGGAAAATCTAGGGTACGCATTAACCCTTTGTGCTCTACAATTTTGTTTTCCTCCTTCAAAACATACTTCTCAAAATTTTTTTGATAGATTTCCCTAATTTCTAGATCTCCAATCTCACCAACCTTGTAGGTATAACAACATCTCACATCTTGGATTATCAAAACCTTTGGTGGTATCATAGATAATACACCAAATGGATCTCCTTTGTATGAAATCTTAGGAATTTCTCGAAATAGGGAATGTCTCATATCATTACTAATTAACTGTACATTAAAAACTTGTTTTCTCTCCTTCCTAGGTGCTACTGGAGAACTCGCTTCCATTTTGATTCTCTAGGTTTTGCAAAACAAAGAACAATGTAACTCAACACAAGTAGAATACCTTTTGATCTTATTCAAATGATGTCAAGTAGTAGTAGAATCTAGTTTGAAAATGTTGGAATCTCTTTTCACAAATTGCCTTTGTGCTACTCAAACTAGGGAAGTGAAAAGGAGTCAAAAATTTACTATATAACCCTTAAAACTTTCATTTATTGCTCAATGCTTACACAACTATAAGCTTTTCTATGATAAGATTTTTAGTATGCTTGGTTAACATAGAGAACTCAGCAGTAACTACAATTCTTTGCATGCTCCTCAACACCATAGAAAAGAACATAATGATAGAATGTCTCATACTTCTAAATCCTTTATTACATCTTGATTCATGCTAATATAATATATTCACGCATTAGATATTATGGAATTGATGCATAATATATCATTTCAAGTGTTAGTTCCACACATACCTTTGATTTCCTAGTTGGGGGTGACGTGATCACCTGATCCATTAGATAAAGTGACCGCATCTAGGCTAGATGTGTTGCAATCTTCCTTCTTTCTCCATGTCTTGTTCAATTGCATCTTTACCTTTCCAACATCAATATTTCCTTTGGCTTTGCTAAACTCATTACTCAGTGCAGGTGACCGAGTTGGACAATTTCTTCTTACATGATTGACCTTGAGACAACTAAGACATATGATTTTACTCAACCATCTTTTGTAATTTCCTATAAAGTGAGTCCTTTTAGAAGTTTTGAGAACATTTCCATATTGCTCACAATAGTGACATCTATATCTTGTATTGTAATCCATATTGTAATAATTTCCATTATGATGTACCTTTATTTTCTTGTTTGATTCCCACTTAGGCTTGGATTTGCATTCATATGCTTCATGTACATACTTTTGACAATTGTAACAACATCCTTCAAATATTTGAGTGTTGGTGGTCTTTGTCCTACATTGATGTGCCTAATATTGTTGCTTTTTGTAGTTGTAGTAGTATCCTCCATATTTCTTATTAGGATTTTGGTTTCTAGTTTTGCTCTTATAGACATTTGCTATGTGACCTAATTTTGCACAATTATGAGAAGTGGGCTTTTGTTCTTTCATTTTTTACTCTGTTCACCACTTCTAGATGATTCTCCTTCTTTAGTAGTATTATATCCCAATATAGCAGTATCACTATTAGGTCTTGGCGATTCCATCAATTTCTAAAAGTATTTTTTGGCTTCACTAGGCAGTTGGTCATTCTGTGATTTCAAAGTTGTGATCTCAATGACTTTTCTTTTCAACTCTTGATTTGCAAGCATCAATTAATTCATTGTATTTAGTTGCATGTTTGCAAGATTTTGCACATCTGATGTCTTCTTCTCAATTTTGTTTGTCAGTATTCTTTTTTCATCTTCAATCATGAATTTTTCATCTTCAACTTTCTTTCTCAATTGAGTCATCTCACATAGCAGGGTTAGTACGGGAAGTTGGGTCTCACTTTTGGCCAAACAGTGGAAGTGTTTTTCCTATTTCTGGAATATCTTTTCAATTGAGGACAAAATTTGAGGCATTTACAGATTAAATATAAAAAAACTTCAAAACTAAAAATTGTAATGCCCAGAATCTCCTTTTTGAATATGTAATTTATTTGTCTAACCATATAATAGATTTTTTTTTTGGTATGGATCTTTTCAAAACACTTTTTCAAAATGCTTGTTTCTAGACTAGACCACAGTCATGTGTTGACATCATAATTATACACAACTAAATGAATTTTTGTAGATCCTTTTAAAGCAAGTTATCTGAAACACTAAAGATTGATGAGAATAATTTTCTTAAATGTTTTAGTAAACATTTTTTATATTAATTTTGAATTGATGATTAAGGTATTTCTAAAACTTCTCATGTACAAACACCATAATTTAATCAAAATTTAACAATTTTTTTTTTTTTTTTTAAACTTCAAAAGAATTGTGTGAAGATTCATGACATGTAAATTAATTTAAGAAATATGAAAAATTAAAAAAATTATTAAAGTTTTAGTAAATCTGACTATTTTATGTTTAAGAGACACTTTTGATTAATAAATAATGCAAAAATAAAAAGTGAACTCTTAACACTAAAATTTACATGTTTGAAATCAAAACAGCAAGACCTATAATGGGTTTTCATTTTGTAAAAAACTTCAATTGGGACAATTGTATAAAAATTATAACAATCCCTAAAATTATTGATTAAATGCCTTAGTCAAAATTTTTTTCATAAAGGGATAGGCTTGGTCCCACCAAGCCTATGTCATTCCTTTTCCCAAGGCAAAATCCGGTGCAAATTCCTACCCAAGGAAAATTGTCACCCTATGGCATTATAATTGGGCTCTCGATTTGTAATTCAAAAATTGGCTGCCTAATTCTAATTTAACCTTTATCTGAATTGGGCACCCAATATTTAAACAATCAGGTACCCAATTATTTTAAAAATGGGTGCTCAATTTAAAATCACATGTATTTGATTGTTTAAATATCGGGTGCTCGATTTAAAATTGGCTACTTGATTTAAAATTAGGTGCTCGATTTAAAATTGGCTTCTCAATTGTTGAAAAATTGGGTAACTAATTCTAGAGTACCCATTGGGCCCCAAAAGCTACCCACAAAGCACTTATTAATCATTACAATGATTGAATGATAGTTTTGAGCTACAACAAAATTTTTTTGTCACAATTATTTTGTTTTTTTGTCATCTTCTACAATTTGCAAGCTATTGCTTTGAATTCAAAACTGGTGCAAACATGTGATCAAAACAAAGAAGAAAGAAGAGAATAAAAGTAATAACAAATGAGGAGATTGCAACAAAGAAAGATCTAATGAATCACAATGTCAATGAGAGAGAAGAAAAATAATTAGAGAGTTGAAAAATGTTTCTGAAGAGAAAGACATTGATGATACCATAATGGATTAAGAGGCTAAATAAGGGAACCCAATACAAAGAGATTCAAGTGCACATTCTA
Source organism: Cupressus sempervirens (assembly GCA_028749045.1). NCBI lineage: Eukaryota > Viridiplantae > Streptophyta > Pinopsida > Cupressales > Cupressaceae > Cupressus > Cupressus sempervirens. The sequence continues at coordinate 54,264,790 of CM053786.1, forward strand.
ATCAAACATTCAATATATGCATTTCTCCAAACCCTCAATTTTTTTCTCATGTTGAAATTGGAGATTTTGTAGAAATGTGTTATGATTTAAATGATTTAGTTTTTCTCCATGAGAATACATTTCCAAATGATAATGCACAAAAAACTCTAACGGAAATACAAACCTTAAAAGAAATACTAATAAAAATTGATAATGAGATTCAAATTTGAAACAACATTGAAAATGAAGTGCTAATTGAAAATAACAATGGTATGAATGTAGACATGGAAGCACCAAGTACTGAACAAACATGTTTGAATGATATTGAAGTGCATGAACATAATTTCCATTTTTCTAATGATGTGCTAGATAATATTCATGGATTGGTTTTTGGAGACAAAATTAGGACACATGCTAATAAATTATATAGAAAATTTTTTCATAATAAGAAATTTGGGTTTCCATGTCATTTGATGTTGCAACTAATTAAAATGTATAAAATGTGAAAAGCAATGAAAAGGTTAGGAATGTATGCAAAACCAAAGAATAAAAATGAGTCTTTAAAATAAGTTGTATCCGCTATTTCTAGTGCCTTTGATGTTATCAAAAAGAGAAATCACTCTAAAGATAAGAATGCAACATGACAAGCAATAACAATAGCTTTAGTTAACAAATCAACTACTGACAAAAGATTGATTAGTAACATAAGTGGATATCTTAATGTGAATCATAAGACTTTAGAAAGAGCAAGTAAAGAGAAGGGCTAACTTTGAATGTAATCCAACAAATAGTTTGTGGACTTCTAGTGGTAGACTTCCAAGATCTGATATGAAACTTACTAGTGAAGTCAAAAGTTTGGTTGAAATTTTTTGGCATGATAATACAAGAGTGTTACCTAATTCAAGAGATGTTATTAAAATTAATATTTGGATAAAAAATACATTGATCCACATCCTAAACACCTTTTGGACATGACTCAAACTAAATTGTTTAGAAAATTTTTAGATGATAAGCTGTTAACTATTACCATTAGTCAAAGATCTTTTGAAAAGTGTAAACCATGGTATGTAAGGATTAACAAGGAAAGAATCGCGTGTTGTTGTAAAAGTCATGTTCAATTTCATTACTATTATGATGTAATTTGATCTATATGTGGTACCATGCATAGTAAAGAAATTTTGCAGGAATGTGGTGCAAAAATACACCTCAAACTAGAAAAGATTTCATATCAAGTTTGTTTTGTAAGCCAACTAATTACCAATATTTTCTTTTCAATACATGTCTTTCTGGTACATGTGATATGTGTGGAAATATTTCTTTGTTAGATGAATGTTTGCATGAAAATTCCTTGAATACATTTGGACAAAAACTAGTTGATGTAAAATGATTCAAAACTATTGAATATCCATTGAATGATGGGAATATTGGAAGAAGGTATGATCTAGTTACAGATTAAGTTAGTTGTCATGCATTTATGGATGAGTTTAAGAGTGTGATCATACCAAAATATGTTAAACATTCTCAATATGCTAGATGGCTTGATGGAAAATTTTGCATATGTAAGAATATGTTTCCAATTGGTACTATACTTTTAGTTGTTGACTTTGCAGACAACAACACACTTCCACCGCAAGATGAGGTACAACCAGAATATTACAATTAAGTGTAAGTAACAATTTATGTTCATATAGTTTATAGGCATGCAACTAATAGTACAAAGGAGGATGGAAAAATATTGAGAGTACCATTTCTATATGAGTGATAATAAACTTTATTCATCTAAGTTCACCCAATATTGTTTTGAGGTCTTTTACAATAATCTAAGAGAGAGACAAATTCAAATGACACAACATTGGATATGGTTTGGTAATTGTAAAGGATAATTCAAGAATGCTAGAATGTTATATTGGTTGAGTAGGACACATAGGCAAACTAATATACAACATGTGTTTAGTTTTGTTGAGGTTGAACATTCTAAAGGAGAACATGATGGTGCTGGTGCATGCATGAAGATAGCCCTTTGTAGAGAGCAATTAAAATTTGAGAAAAAAACAAAATTTAAAAATGCACACAAGATTGTGGAATGGTGTAACAAATATTTATACACAAGATCAAGTCAGAACACTATAATCAAATGTTTCTTCTTCCTAGTTAAAGAGAAGAATATCCTTTCAAGATATGATTGTGACAAAATTAGTGGATTAGCTAAATGACATTCACTTAGGAGTTCAAATTCTAAAACTTGGACTATATGGACTAGGGAGCTTGATTTTTTTTATCAGTTATGTCTTACATGCGAATGGGAAGAATGTGAGAATATAGAATGGGTTGAAGATTGGCAATATAAATCATTAGCACCTACTAACACACATTTTCTAGATGATATTGTAAATGAAGGCTAGAATATTACTTTCACATAAGAAGACTATCGTCATATTTCATACCTCATACAACCTAGTATGCACAATTTCATTAAATCTTTTTGTGACCATTATTCAATTTATATTATTTATTTATGTAGATGTCATTAATATAATTCAAGTACATGTCATTAATATATTATTTATTTACATGTATGCATGTGATTAAAGTTTTTATGTACTTTATCTTATCTTATAGGACATGTTTATGCTATTATTGCACCTAATGATAATGATGAACAGACTGAGTATTGGCTATCTAGATGTGTGGAACACAAGGAAACTTTGATATGTTATCAAGTAGATGATGAGGGTTTTGAGTATCCAATTGGGCTTGTTTTTGTAGCTACCACTTAGCTATATACATACTTAACAAGAAGAAATGGTTTACTACTATTTGAAGAGTACAAATCAGAAAAGAAGAATTTACACTATTCTCATTTGGTTGTGGCAAAGAATATCATATTAGAAAGATACAAAGGGAGAGATGCCAATAAGGTATTATGGACAATTTCAATGTATGAGCATGAGACAATCATAGATGCATTGCAAAAGAAAGAGAATGCAGATGGTATAGTGGGACAACTACATTTAAATCAAACATATGTAAGTTATTTCTTTATTGTTGTTTTTTTATATATGTATTTATATAATTTAAATGTATGTATGTGTTTTCAATAGAAAATTAAAGAACTTATATATACCTCTTATCAAGTCTCAATTACAATTTATGCAAACTTAAATGTTTAAGGTTGATCAAACATCAATATCTTATGTAATTACACATAATGAGTACATACATTACACATATTCATATAATACAGATAGCTCTTATTACATTCATGCTTTTATGAACACATGTTTTTGTTTTAAAATTTTATTTTTTAGGACTTCATTTGAAGAAATGTGTTGAACATATTACCTATTTTGAAATTGAAATATATTGTAAACATTTTAAAATAGGACTGTACATTTATTTATGTCCTTCACATTGTGTTACATATATATGACATCACTTTTAAAAATTTATATGATTTCAGTTGTGTAAAATACGGGTTTTCACTTCTATTTGAGAATTAAAGGTGTGCACTTGATATTAAAATTTCTTTATCAATTAAAGTAATCACCTATTATATTTTTCCATTACTTTTATATTCAAACATGTTTAAATTAATGTTCTTATAATTAATTAAAATGATTAAAATTATTGTTCATGCAATATATATTAACAAAGTGTGTTATATCATGAATACAATATGTGACAATAAAGTAAATGTTTCATACTTACAACATGATACTTCATAATAATCTATACTACATACAGTAGCATGATAAGAAGTCATAAAAATATATAACATATAACACATATGATATAGTTAACTATCATAATACAAAGTGTGTTAGAATAAATAATATGCATCATAAAAACACAATCTAAAGATGCAAAAAGACCTAATCTCTTTAATATGCAGTCCTTTTTACTCTATGCAAAGAGGACTCAAATGGATCATCCTATGTAACATGATGTGTCTCTTCATGTGGGACATCCTGTGTGGCATCATGTGCCACATCCTAAAAAGATGATATGTACACACTTAATTCAAATGGGTCACAAAATCTAGCTTTCAAATAAATTAAATATTTAGTACTTATTAGGTATGTGCAAGATCATGGTGTGCCAAAAAGTGGCAATCTGAAAATATGTAGTTCTAAAATGCCTCAAAGCATTTCAAAATCTATTCCAACTTTTTTCTCACCCATTATGATACTAAACAAAAAAACATATTACTTTTATAATTCCTACTATATATATTGATACAACCCTATATGGTCAAATTAAAAAATGTCTTGAAAATGTGATTTTGGCCTATTCTTGTGTGTTTTTTACTTCAAACATGTAGTTGAAGATATTTTTTTCATCAAAATTTGATGAAATGAAAAGGGTTTCTTAAGAATGTTCTTAGCTTTCCATAAATGTAAGATCTATGAAATTATGAATTAAGTAAGTGATTATTGCTTATTTCTAATGGAGTTATGTATAAAGTTTTGATTGAGACATTGCATGATAAATAACTATAACTTTAAAATGGTACAAGATTTTTGAAATCCAAAATATGCATCACATTCTATGTTTCTTCTACTATAAGTAAAAGAAAAAGAAAAATTAAATTTTGCAAATTTTGGAATTCGTTAAGGTGGTCAGACACAAGAGTTGTTTTATTCCAAAAATACTAAAGTAGAAAATTAATAATCATTTATTTATTTAGAATAAAAATACACAAAAGTATGACAAAAGCCTACAACACAATTGTAACTTGCAAGCCTTTCATGTGGGAGGTGTTGGGTTCAAATCTACCTTCACTTAACATATAATAATAATTAATTCTAACAAATAATAATAATTAATCTAGGCTTCGGCCATTTACTATTAAATAAAACACAAAAGTATGTGTCACATAGGCATGATTTTACTTCTATCTACAATATTATTAAAAGATATTATCATTTGATTTTGATTAAGGTGGTCAAACATACATTTACTTATTTTTGTCCTAAAATATTTGTACTATTGGATTACAATTCAAAATTTTCACCAATCAATTTATATATTTTTTCAGATAAGGTCTAGTATTTTAGAAACTAAATTCAATTTTCTAGAGATTCTTTTCTCTAAACTTTTTGATATAAAGTTTATAACAAGTATTACATGTCAAGTTGACATGACCTTGATTTGTTGATTTTTTATTGCCACTTAGGAGCATAGTTTGGTTGACCATGATCCTATAGATACCCTATTAAAAATAATACCATGCGAGATAGGTGTCCCTCTATAATAGGAGGTCAATTGTCAGTGCTACCAAATGTGATAGTGATGAGGTCCTATAATTTAGAATACATAAAATTTTAAAATTTGATAACTTAGATCATAGTGAACTATGCATGTATAAATCAGAATATTGACTTAAATAGATGAGGTCTATGCCTCCATCTGGCTTAGTCTTGTAGTCTTAACAACACTTATGGACACATAGTCCTAAAATCATGGATTCATAAACGCTGAGTCAAAATTATATATACATAAATTACAAAGTACATAATTTAATCTACATTTTTTTGAAACTAAAACATTAATATCATACCATGGATAGTAGCCAATATCACAGATGTATCTAGATGATCATCAACATGTCTGAAATGGCCAAAAGATGAAGCAGTTGAAAATAGACTATACTGTGGCCTATATAAATAAGTATGATCCATCTCCTATTCGTAAAACCAAAATACACTATTGTGCATGGATCAAAGTTGAAGATAAGTTAATAACAGTGCTTGCATAAAAATAGTAGAAATTATTTGTCTTCAAACTTATTTCATACCATGGCTATTTGAGGTTGTGCCTTAGTGGTCAATGGATCACAACCTATATAAGCATCAGTACAGACCACAATCCCTACAAAATAAGATAAAAAGAATATATGAGCACATGTTATTAAATTCTAATTCTAATTTACATTATTTAGACTGTAACTCAAAGTCAATACCATATGAGGGATGCCAATGTCTAAATCTCTTGAAAAAGGACTATACTACCTCCTAGGAGGAACAATATCATCCATCCTCTATTAATTGAAAATAAACATACATTAATATGGTTAATTATACAATTATGCATATATGTTTACCTTCTAGGAGGAACAATATCATCCATCCTTTGTTAATTAAAAATAAATGTAAATTAATATGGTTAATTATGCAATTATGTATATATGTATAAAGTAAATAATTATGTACTTTATAAATTTTAAAATCAAATTTTTACCTACTGCTCTGACTATCTCTCTCTCAACAAAGAAGGTCAACAAATGATTGAACACTAGTCTCATCACTACCACCACCATCAGTAATGTATGCCTCATCATCAAAATGAGTCTCCTCGACATCATGGTCATCTTGTGTTGTATTGTTATCATCCTTAGGGCCTCTGCATATACCTTCACAACTAGTGGAATTCTATCCAAGTGGATGAATATGTGCCTCCTATGTCCACTACTCTACTGAATTGGCCAAAAGGACACTCAATGAAGTAAGAGAGCATGACATTTCTCAATGATGGAGAGGTGCAAGGACAACTGGTGGATGAAGTGGTACAAGAGGCTAAGAAGGTCTATGATCCCTCACATTATCAATGAACTTTTCCATAGGCCTATCTTGAGGTATCCCTCCACCAATCCCCTAAATTGCTCTAGTATCAAAATAATTGGGTTTCAAATCCAATTCAAACTCTACTGATAGTTTCCTAAGGAAGTACATGGGCACCTCATGATTAGCGTGTGGTGGATGGTCAAATACCATCCACCACCACTTCCCAAAAGTGCAATGATATATGTGGATGCATGCACCATCTAATAGAAATGTGAGACTTCTTCTCACTAATCTCAAGGCCCATCTTAGGGAACCTACAAAATATCTTTTAAAATTCCCTTTATTTGGTTTGAGTTGATGGACCCCACTGTAAGATAGGCAATCAAAATAGAAGGCACGCATGTTTTGCCTCCATAGTCTAAAGCTATCAATGTCACTATCCAAAAGGTCAATACAATGTAGAATGCCTTGCATACTATTTGCAAGGCGAAGTAGGTAGGGGTATATGTAAACACCATAAAAATTCCCAAAATTACTGTAAAATAAAATAAATCTAAAATATCAATTATATAAATGTACATCTTTAAAACTATATCAATTTACATCTAATTCACCTTTAACTACCTTGATATAAAAAAATGAGGAGCTCATATATTTCGATTAAATAAACATTATGGACATCATAAACATACAGAACTATACAAAATAAGATAATAATCCAAAAAGATGGATAATAATGAAAAGTTGAAAGTGGGTAGAAAGGGTAGAGAGAGAGAGAGAGAGAGATCAGAGTTACATTCATGTATCAATATTTTACAATTTCAATTGTATTTATTTTATTTTTTATTAATTAATATTTATATCAAATATATTGAATTTTAAAATATAATTAATTTGTATTTATGATAAAGGCTTTAATGTTTGATATTTATTTATTAGATACTTATATCAAAATTATATATAAATTTGAATTTGAATTAATTATATATTGAAAAGTATATTTATTGCAATATCACTTTTTTCAAATATATATATCAAATTTATATATTCAATTTTACATTTGATTTGGAAGGGAAACATGAATAATTAAAAATAACATTTAATAGAATGTACAATCTAGTCTAGGTTTATGTCATAATTAGGGTTAAGGTTGTGTTAAAGATTTGGTTATGATTGTTTAGGATTAGGGTCATAGTTAATGTTAGGATTAGAGTTCAACTTAGGATTACAATTATATTCATGAATCTATAGTTTAGAGTTAAAATTTTACATTCATGAATCAATATTTTACAATTTCAATTGTATTGATTTTGTTTTTTATTAATTAATATTTATATCAAAAACATTGAATCTTAAATTTTAGTTAATTTGTATTTATGATAAAGGTTTTAAATTTTTATTTTTATTTTGTAGATATTTATATTAAAATTAGACTTAAATTTAAATTTAAATTAATTATATATTTAAAATTATATTTATTGCAATATCATTTTTCCCAAATTTATAAATATGAAATTTATATTTAATTTTACATTTGATTTGGAAGGGAAACATGACTTAATGAAAATCACCAATAGAATTTAAGATCTATTCTAGGGTTATGTCATAATTAGGTCTAAGGTTGTGTTAAGGAATTGGTTATGATTGTTTAGGATTAGGGTTTTAGTTAATGTTAGGATTAGAGTTCAACATAGGATTACATTTATATTCATAGATACATGTACATAGCTCTAGGTCATTTTTTATAAAGCTAAATTACTTAAACTATCTATTATTTGATCAATTGAATTTAGGATTTATTTGAACACATAACGATTGATTATTTATTATTTAAAGATTAAAATGAATTCTAACTTTATTTTTTCATATAATGAAATATCAATTCATATATGTGAATAATTGAAAGACTAAAACACTTACTAATTTTTATATAAATTTAATACATCTACATAAAATATTAAACTTACATTCAATTCAAACATACATGCATCACCTTAAACTACAACTTTAAAGTTACATGGTTAAGTTTTAGAAATAATATTTTAGGGTATGAGTTCATTTAACTTGGTTACATTTAGTGTTAGGCTTTGAATACAAGTAGATAACATTATATTTACATTTACGTTTAGAATTTAGTGTCTACATGGTAGGGTTAGGAATATAAACATGTATTTAATATGTACAACAAACTAGTTTACAATTAATTCCTATTTATTTGAAATTAATCTAAAACATCAATGTAATTACATTTTAAAACAATCTAAGAATCTATCTAATCATTCATCACTCTAAATTTTATTTAAAACATTGAAACATCTAAAATAATAAGTAACCATACATCACATCCATAGCATAAAGTAAATTCAACACATAACACATGAGATTTTGGTTACCTTGAAACTCTCCAAGGAGATGGTAAAACTAGGGTGGGGATGACACTCACAAATCTTCAATACTGCAACTATAAAATATGGCCTATTAAGGCTACAAAGTTTTGGTCATAAACTATGATCTACCTTGTGAAAGGTTTACCCTATTAAAGGCTTACAAGACTATTAGGCCTTGCCTTGACTAAAGGATCTAAAATTCAAAATTAAGTAAGAACTCTATTAGGAGATTTAAAATAGTCTATTAGGACTACTCTATTAAGAAATTTACTTTGTACCATTTTTAAAAATGATCCTACACCTAACCCTTCGATTAGCACCTTCCTTCTTGATGTCAACTCTCCTTTTTTCTATTTAAATCTTGATTCTCTAGATCAAATCTATCTTCTCTATCCTTTCACTACTTCACTATGTTCTCCTCACCTGATTCTACAATGTATAACTTTGTCATAGACATCTATACCACCATGAATGTCATCTAAACTCTTAGTATTCATCTCCTCATGTATGGTAATTTCCCTTAGGGTTTACCTCCTTAATTAGGCATTCATAGAGATTGGCTAGGTCATGATTAATAGTTGTGGTTGATCCTTATTACCAACTAATTTCTTCTCTTTTTAAATTATTTTCATGAATTACATAATATGACTCAATCCTTATCTCTTATAGTCAATAAACCATGTTTATGTTAGCCAAAAATTGTTTACTTAGTAGTTTTTGCTACAACAAACATCTATGCCAAAGACTGGTTCCTTGGCATTAATATGTTATGATGATTAGCCTTCATTGTGTTCTTTATGTTGATATTCAACTCTTGAATAGCTCAGAACTTACTCTTTCTTGACACCTAAATCTCTCAGCACACACTATTTTCTTGATATCTTCTATTTTCTCGGCACTTGAGTGACTCAGTACACACTGACTGCTAGGCTCATCCTAGCTCTTGGCACTAACTATTGTATTACTTAACATGTACTATGTGGACCCTTATGCTTGGCATAAATTATGCACTCAACTTGCACTATTCTATGCTAGATAATGACTAAGTGTTTTCTCACTACCTTGTCAAAACCAAAATGAGATCAACAATTGTGAACAATAATCATGAACCATATCAAACTTTAACAAGAGATATAGTATGTAGATCATGCTTTCATTCTCATGAAGCTCCATAACTTGGTATTTTATGACATCAAGCAACCTTTAAGAGCATAAATAAATAGTTTTAAAGATGATGTGTGAATAAAAATTAAGCACGTGTTCTTCCTCATCAATAGTTTTCTTTTAAAGACTTGTCAATCATTAACTTTTCCATAAATGAACTAAAATAGTCTGTCTATAGAATCAACCACAAAATTTATGAAAGCCAAGCTCCAAAATAATTTTTCTCCATCCTAGAACATGACCAAATATATAAAGAATATATTTAAATACTCAAGCCCATTTTCTTTTGATCTATAGAAAAAGAAAATTTTAATCATTGGTTCAATTAAAAAATCTATAAAATGATAAATAGAAATAATTTATCTAACAAAAAGAACTATAAAAATTCCCATTTCAGTCATTGATTATTGATCTCCTATCTTAAATGATTATATAACTACTGAAAATTAATTCATAGCTAAAAAATAACACAATAGTAACTTCATCAATAAAATACATAAAGAAATAAGCAACACAATGAACACAATATTTTTAGACAAATCATCCCTAGAAAAATGCCTAACGGAAAACTAGTTCTATAGATAAGGAATCATATAAACTTCATTAAATCAAGAGATATAAAATTTCTTCCCTCTTATTGGAAAAACTTTGACAATCTCTTAATTTCTCTCGTTGGTATTCCCCACTACTATCTCCATTACTCTAAGTGGGCACTTGCTAATATTGTAAGAGAATTTTGTATTAATGTAAATTCATTTTGTAACACTAAAAATGCTTCTATATCTTGTGTTCTATAAATGTCCCCCTGACCCCCTCATAGACTACTCCTATGGGAAAACTAATGACATAGATTGATTCTCAAATGAAAGATGAGATTAAAAATCAACTCAACGATCCTAACTAGGTTAATTTCTAGTTTCTTTTAAAAGGATTCAATTATTTAAAAAATAATTATCCCTACTCTAAATAATTAGTTAGTGAAACTATAATTCTCCAAATTATTACAAATGGATGAACATCTATCCAAGCTACCCAAATTAACACTCCCTCTTAGCAAGGAATTTGTTATTCATGACAGCCACAACTTAGCTCTACAGAAGATGAATTTTTTATTCCCTAATGTCTTAGTCAGAATGCCTACTACTTTTTCCTCTATAGACATGTATTATACTTGAACAACTCCCCATTCTACATAATCTCCAATGAAGTGATATCTGATTTCTATATGTTTAGAACTATCATAGAATACTAGAGTCTCAAACAACTTGATACAACTCTGATTGTTGTAGTGTAACATAGTAGCCTTAACCTTCTAACCAAATAAGGCCACTAACAACTTTGAAGCCATACAACTTCACATGTTTCCACTCTAGCTTCTATGTATTATTCTTATACTGAACATAGAACCACCAATTTTTGCTTCCTGCTAAACCAAGACACGACTCCTAATCCCAAACTGAAACAACACCCTGAAGTGCTCCATTTGTCTATTGAACTTCCTGGCCAATCTGCATTGGTATACCTTATCAACCTGATTTCTTCACCTCAAACATATATGATCCCATACTCAACTATACCATGCAAGTAACACATCACATGCTTAGTTGTTGTCCAATGCATCTCTTTGGTTCAACCATGAACTGACTAAGAGAGTTTATTACAAATTTTATATTTGGCCTTGTGTTTACCAAATACATAAGCACATTAATCAACTCCATATATAAGGTTGGATCTACATCCTTTTCCCTTTATGTATCTACCTTCATCCAACTTGTGATCATGGGTGTAGACATTGCTTTGCAATCCTCCATCCTGAATCTTTTCAAGATTTCAATGCAACATCTCCCTTGACAAATGAAAATCTCTCAAATTTTATGTTGTCACCTCTATGCATATAAATTAGTATATAAGTCCCAAATCCTTCAACTCAAACTTTTCTTCAAGGTCTCTCTTGTAATCCTCTATAAGGCCTAGTGAACCTGTAAGAAAAAAGTTGTTCACATAAAGAACAAGAATGAGAACCTCATCCTAATGACCAAGTTGTAGAGGTTAGCATCTGCATCACTCTTCAAAAATACCATTTCCTACAAGTATATATTAATGTTCTCATATCATGTTTTGGGAGCTTTCTTGAGTCCATACAAGGCTCTCTTCAATCTACACACATGGGTCTCTTTTTTTAGTTCTACAAATCCTTTTGGTTTCTCTATGTATAATTCCTCCTTCCACTTACCATCAAGAAATGTTTTCTAACATGGATTTGATATATTTTCCATCCCATCTATCCTACAAATGAGATCACAACTTGTATAGAAGTATACTTGGCCACTAGAGAAATTGTCTCCTTATAGTATATTCTCTCCTTCTAAGACAACCCCTTTTCCAAAAACCTTGCCTTATATTTCTAGATGCTACCATTTGTTTTGTGTTTTTAACTTATAGCTCTAGCATGATCCAACTAAAACTCTATCATTTAGTGTTGGCACTACCTCCCACACATTATTCTATAATATTGAGGAATATTACTCAACCATGACATCTCACCATACCTGAATCTTTATAACCTCCTAATAGCTAGAAGGCTCACTACATATCAACTGACTAACTAATTCCACATGGACATTGAACTTGGATGCTTGTCTCCTTTATCTAGTACTCTTCCTAGGAGCTCCCACATATCCCTTTGTGTATCTTGAGCTTCATCGTTCCTACTACTAGCTCTATAGGATGAAATACTAACCTCTATATCTTCTTGATACATTGCTTGTTGCACCAATTGCTCCATTTTTAGTGAATCATCACCACCTGAGCATACACTTGTACTAGTAACTATACTTGAGGTTTTTTATCCTTGACTTGGCCTCAACGCTTCTACTAGTTGCTTACTATGATCATGTACTAGAAAATATTATGACCATCTAAAGGTCTTTCCTTCTATTAACTTGACATCATGTATGACAATAAGTTTTAGTCCTGAGGATAAAAATTCTATATTCCTTAGAGGTTTCACTCTACCCAACAAGGCACCCTCTCTCTACAGTCTAATCTAACTTTGTACGTGTTCATTTGGAATATGACAATATGAAAAAATTCCCAAATATTTTGAAGCAACTAACATCTAGATTATTGCCTATGAAAGCTTCTTCTTGCATCATCTTCCCTACCACCTTATGTGGAACCTTATTTTGAATGTAAACTATTATACTATAGACCTTTTATCATAAGTAATGGGGCATGTCTTGGTCATGTAGCATAGCCCTTGGTATCTTTGTTATAGAATAGCTCTTCCTCTCAACCACTCTATTATGTTTTGGAATGTAATGAATATTTTGCTCTCTATTGATTCCTTTCATGGTACAAGACTTATGGAAGACATTTCCTTTGTACTTGCCTCTATTGTATAATCAAAGAACTTTTATCTTCCTTTCTATCAAGTTCTCTAGAAGAGCCTTGAACTCATGGAAGTGACTAAAAACCTCATGATTGGACTTCAAGGAGTACATCTAGGTCTTCCTAGAGAAATAATCAATAAAGGTAACATAGTAATCATATCCTTTGAGATTACTCTTTGGCAATGGTCCCATTTTCTAGCCTCTTTGCTTGAACTCGGAGAAGCAAGGGTCAACATTTTGTTGCTCTCAAGGAAGAATTTTAAAGTAGAATACTTGGGAAATGACATTGATATTGTTGCTCATGTAAACTTAGGGGTGGGGATCCCTTGGGTAGGTGTAATCCATAAGCTTTATGAAACTGACCAGAATGTGGCCTTGCAACCATTTCTATTGGGCTTGACTACTAGGAAGTTGAAGAACCATAAGAAATGGGTACAAATTAGCTTGTATTTTCTCTGAAAATGGTATAACCTAGACAAAGTGGCATAGGAGAACCTATGGCTAGAGGAATTTATGACCTTAGTCCTATCTTGTGCTTTCTTACAATGACTAGTACATTAGAACTAGTGTTTTCCCCTGAAGTTTAGTTTCACTTTCCATTTTGTTTTATCAAATTTCAATCACTACACATGCCTCTAGAGTCTCTAGATTCTACTTTAGATTTTACTTTTCAAGTGACAATGAATATCAATGAAATTTATGGAGTTTCATATAAAATTGTATTTCATTGTTAGACTTACTTATGCAATATTTTCTCATTTTCCAATCTTTCTATTAAATTGCTAGGAAACAAAATATAAAAGTTAACATTGAATTGAAATTGACTTATTGCGGTTTCACATTTAGCAATCAATTTAATCAATAGTTACTTTTACAATGAGATTTAACTCTCCATTGGATAGGCTTATTTTACAATCAAATTTAAAGTATCATTGAAAAACTATTTCATTTTTAAAATTAGAAATATTATAATATATTTAATAACTATGTTACTAATATTATAAAGTTAAAAGGTCATGCCATGATGACTATTGGATGAGCAAAGATTAACAACTTTAGATAATTTTCAGGCCAAATTAGGCAACAACCGACTAGGTTTTCCAAAAGCCTTGAAAAGAAGACACATGGAAAACATGATCAAGTATAAAATCACTATGTGCATAGTGGCACCATTTGATCAAGTTAGATAAATGATCGGAGATACTTTTCAAGAAAATGTGGGGCATGCTCAACCAATTTTATACATGCAATCAAGAAAAAGACACGTGATGTCTCTAGTCTATAATAACTAATAAATATACTCTACAAGAATGCTCAACTATTCATATTGTAATCACTTTTTAATTAAAACTTTAGGTATGCTATATGAATTAGAATAATTTAGCTATATTGTATTAGGTCCTTAAAGTTAATTATATTTTAAGTATCCTCAAAAGTATAAAATAACTAATAAGATAAATTATTTTTTAATGTAAATGGTTTAGTTTGAAATTCAATGCACATTGCACAAATGCACAAGTGTTAATAGAATCTTTTTATTATTATAATATAATAATAATTAATATTATAATAATTTAATATGATGACACAAATGTTAATATAATAAAGGGGATGCCACCACTACCATTGGATGAGTAAGGATCAATGGTTCAAGATGTATTTCAAGCTGATTTGGACAACACTCAACTCATTTTCCCAAATTATTCCAGAGAGAAGACATGTAGCATACATGTAATTTTGACATGGATGGTGGATATCATAACAACACATGAGATAGGGAATCAAGCTAACCACCATTCAATCAACTTAGATCAATGACTCCAAATTAATTTTGGGCTAATTTTGACAATAGTCAACTTGTACTCACATATTCCTTGGGAAGACGATATGTTGGAATACTTGACATAAAATCTATTGTAGCATCCACATCCTTTACAACAATACACACCATTCGATCAACAAATATTGAATGGTCCTAGACGTATTTTGGGTTGATTTCAGCTAGATTAGTCTTTCTTTCTCAAATGTTGTAGAAAGAAGACATGTGCCATATAGCAATCAAGCTAGAAAGATGACATATATAATTTATGTAGACCATGGTTTGGTAATGGGACATGTAAAGATCGATGGCTAACACTATTGGAGCATCAAAGATTAATGGCTTGAGATTTATTTCGAGCGAAATTTGGCTACCTTCAATTTTGTTTCAAAATTTCTCTCAAAAAGAAGTCTTCCTTAATTAGTGATAACTATTAGAGTTAATCATGTATTATGTTATAACTGTTGTACATGTATGGTTTCATAAATAATTATAATAGTAGTTGTCCACTGTACAATGTACATTAGAATTAATATCAAAAGTAATTTGCTTTTGTGCATACCATAAGGTTTAGTTTTCATTATTCAAACTTGGATTTCTACTATGTACACAAATTACCAATCCAAGGACCAAGATTCAATAAAATTAGTGGAGGTGCAAGCATAACCTAGTCTACTTTGAGAATTCACAATGTCACAAAAAATAATTATCAATTATAGTTTCAACATTCTGGGTGAGAACAAAGATCCTGATTCCTAAACACAATTTTTATTGATAGTTTAGTAACTAGTATTAGTTGTAAAATTTAGGGTTTAATTTCCAACTTATCGTGCATTGTAAGCCTAAATTATTTACTTTTTAGTGGCTAGGTAACTTGACAAGTTAAAATTACAAATATAATTTAGGGTTTAAATTTTATTCATGTCTTGAAATTGTAATTTGTGTTTGTGTATAGTTCTATAAAATTTTCAACGATAAGGAAAACATACAAAAGGAGTGGCACTAGCAATGGAATTGCAACCCAAAAGAAAATCATTGGGACCAAAAAATTAGTTTTTGACATGCACAAACTTGTTAAAATGCCAGGTTTTATTGATGAATTTCATGATATTTTGGATCCTATTATCTATGGAAGGAGTATTAAGGCAATCAAACATGCAATTGAATATAAGTGGAATGATGCACAAAAAGAATCAAAATATATTAAATAAAATACCATGATAGCGACAATTGTTAACAGAGTTGCAACATGGACTGGTGGAAGTGCCCACTTGGGGTTCCCTCAAGTATTCCCTTGTCTAGAATTTGTAATAGTTTGTGCTAAAAAAAATGATGAAAATAGAAAGAAAATTATGAATCAAAACACATAGGAGGTAATTTTGTTTATCAAACTGAGTGAATTTGGTAGATTATTGTACCTAGGATTTGAAGAACAAAACCCAACCCACATTGACCTAGAAAAATTGGCAGAAACATATGACAAGTTAGGTTCAAATAAAAAACATTGTTATATTAGAGGGTTAGCAAACACATTCAATCTACCTTGTGATCATAAACCTCCTTACAAATTGGTTATTTTTTTGTAGTGAGTTCAGGATACTACATCTTCACTATCAATGTGTTTAGGTTTGGAAAGTAAAAAGAAAGTGCGTGCTAGGGTTTTGGAAATAATTTTCAATATTCATTGTCTAAAATAACCTAAAAGATATAATTATATTAGGCACATTGTACATCACATAAATGAAAAATTGTTCATGATTAAAAGAGGGGGAGACCCACTATCATAGAAGACATTTACATACATGACCTACTTGTGTTATCTTCTGTTATCAAAGCATCATCAAATTTTTGAAACAAACAAGCTTTAGCTTAATTTTGGTAAACCAATATTTGAATGGACAACTGTGATTAGGATCGGTGATCCCCAAGGGAACTACAACCAGTTTGTAGATTTATTTTTGGAACCACTTTATCATAAAATTATAGGCACTTGGATGCCTAGATTGTATGTTTCTTGTAAATGATTAATTCAACTAAGAAGTCAAATTCAATTGGCCAAATTGTACTTTATGGAAGAGTGTGTACTATATTAAGATTTTATGGTTCAATTTTAGAATCCTAAAAACTTCCTATACATGTGACATAGAGGATATTTCTATTGGAATATGTATGACATATGGAAAGCATAGATGTATTATTTCATGGTCAACAAAAGAAAACCATTTTTCCTTTCTTGCCTATCAAATGTAGAGGGTTAACATTTGAGAGAGCACCATTCAATATGGTACAAGAATTATTTGTAGTTTTTAAATTTGATGTTGTTAGGCACTGTCACTATGACCCACTAAACATAATTCGTACAAAGCTTGTACAAAATGGAAACTCTACAAGAAAATGTCAACATGAGAGCGTGCCAAAGATTGAAAGATTTAAAAATATGCATTAATAGAAATAGGTCAAAATAGAGATGGAAAAATGCTCCAGTGAAAAAATATATTTCAATACATGAATTGTTAGCAAAAATTAAAGAATTGCACATGCACAAAGAAAAAGTGCAGCCCATGAAATCCTACAATTTATACCATAAAGTGGATCATCCATGTAAAAAATATCTTCTAGATGCCATAGATCATGATTGTGTAGCTCCAAAGTGGTTTCGATAAAAAATTAATGCATTTTGGGAGATGAGGAAGAATCTCAGTGAACCAAACACGTCTAAAAATTTTAAAGACTTGCCTAAGGATGAAACATTTAGAAAATTATGGGATAATGAGCATCAAGATGCAATAGCAACACAACATGATGCAGCTAATGAAGGCAATGAGTATGAGGTTTGTAAGGATCCTTCATCCATAGCCATAGATACTACCACTAGTTCAACTAAATTCACTGGTCCAAGTAGTAGTACATTTGATTCAATGGAAACTGGGCAATATGTTATAATTAATCAACAAACAAGGGAAAAATATGGCATAGGGGAAAATATGATAGAAAAATGGGTTATCCAAGTGATGGTGGGCTGGGTATACCAAGTCAAGGAAATTGGCATCCACTCCCAGTATGAGATGTACCAAAATGTGGTCACAAACTAAACATTGGAGATAAGTCAGCTAACCCATTAGTTTCAAAAAAAGTGAACCCAAGCAAATTTTCATCATTGGTGGATATATAACCTCATAAGTTATTTCCTCTGCAAAAGGCATGATGTGACTAAAATATGACATAATCGCTGCCCCTCGAGTTGAAGGTCATTGTGCAAAAAAGCAAAAGGTTATGGATACTAATACTAGTATAATGCCAGTCTCAACTCTCTCAACACAAAACCTTTAGAATAGTCCAAAAAATCCACTTGTTAGTGGGAGTGGAGTATGATTAGGAAGGGGTGATGTTGTTGGTATTGGTAATCCTAAAAATGCAATTATGACAACCTCGGGCATTGGTGGAGACAAGTACAATGTTGCAAGTGCTCTTTCTCCATTCAAGCATCGTATTGTATTAGCAAACCCAAATTTTGAATTCAATAATTTTGTATCAAAATTTTAAGAAACTACAAAAATGACTACAAAAAGTAATAAGGCATTCAAGAAGGATGTACTTGAGGTGGTTTGATCTCAAGAACCTGCATCAAGTAGGATATTTCCAGCATATAACACCAATCAAGAAATGATGGAGTTTATGATTGTTTGTCCCCCATAGCTAGATAATAATCCACCAGAGAGTGGGATAAATCTATCAAATTTTCATGGTAGCACACTATCTATGGATTTCTACATAGTACAAAATGTGGACAAAGTTAGTGTAGCAAAAAAGACCAACTCTATGGTCTCAACTCACTATTCAAGGTGGAGAGATAGAAAAAAAGAGTTGGAGAAGGAAATTGAAAAGTTAAAAGAAGACTTGGAAAATGAAAAGGCAAAGGAGAAAGTAGCAGATATTAAGTGCAAAGAAACTGAGAAAAGGATTACAAGTGCTTCCTCTCAAGGACCAAATGCATAGCCTCAGCCAGAAAATATGGAGGTAGAAATAAAAATTATGAAGGAACAATTGGAAGAAAGCAATAAAAAGCTATCTGATGAAAATGTAGAGAGATAAAAAAAAATCAAGATGTTGAAGTAATAATTGGTATAGAGTAATAAGAAACTTAGTGATACTCTGAACCATGTTAATATGGAAGTTGATGAAAAACTCAAAGACCTCAGGGACAAATTGTAAGAAACAAATAAAAAGATTGAGGATGAAAGATAATCTATAGTAGATATTTTCAGAAATCTAGAGTCTAGTGAGCATATAATCAGTAACATAAATAAGGAATTGGACAATGAGAAGGATAAATCTAAATAGTGGGAAGAGAAAGAAAAGGAAATAAGAAAACAAGCTAAAAATTAGTTTTCACAAATGGTGCAAGAGGTACATAAAGCTAATAAAACAATCAAATCCTTGGAGAACAATTTCTCTAAGTCAAATGGAAAAATAAAAAATTTAGTCAAGCTAATTAAAGAAAAAAAGCAGCAGAAATTATAGCAAATACTGATAGGTTGTGTGATTCGTTTGAATTGCATCAAAGTTTTTGAGCTATTTGTGGGAGTATCAAAGGGAAGATTGAGAAGACTAATGACCTTTTTAAGCTCAAGAAGATTGCAAGACATATTATACATATAATAAACACATAGTGATAGGTATTTGGCCACCCAAGGATTTCATGACAATGTTAGTGCATCAATAAAGAAATTGACTATCATTTAAAAATGCTCGAGTATAAGGGAAGAAGAGGAAAATTTGAACCCAATTAGGAGAAAACTCACCAAGATGGATGACAAAGAAAAATTAATGACAAGTCTTGGTTTGTCTACTCCTTGCTCTAGTAATTCATCAATGACATTCATTGGTAGGGAGGCTTACCAAAAAGAGTTGGAGGCCAAAATGATGTCTGAAGTAATCAAGTTTCCTTAGGATTCAACTCCTAAAGGCATTTTGAATTGCATCAAACCATTGATGAATCTGAATGCACTATTGGATGTAGTATTTTTTTCAAGTAAATCCTCCAAAAAATGGAAGTCTAGTGAAGTTAAAGGTCATCTACTATAACATAAAAAATGTTAAAACACCAAATGAAGTAGACTTCAACATCCTAAAAAAGCTGATTGAATCTTTAGTCATATCATAAGAAATCCATCAGACATCAAAGTATGTCTAATGTGACACTTGGAAAGTTATTTTAATCATCTTTTTAGTGTTTAATTTATTTCAATTTGTAATTGTTTAATACAAGATTTTATAGTTTGAATTTTATTTCTTGAACATGATATACGTAGCAGAATTAAATGTTATTTTTCTTACCAAGCGGAGGTCTATCAAATGCAAAGGAAAAAAAAGTAACTGATACTAAGTTTGATGCTAGTTTAAGAGTTTAGGACTCTTCCCATGAGGCAAAAGGAACTGAACCTATTGTTGCTCCCTCCTTTTTATATTTGTATAGAAGGGAATTCAGGGTCATTTTCTAAATGTTATAGCTATAAATTTATTACTTTTAACTCACGATTATGAAATCAGGCATTCAAATTTAACTTTTTAAAATTGAAATCATTGAATTTTATTATGTGATTTGCTATATTTTTATAAAAATCATCAAGGATTTTCATTGTACCATAACAACATATCATAGGAGCATAATAATGCAAATAAAAAATAATAGTAACGGTAAAATTTGAATGAATCTTGACTCATGAATCATGGCATCATCTAACTTAAAATATACTTGTTTGTTTGACATTAAAAATTTAAAAAATAATATAACTTATAATTCATGATAGATGAATCATGATTAGATTCAGATAATAATTCAAAATTGACACATCATACAATAATTGTTAAACTTGCCACATCATCTCATCATCTGAATCTTCCAATTCCTTGGCATCAAGTTCAAATAGTCCATCATTGTCCATGTTTTCTCCAATAGGCATACCTTCATAATCCTGATAGTAGTCCTTAGCTTCAACATCAATGCTACCACTACCTAAGTTACTGATCTAATTATTTGAAACATTGCCCAAAACTCTTCTTTGGCATTTCTTTTTCCATAATTTCAGTGCCCTTTCATAAGGAAAAGTATTGATTTCATATCTAGATGTATATAGCCACATACCATTTTTCAAATTCTTTTCTAGCTTATTTCCTACCTTTGATTGTAGGAACCCCAAAGCACTAAAAACTCTCTCATCCTCCACAGACCCCAATACTGTGGTCAAACATAACTTAGCAAGCTTGAAATATTATGATATTGAATCTTGCAACACTTCCATATCTTTTCCAATAAGAGATTCCATAGAGCCCTCTACTTTAGTAGGCTTCATCTGTATTTTCTCCTTAAATTCCAGGATTGCTGCATTCTTAATATGTTGACATTCCTTGGTTTTCCATCTTGTAACTAATTTTTCCACTCCATCTATGATTTTCTTCTCATAAAATTTACCCATATGCTTTTCTATGGTGTCAATTTTTAGCCGTAACATCTTTTTCTTTTTATTTATCCTTGAGCATGTCGTACATCTACATTATACCAAAGGCTCACCTTCTTTTTGATTGCATATAGGTTCAATGAATGGATAGTTTGAGGCTCAATCTATTTGAAAATTTTTGATTGATACATCCCAATGCTGATTTTTGTTGGATTTCACACTAGTTTTTACATTGCATTTCCTTTTTCCCTTCCTTGGTCATTGAAATGTCCCTTTCTCTGATTTTACATCATATTTCAAGCCTCTAATCAGATTTTCAAAATCAAACAACCAATATCACAAAGATCCACCAATTTCTTAATAAACCCCAAATCGGGTATGCCGAAAATAGTGCCAAAAAACTTCACAGCTTCACATATTATTAGTAAATTTGAAAGTGGACATTTTTATAGAAATTTAATCAGAATAACAGCCTACAAAATGAAATTTTCAGATCTGTATAACATTTACACAACAGCTCCCAAATGGAGGATAAAAACAATGCTCATTGGGCTCCCGAAAACAACATAGAATAGCCCGAAAACACCACAAAAACACTAATAATCTATCATAGAAGTATAATCACAGAAAAATACATATATTCAGCTCTATTTTAACATCTAAAAGTTTGAAATACAGAAGCAACCCAAACTGATTTGAAATACTCAACCGGAAACACCAAACTCTTACAAAAAACACTCCTGAAAAATCACAAATCTGCACTGTTCAGCACAAAGGCAAACTCTGTATGAGCATGCACATGGAATGGCTTCAAACTCCCATCCTTAGCCTTCCTATAAACCTAAAAACTCCCATTCTTGGGTCTCCTTCTTCACAAGTTTGGCAGCCTCTGAAGAATAACAAAGAAATGAGCAAAAATCAAGTTCTAGAAATCAGCCCAAAATGCCTCCAAACCCCTTAAAAGAGGGCATAACCCTAACTCACGTCCAAGAGGGGTTAATAAAACATATTTTAATAATAATTTTTATTTATTAGTCCATTAGCTTCCAAAGATTATCCCCTTTTTCTGAAACTTCACCTTTTTGGGCCTGCCTGCCTTAGAAAAGATTATTATTTTTAATTATTTGAAAAGGGGACATGACAAGTCCTTCCCTTCCAAATATTGCTTGTCCTCAAGAAATGGCTGAAAAATAAACCAATCAATCCACCTGGATCCCAAATGTAGTCATGAACTATACTATTGTCAATTAACACAGGCTCCTGCAATATCCTTTGCAATATAACCAAGAGGACTCCATAATCAAACTGACAATTACAGCTCAATCAAACTCCAAAATCACAACTTCCACAATCAGAAACCCACGAGACACAAACTCTTAGAACATCAAAACCCAAGTAAAGTGGACAAATCAAACTGCCAATATAGTAAATACCATCAACGCATCCCACTGGCCTATATGAAATGTACAATCCAACTCTGCAACAATGGTGAATGCTCTCGAATGAAACTATACCAAGTATGAAGAATCCACACATTGTACAACTCCTTTAGTCAACACAACTCTGCAGATCACTGGCCATTATCTCATAGCCATAACTCCCATGCACCCCTAATAGTGAAAAGCCATCACAAGATAAATAGCAAGAAATGGAACCCAAACCAAATTTTTCTGCCATCAACTCCTCAACACAAGGATCAAATGCTAACTGATGTACATACCCTACAATATAATGTTGATAAAGAAAACCAACCTCAGTCAATAGCTCACCATGAACAAGTGATACAACCCACTGTGACTGATCACCAGCTAAGTCAGGTGATGTCATAGCCAAAGGAGTAGAATCAATAACAACTCTTGCTGAAGCATCACTCCCAAACTCTTGCTCTAAGTCATGTATTATCAAGCTATCAACTGCAGAACCTATCGCCATGTGGTGCCCATCACAACTCTCATCCTGAGGCGTCAAACTATCCCATAACTGATGATAAGCACTGGGAACCAAAGTACATCTTTGTATCATCATCTCATCAACATGGTCATCAAAGGTAAATTAATGAGCATACCTCACAATGTAATGTCGATAGAATGCGCCAATCTCAGTCAGTGGCTCAGACTGCAATCCAGATGTAGCTAACTGTAATCGATCATTAACCAAGTTGGAACTGACTACTACCTCTGAAGACATCACCAAGGGAGTAGTATTACTAGCAGGAACCATTCCAACTGTTAGCTCACCAACATCACACATGGTATTTGATACAACATCTCTAGTCTTCATGCCATTAGTACTAGAGGTCACCACCATGTCAGGCATACCACAACAATTTGCTGCAGCACCCAACTCAACTGAACTTGAGCCTAGTGGGGACGAACCTGATATGCCAATGTTAGTATCAAGGATGGATGCATCCCCATGTCCACTATCTTTGAAAATCTCAACCATGGGCATCCTCGAATCATTAGACACCACAACTTGTGGCTGTACAGAATCTAGTAAAGACTGTAGTTGCTCTAACTCCATGGTCACCTTAGCCAAATGAAACTGTGACTCCTTGAAAGCCAACTATGTACTCTAAAGAATCTCAGAAGTCACCTCAAGCTACTGAGTAAGCTCACTCACCTCATCTTCCTTGGCCAACAATGCATCATATGCTGTACTACCCCACTCCATAAGATAATCTCTATCAGCTACCAACTGCATATAATCCTATCTCAGAATCTGGATAGCCTCCCATAAAGAGTGGAACTCTGTCAAGGAAAGATAACTGCCTTCCTACTCATCACTAGTAGGAGAACCCCATCCATAAACTGCTAACAACTGACGAGTAGCATCAAAATGCTGGCAAGTGATAGCAATGTCTTTCTCACTAACTCTCAACTAATTAGACACATGATGACACTGGCTAGACTGTCTCCTACAAACCTCCTCTGATGTGCTGTCTAAAAGAGTATCCTCAAAGTTACTAGTCTCTAGAGTATTACCATCCATATCCTGTGAATCAACTCCAAAGCTCATATCAACATATGGACTATCAAAAATTGTAGCACTACTATCCAACTCCTCTATACCAAAAGAGACTCCAAAGGAAACTAAGTCTTCAAAACTACCCATTGCATCCTCCTAGATGTCATCAATGCCAATATGATCCTGGGACTCATCTATACACACTGCCAAATATGAAAGATCATCAACACATTCCAACAAGTATGGTCAACTAGATATATGAACAAAGCCCAACACCATTGTGTAAAAACTAATACCAACATCGGATAAGCTGTTGACACAAGAAAAGACAACACCGTGCAATCTGCTAATCAAATCCATGATAGCACCCAAATAAACATTGCTACCAAAAAGTGTTAAAGATCTCCAGTCAACTAAATCGCAAATGCCAATATAAAAATCTTGAGTCCATATCTGTAAACTAGAATCAACTGGTAACTCAAGCAAACTCCTCACTTGAGTAATATGACCAATACCAACTAACTCCACATACCTGTCATGATGAGATAATTAAGTCACAATACTATCTTTGTTCACCTTCAACTGGCTGGGCAAATCATGTGAAGTACTACCTGCCTCAACCTCATGTGATGAAGCATCTAACTGTGCCTGGTACTCTTTTTCAGCAAAGTCATGAATGCTCAATGTCTGCTCATCTCTACTAGGTATCTCACCATCATGCACAACAACATCCTCATAATCATCATCTAAACCCACTACCTCCTATGGCAGAGTAGAATATGAGACCTCTGCCTGGCTATAAGCTAGTTTCTCAAACTCCTCATGCAAGTTCTTGGTAATTGTATCATCTGCCCTGTGAGAAAATCTGCCAAATAGAAATCTAGTCAACTTATCCACCTTAGTTGGGTCAGAAAACATGTCATTCATTATACGGTGATGCTCAACCAACTGTTCTGACATGTCATGGCCTATTTTCCTAAGTTTATCTCGAATTTCTAAATAACCTTCCTTTCTACTGTTCTGACTCTGGATATCAATTGTCCAAGATCATGTCCTTTGAGACTCTGTACTATACCTATCCATTCTGGATAAAGTAGAGTGTAACCCCAATAGATTATAACCTTTTCAAACACCAAGAACTAACATGCAATTGATTAGAAGTAGCATGCAACCACAGATTTTGACATGCAACTGATTAGAAGCAACATGCAACCACCAAATTCACCAAGAACTAACATGCAAATGATTAGAAGTAGCATGCAACCATAGATTTTGACATGCAGTTGATTAGAAGCAACATGCAACCACCAAATTCACCAAGAGAAAACATGAAAATGATTAGAATTAGCATGCAACCATAAATTTTGACATGCAGCTGATTAGAAGCAACATGCAACCATAAATTATGACATGCAAGATTTGTGTAGTTGTCAAAACTGACATGCAAACTTCTACAAACCCTCAGGTTGGCAAGATCATAGCTCTGATACCACTGAAATGTCCCTTTCTCTGATTTTACATCATATTTCAAGCCTCTAATCAGATTTTCAAAATCAAACAACCAATATCACAAAGATCCACCAATTTCTCAATAAACCCCAAATCGGGTATGCCGAAAATAGTGCCAAAAAACTTCACAGCTTCACATATTATTAGTAAATATGAAAGTGGACATTTTTATATAAATTTAAGTAGCATAATAGCCTACAAAATGAAATTTTCAGATCTGTATAACATTTACACAATAGCTCCCAAATGGAGGATAAAAACAATGCTCATTGGGCTCCCGAAAACAACATAGAATAGCCCGAAAACACCACAAAAACACTAATAATCTATCATAGAAGTATAATCACAGCCAAATACATATATTCAGCTCTATTTTAACATCTAAAAGTTTGAAATACAGCAGCAACCCAAACTGATTTGAAATACTCAACCGGAAACACCAAACTCTTACAAAAAACACTCCTGAAAAATCACAAATCTGCACTGTTCAGCACAAAGGCAAACTCTGTATGAGCATGCACATGGAATGGCTTCAAACTCCCATCCTTAGCCTTCCTATAAACCTAAAAACTCCCATTCTTGGGTCTCCTTCTTCACAAGTTTGGCAGCCTCTGAAGAATAACAAAGAAATGAGCAAAAATCAAGTTCTAGAAATCAGCCCAAAATGCCTCCAAACCCCTTAAAAGAGGGCATAACCCTAACTCACGTCCAAGAGGGGTTAATAAAACATATTTTAATAATAATTTTCATTTATTAGTCCATTAGCTTCCAAATATTATCCCCTTTTCCGAAACTTCACCTTTTTGGGCCTGCCTGCCTTAGAAAAGATTATTATTTTTAATTATTTGAAAAGGGGACATGACAGTCATGCACCATCACCATATTTGGAATTATCATCCAAGTCTATTATATTATTCTAGCTACTCTAGCTATTGACCTATAGATCTTAGCTACTCTAGCTATTTATCTAAATATCTTCTTCAAGTTCATCATGATCAGATATATTAGGTTTGCCAACTTCTTCAATACATGCTAGTGGAATTGGTAGTATAGTGGTTGGAAATCTTTTAAATGCACTTGTGATGATGTCACTTCCTAATTTTTTCCACCAAAATATGATGCCAAGGTGTGAGTGCACTTGGCTGGCATTTCTTGACTTCCACCACATATAGGACTCTTACCCTTGTTCATGTTTAACATCTCTAAAGAAATATAGGTTGTCATAAAATTCAACTTATTCAAAAATTAAAAATTGATTATATTCTATTATATATATTTATCTAAATAGTATTCATTGGTTGTATGACCTACATTTTAAAATATAGATGTCCTAAGTCTTCCTGGTTACTGTATGGGTCCTAGTTGATAAATGACCACTAACAGTCTAACTTGTATCTACTACATATAAGAATGAACTAAAATTATAGAGAATGAATAGATAGGAGTTTGAGTTAATTACTTTTGGCTAAAATATAGTTATTGCACTCATGGCTCACCCGACAATGATCTCGACAATATGAGAAATTGAGACAACCTACTTAACTATGAATCTATTTATACCACTCTTTTGTGGCAAAATCCATAGGAATATTATAGGGCATACCAAATATTTGACAAAGCCCGCATAAGAAAAAATTGTATTCTAGAATTTCCATGGCAAATATGGTTTGTCCAATATACAACCATGCATAATATAGATGGAAAAATTGAATTTGTGTGCACATGCATCCTAATATTTGGGTGGGGAATGTCATCTCTCTAAAATATTTTTAAAACCAAGGGCAATTTGAGGCAGTCCAAAAATATTGCATGGGAAATCATAGGCAAATTTTTTTAATTTGTTGTGTGCCAAAAATATTTCTAATTGGCTATTTTGTTTCAAAATATGATCGAATGACATAAATCCTTTGATGATGGGCCCATGGGTTTGACTTATATTTGGTAAACTTGGGGCAATACTCCAACCTACATATGTATAGAAACTTTGCCAAATTGATGTTGATCGCTAGGCAACAATCACCATTTTGTGATTATTCACAATTATAGTGAACCATGCACATAGAATGACTCTCAACATATGTTATATACATAAGAATATATAAGCTAGTTTTCATCCTATTGTACAAAAACATGAACTGAAGAGCTAGTATTTATATTATTTGAATATCTTTATAGTTTTTATAGGTAATGAATAATGAGTGTGTAAGAGAGGGAAATAATAGATGATAGATGTAGATAGATAAAGTAGAGTTGAGTAGACTAAATGAGAGTAGTGAAAATATTGAATGATTAAGTGTAGTGGAATTAGATATAGATGTAAAAGGAGAAATAAATATTTTAATCATCAAATAAGAAGTATACAAATGTAAAATAGAGTGGTTAGAATAAGTTTTATCTTAGTATCAAAATAACATTATGTGAACACATACAAGTACTTATTTAATTAAAAAATAAAGTTAGATTTGAAGGACACATGAAAAGGTAATAAAGCAACAACTCTCCATTAATCCATGGTGAATTTTCCAAAATGATCAATCTATAAATGATCATAAAAATGTGTATAAAAAAGGAAACCTAGTTTTGCAACCCCACATCCACACCTAGAAATTGAGGGTCACCCTAGCCTATCATATGAAGTTTTGATGATGGTTGGGTCATTTTTGTGCATTTAATTTTATGCTTTAAGAAAAACATTGTTTTTCATTTTTTTATAAATAATTTAATAAATAATTTGTAAATTTAAATAATCTTTTAATATAATTTGCAACATATTAAATAGTTAAAATATACTCAAATGTAAAACATTTAATATTATAATCTAGAAGGAAGAAAATTCATTTAAAATTGGGATACAAAACATAGACTGATAAAAAAAAATTAATCAAAGGTCAAAAACTCTTCTTGACTTTGTGTTCTTACATATATCATATATTTCATTCCAATTTTAATAATTTATGTCACATCTATTCAATGTCACTCTCATTAATGCATCTACTTATCCTACCCTAGATTTGACTTTCTGACATATTTGATGATATTTTGCTTTCAAAATCCTCTTTCACACTCAATAGTACTTGCACAAATAGTAAGCACAACCTATCATAACTTCATCATATGTATTACAAAAAACACTTGATGCATCTTTCATTTTGAAACCCTCACAATTCCAATGCAATGCATCAACAAAAGTGTTTATCTCCATTTTGTGTACCTACAAAAATAATTATAGCATTACTAAGTATGTATGAGAGTTATTCTGTACAGATTGAAAAACTACATAAATTTTAGCTTATGCGATTCAATATGATGAACAAGAAGAATTTTAAAAACTACATAAAATTTGCCTTATGTGATCCAATATGATAAAATAGAAGAATATTGAAGCTACAATAAATAAAAATGAGATACAATTGTTTGATAAGAAATAATTTTTTTGGTGATATCATTTTTCTATATTAATACAAATTGAAATAAGTTTAAATTAATAACAAATTTGAAAAATCTCATATATACATACATACATACATACATACATAGTTTCCATTTTTTTAATGTTTTATTTGAAAATATTTCTAAATATAATAATAAAAGCTAAGTACAAATTAGTCATATATTAAAAATTCATAGATGTTTCTATATTAAGAATATAAGATTTTTTAAAAATATAAGATATTATTTATATGATAAAAAATATTAAATCATAAAAATATTAAATAAACTAGACAACTTTCTAAAATTCATATATTTAATTTTAAAAATGTTAAATCAATATAAATATGCACAAGTTTCTAAAATCATCTGCTTTATTAAAAAATTCTAAAATAAAAATAATTACAAATTACAACAAATAATATATTACATTATTGTATGATTTATTAGTAAATTGAATTTCTAAAATTCTCATTATTTTTTATTCTAAATTACTAAATTACTACTAATATACAGAAACATATATTTTAAAAAATTTAGTCCATCAGTCTTTAAAAAAATTGCCTACCATATATGATTGAAAATTAGAAAAACGGCCAATATGGCCATCAATTTCCAGGCCCAAATCCAAAACCCTAATCTGATTTTTGAGTTGTTAACCATTGGCATGGGTTGAAAAGCGTCTCGATGGTACAATGTTTTTCTTGGCTTTCGAAACCCGTTAACTGAAGCTAACTTACATTTTAAATCTATCATTTTGATGAGGGACTTGTTGTCGTAGCTAACTTCCCCCAATCTCTTCGTCCACCTCATCACCAAGCCACTGTTCTATCTGCACTCTATGAGTCTAGATTATTTGTATTCGTGATATATCTTTGTTCAAAAAAGAAGTTATCAAGTTTCCCATACTATGATCTAAGTATGATCTTGGTGCGTGTGTGAGACCACATAATATTTTTTTTAAAAAAATTACATACTAATTGGTCTTTTCTTATTTTTACAAAACTTTCAAGTTGAACACGATAAGTTTATTTTCTTAAATCATCATTTAAGAAGCTTATTTAATATCTATCTGATGAAGATCCCAATCAAATTTAGTTGTAAGTGCAATCATTAGTGTAATGGTTTTTTTAAGGATTTTTGGTAAGCCAAAATAGCTTGTTTTGCCTAAGGGTCCATTTGGTTGTGGGAATAGGAATAGCTATTCTAGAATATGTATTTTGGAATAGAAAATGGGGTTATGTATTCATATTCTCTATTTGGTTCAGCTAATATTTGATGGGGAATTTGCGGACCCCAAAATTTATGTTATCTAAAATAAATAAAAGTGGAATAGGAATACGTATTCCAATAACATCTATTTGGGTGGAATTGCAAAACCTCATTTTTGGGTCAAAATTGGAATATGTATTCCTATTTTACTTCATATTCCAATTCCAATTTGGTGCATCCAAATGAAAAATTCAAAATTTTAAGAATTTACATATGCCTATTCCACTTGTATTCCCATTGCCAAACGGGCCTTACAAATTTGATGAAAGATTTGTGGTAAGCCAAAACACACTTGGGTGAAAAACTTAAAGCAAAAGTAATTATATTAATTGGATGAAATCCCAAATAATTATAGGTGATCTGGTTAAAAACTCAAAGCATAATAACAAGGGAACCAAAATAATAGTGATAAGAGGAACAAAATGAGTGCATCCTCTACAATCTTAGTTTGTTGTCAGCATAGCAGTTTATGTATTTGGCTTGCTCCTCTATAAAAATTAATGAAATGAGTGCCTATGATTTGTAAGCCCAATTTGGATATCAGACAGGATTCGAAAGTTTACATCTTAAAGGTAGTTAAATCCAAAGTAACACTTTCATTCGACAACATCTTGCTATGATGATTCTGGAGCTACAAACTGGAACTTACCCAGTAACTCTTTAAATCTGTATTGGTTGTTAAAAGAAAAACGAAGTCTGAATTAGCAATAACTATTAACTCATTCTGAATATCAAATAGCTAGACTAAATGACAACATAGCATGGCTTTTGTACACCGTTCCATCCTGAAACATACATATAAAGGTAAAACTATTCTTGAAAAATTAATGAGGCCTTAATGTTTAAGCTAATAGCCTACACTGTAGTTGATTTACAAAGATACACAATAATTTGAAAAAAAAACAAAAAAACTTTAGTGAACACGAAACTTCTAGATTAGATCCATTAGCAAAATGAAATATAAAACAATACAGCAACCGATGCATTTTTGAGTAAATCTTTTTGTTGTTCTTTGGAGGTCAGATTCCCTTCAAGATCTAAGCTAGCTACGTAAAGAGAACATGTGCATCCAATTTATGCTCTTCCCTACAATACAGGCAACTACTAAATGCTTCAAAAAGAAGCTGATCAGATGTTCGAGCTCTACCTTGGGGATCAAGCGGATCAAGTAGTTTGAAAGGGCAATGAATGATCAAATAAACAATTTTCATTCTCATCCAATTGAAAAATCATGTCTAATTTTTTATATATCATATTGACAAATTATTTAGATCTGGTGCGACTGGGTACTTTCAACTTAAATAAGACTCTACCAGGACAAACAGATCTGCATGCGTGCTCATCTTGAACACATTTCCCAGTTGGGTTCTGCTCGCATGCCAAGGAGAACATAACATCATAAGCCTCCTTCACAGACTTGAGCAAACAAGTGGGCGGCCAGAGCTTAACACGCAGGGGTGCACGAACAGCCCATGAAATGCGATTCGAACCCTTGATCTGAATCTTCTTAAGTCCTCTCCTTCTATTCCTTTGTCCTCTTTCTTTCCCCATGAGCCTGTGATAACTCGAATAATACCCGCCTAGTAAAAACCTACAGCAAACAAATGGTATCAGTCCAGTGCACTTCTCCATTTGGTACATACAATTCAATGTTTATCGGAACATATCATATACAAAGGGCTTAGGTATTCTTTTGGGTCTTTTATAATTCCAGCCAGAAGTTCATCTAGCGTTTTCTGGTTTGACAATAATGGGCTTGGAATCATTGAGGTATGAGGTGAGCAAAGCTTAACAGAAAGATTTGGTTGTCTTTTCTGTTTATCGTGCGTAGGAGTATAAATAAAGCAATTGGATGACATTGAAGATTGGTATAAGATAATTGATATCACATGGCAGAAGATGGCATTTTCAGTACTACCCACTATGATATTCCCGTGGGTGGCGGGTTAGGTTGCGTTGGCTCCGCTAGCATTGAATTCCTTCATCCACTTTGTTTCTTTTAGCCTGTATAATAATACATCAGAATAAAAATAGGAAGGCAAAAGAGTGGAATTGAAAAGAAATTGTTGTTAAATGCACGGCAGGTAGGGCAGTTCAGGAGACAGAGAAACGAGAATCCGGAGGCAGGTGCGTGAATTTTAAAGGGATTAATAGAATGTAATTAATTTATACAGATGTTTCTTTACATCTGTTTTTATTTCCAAGCGTATTTCGAAATAGATGTATTGATAAATGGTTGTTTAAGTAATGTCAAACAATTTATTCATTGTAGGTATTTTAATAGATATATTGTTTTTGAAATAAAAGCAGTCAAAACAAGTTAGTTGGCCCAATACAAACTAGCGAGTAGTCGTCCACTAGTCGTCCCCCTCTCTCCTCATTCTTCGATTCCATTTGCATTTTCTTCTTACCTTTTCCTTTTTTCTCCTAGGGGAGAGATTAACTAGGGACCCACTAGGAGAGGGCTCAGGGGTAGGGGCTCTAGGACCAGTAATCCTAAGTGGGACCATTTGGGGCCTAGGGTTCGAGTGAACAAAAATATCAACTTCCACAATCCTAGTGGGGACCAAGGCAAGGTGAAATTGGTACAGCCTAAAAATTAGACCTTTGTGAAGTATAGTAAAATTAACCCCCTTTCTCATTTTATCTTTCACATCCACAACTGAATCTTCAAGATCATGCTTTAGGAAGAAGGGAATTGAAAGAAAATCATGGTGTCTGGAATGATTAAGTAGAGGAAAATGGTAGTACTAGAAAACTCCATACCTTCCTTCCAAAGTAAGATATTCCATCAAAATCAAACAAACCTTGTTCCATGGGTTAGGTAGCTTTTCCCTCACGAAACCCCCTCTGTGTTGAACTGGTTCCTCACCGTCCTCGAAGAAACATTGCAAACTAGTTTCATCTATCACCCATGTCACCTTCTGCCATTTTTGTCCCCTCATCTCCATGCCTATCACCATAGCAATCACCTCCTCAGAAACATGAAACAAGATACCATTAATTGTCACCTTGCAATTTTCCCATGAGTTAACAAACTGCATAGAACAATTCTTATCATGACCATTGAGGGTCTCCATGAATGGGACAAAATTGAACTCTCTCAGAATGTACCAAACCAAGGGCTTCCTCACACTATCATCGATCATAACTGGTTCAATGTGCAATAGGCCACCTCCCATCTCTATAATTTTTTCCTCTCCTCTCTCTCTATTCAAAACCTAGTCCCTAAAAAATACTTCAGTCTTAGAAAGATAAACCCAAAAATGGAGATTATAATTACATTTAATAGTAATAATGGAACCTACCAAATTGGTAGGAAAGATCATGAGTTGGCTACCATGATCTTTCCCCCAATCATTTCAATCATTCCCAACATGCCACAAATCTATAAAATATAAATCCCCTTTTTTCATGGTATACAATGACCCATAAAGGGAAATGAATAAAAAATTCCTGATTTCAAACTTCCAATTTTTGGGCCATGGGTTACAATTATTGCTTGTACTCAAGCCTTTTCTCCTTACCACATCAGCATCAAGTACATTTCAACCTTGCCGGCTTAACAACATTATACAAAGTAACTAGCTAGGATTCATCATTATTTATGTCCTTATTCACTAACTCCCTCACCAAATTTGGCAAAGCATTCAAATTCCTCCAACCTCTTAGCCCTTCCAATTTTAAGCCAACCACTGACATGCCATCACCTGCATTATTTCCCTCCCAAAAAATGTGATTCAAATCAAATCTATTGAGGGTGGCTAATAGGTACTTGATATCATTGATAATAATTTTGATAGCCCATCTCTCCCACATATTGCCTTTAACTATCTCAATAATGACTTTAGAATTGCCTACAACTTGCACATCCTGCCATCCGACACTCAAGACAAACTTTAAACCCTAGTACAGATCCATCACTTCTACAAAATTATTTGAAACTTTTCCTAATGAACTAGCATAAGCCAACAACATCGTTCCCTTACAATCCCTAACAATTATTCCCACTGCAAATCCCTTCTTTCTTGCAGCACCATCGAAATTGAGTTTGACCCAATCAACTGGCAAGGGTTTCCATCAAGTTCTCTTTCTAGCCATAAGATTAGAGTTGTTAATCTCCATAATCCCATCCATCAACAACAAAAACTTTGTAATTCTTATCTCTAGTGTAGAGGGGTGGAACATTGGTTTTCTCCAATTACTGCATCTAATGTTATCAACTATCAATTTGGAGACTATATCAACCATGGTCTTCACCTAACTCTCCTCATTTCGAAACACCCTATTATTTCTCTCCTTCCAAATACCACAACACACCTAGGGGGGGAATAATCTTCCACAGGTTGTTAAGCAGGGGGTGGGTGAAGGGGCCTTGCTAGTTCACCAAATGCCCCACCTTCGCATTGAACACCAAATTTACCTCAAACTTCTAGAGGATTTTCCCTCACAACTTAGAAAAAAATCTACAATGTAGCAATAGTGTTGAGATAATGAGTGTTGCACACATTGCATAATATTGTTATTTTATTATTTTATTTTTTATTATGTAATGTTGTACCTAGATGGACGTGCAATATGTAAAGATTCCCATGGAATATTCTTGATGAGTTGTATTATAACATTGTGATAATATTTTATGTAATTATTTAATATTGGGGAAAAGAATTAAATGCCCAATATTAAATGTGGGGTCAGTGGGTTAGGTAGCACATGGTTCTAGCACATGGTTTATGTAATACCACTTGGTGGTTTTGTGGGACTTGCTACTTTATAAGCAGCCACAAGGGTAGTTGTTGTAGAGAAAAAAGAAAGAGTGACAAGGAGAAGACAAAAGACAAGAGTCGAGCAGGACAAGGCTTGACAGGTTAGCCAAGGGAGCATTTGTGAAGGCTGAAAGCATGGCATGGGATGTGTGGATTCATGCTTGTTCACATAGTTTGCTCGGTTGTGGCTATGGCCATGAAGGCTTCCATGGTTGTATGGCAATGGTATTTTTTGCTGAATAATACATGATGATGGATGCTTTTGGAGGTTGGATTTTTCCCTCAATGAGGGTTTCCCATGGTATATCTTGTGTCACAATTTTGTGGGTATGTTGTCTATTCTCTTGAATGTGGATTTTAATTTTGTGTTTATTTCAGATCTATTATGGGTTATGTGGAAACGGTTATATTATTTGTTGCCAAGTTTCCTTACAAGTGGTATCAGAGCTATGGTTTTATTATTGTAACCCTAGATTGAATCCATGGGAATGCATGAGAGGATAAAAGAAAGGGCAAGATATATGAATAATTATTGCAGATCTGAGGGTTTTGGATTTGCTGTTATGATGGGATTTTAAAAGATTTGTGCATGTAAAATTGTTGGAGAAAAAGATATTTTGGATGTTTCATATAAATGAGGGTTTTGGGGGGTAGCTTGTAGAAATGACCTCTTGGGTAAAAACAAACCTCACCATTGGATCCGGGTTGACATTTCCATAAATTTTGATATATAATATGCCCTAGTTTGGCCATGTTTAGAGGAAATGAAAGAGTTTTTTGGTTTCAGCCCATGATGGCCTTCAAATTTAATCCCGTCAGAATTTTTGTCACTGAAAAAAAATAAAAAATGAAAAATCATACTGAAAATGATAAAAAGACTGTCTTAGTAAAACAACCATAACTTTCTATCAGAATATCAAATTTCAAAGTTCTTAAAGGCGTTGGAAAGCTAATTCAGAGCACTACAACATGGTGTAGGTTTGGTTTCGTGATTTTGAGATTTTGTCAGGTTTTAAGAGCCCTAAAGTTAGATGTTATTTATTTTGAGCACGGATTAGGGCATAACTTGGGCATACGAAGTCTAATTTTGGACTTCGAGTAGTCAACGGAAAGCTCTTGGAGAGCTCTACACATTGGTTCAGATTTGGTGTAGGTTTGGCATGATTTATTTGTTGATATATTGATCTGAACAATTTATATGGTAACATTGTGAGTTTATGGCATTGGAAATTTAAGATTTGATGTCATTGTATACTCAGTTCATATTTTAGATTGGTCTCATGATGATATGGTTATTAGTGTTTGGTTTGGATATACATGATGACTTGTTGGGTCTACAAGTTATGCAGTGTTGTAAGCGGTCTATACTTACAGGTTGCATTTATGGCTTGGTTATGGGTTTTCTTTGCCCATTGATCTTTCATTATTGATGCATATTCAGATTGGTGGCTTGGATTTGGGTTGTCTATGCCCTAAGTCACATGATTTTATGATTTTATCTTCATGTAGAAGGGATGAGATGTTGTTACCAGGGACAGTCATGGTGGAGGATTGTGGTTGACTATTTTATGCTGACAGGTTAGAGATATTGAGAGCCAGATGCTCAGTTCATGGATATGATCATGGTGTCATAGATTTTGGCATGACATGATTGGTTATACAGGTACATCCTTGATGTTCATTAGTTTAAATTTCTGATTCAGTTATGGTGGTATATCTTCTTGGTTTGGAGAGGATGGATTTTATGATGCCATAGGTGACTTGGTACCATGGTTGAGTGGGAGTTGTTGGCATTGATATATTTATTGAGTGTTTGCAGATGTTGGAGGTTTGTCTTAGATCCTGTTGCTGCAGAAGCATCTTTGACATTTGCATGGTGCACTTGTTGTCTTCATGGTGTTTGAAGATGGTTAGATCTTGAGGACTCATGGAGTTCTTGATTATCTTCATGGTATGTGGAGATGGTTCTTCCTGGTATGTGGAGATGATTTTCTTCATGGTGTGTGGAGATGGTTGCATCCTGAGGACTCACAGGGTTCTTGGCAAAGGTGTGGTTTATATTTTTTATTTGGCATGTTATCCTTGGTATGAGGATGGTTTCATTATTATGTCATGGTATACTCTTGATACACGTTTAGAGTTGTGACATGTTATGGTGTGTTCATATGGAGCATGTTATCTCTTTAGTTGAGATGGTAAGATCATGTTGTCATGTTTATGTTCCTGAGACCATGGTTGGAACTTTGACATTGATCTTGGTTTAGTTTCTTGGTATTGAGTACACTGATCATAAGCTGGATACTTCATGATATTGCTATGTTTTATTTGG
Organism: Cupressus sempervirens; assembly: GCA_028749045.1. Lineage (NCBI taxonomy): Eukaryota > Viridiplantae > Streptophyta > Pinopsida > Cupressales > Cupressaceae > Cupressus > Cupressus sempervirens. The sequence continues at coordinate 54,302,824 of CM053786.1, forward strand.
AGTTGGCATGGATTGATTGGTTACAGGTGCTCATGGATACTTAGAGATAGTGGTGATGCTAATTTCTCTTGGATTAGAGATGTATTTGTTGGGATGGTTAATGGTTTCAACGGGAAGTCCGAGGGGTAGTCACCTGATATGGACTTAAGAGGAGATTGTTCTTAGATGAGTCTTGGTTGGAGACTTGGGTATCTTGATGAGCATTCTCATTCCCCACCCTTGGTCTACTCAGTAGTTTGCTACTTGAGAGGTATAGCCCATTATTTTCTCTCAGTTGCATTATATTTATGCTTGTCTTTCATGGATATGGATCTTGAGCTATGGTACATGAGTTAGTTCTGGAGGGTTCATTTGAGATATGGCTTAGCATTGGTTATCTCCATGTGCATATGCTGTTATGTTGGTTGAGTTTGGGAGATGGTTTTATATTGGGCATTTTCCTTGGTTTAGGAATGGTTTATTGAGTTTGATCTTCTTGTGAGAGGCTTACATCCATGATTAGCTATATCGTATGGTTTGGGTGTTGTTGGGGCTTCTTGTTGGGGTTTTATGGAGGAGATCATACTTGCATAGTTTACATCTAGAGGTGTGTGTAGAAGGACATGATACAGGTTATGATTTGCATGGTTTCTCTGGTCTTGGTTATCTTCCTGGATGTTCAGTTTTCCCTACATTGGATTTGAGATTGGTTAGAGATTGTGATCATTGGTTTGTGCTCATGTATGTCATGTGAGAGATGACATGGTTCTTTCTTTCTCTTTCCTCTGTTGGTTGTGGAGAATTTGAGAGACTATTGGAGACTTGTTATGAGATTTGTTCTTGCAGGATATCCATTTATGTATTATGGATGTCCTTGATACTACATGGATTCACTTCTTTGAGATGTTGTGAGTGGATTGGTTATAGATTTGACATTATCTTTTGCAGTGGGAGCTTCTTGGTATATATGTGGCAGGTATTGCTCTTGAGGCTTGTGATTGTAGGTTATAGATTGGATATGTTGGTGATATGAGATTCACTTGTTATACCTTTGAGGTATGGATAGTTGGATGGGTTTGGCACTTTGTTGTGGGTGCTATTTCAGCTATGGATATTTTGACAACTATGGATACATGTGATTACCTTTGGATCAGGTTTTTGTGCTTGGAATTTCAGTTGGTACAAGATTTTATGATCTTCTAATGTGACAGGTTGGGTGGCTTTCTCTTTGGATGGCTTCTATGTATGTCCAGTGGTAGTGGCATAATAGGAGGTGAGATCATTCATGTTTGAGATGCTGGATACTTTGATTTTGTTGCGGCTACTAGAATGGAGCACTTGGTGTATTTTGATCCATGATGGTGGATGTGCTAGGAGGGATTGTTCTCTTGTTCATTTATGTGACTACGGATTGACCCTATGCAATGTATACAACAAGTGGGAGATTGTTGAGATAATGGGTGTTGCACACATTGCATAATATTGTTATTTTATTATTTTATTTTTTATTATGTAATGTTGTACCTAGATGGACGTGCAATATGTAAAGATTCCCATGGAATATTCTTGATGAGTTGTATTGTAACATTGTGATAATATTTTATGTAATTATTTAATATTGGGGAAAAGAATTAAATGCCCAATATTAAATGTGGGGTCAGTGGGTTAGGTAGCACATGGTTCTAGCACATGGTTTATGTAATACCACTTGGTGGTTTTGTGGGACTTGCTACTTTATAAGCAGCCACAAGGGTAGTTGTTGTAGAGAAAAAAAAAAGAGTGACAAGGAGAAGACAAAAGGCAAGAGTCGAGCGGGACAAGGCTTGACAGGTTAGCCAAGGGAGCATTTGTGAAGGTTGAAAGCATGGCATGGGATGTGTGGATTCATGCTTGTTCACATAGTTTGCTCGGTTGTGGCTATGGCCATGAAGGCTTCCATGGTTGTATGGCAATGGTATTTTTTGCTGAATAATACATGATGATGGATGCTTTTGGAGGTTGGGTTTTTCCCTCAATGAGGGTTTCCCAGGGTATATCTTGTGTCATAATTTTGTGGGTATGTTGTCTATTCTCTTGCATGTGGATTTTAATTTCGTGTTTATTTCAGATCTATTATGGGTTATGTGGAAACGGTTATATTATTTGTTGCCAAGTTTCCTTACAAATAGGTGGTTCATGCTGTCTTCCTCCCTCTTACACATACAACATCTTTTAGGTAATTGGAACCCCGTCCTCCTCAAGTTGTCAATAGTGAGAATTTTCCAATGGATAGTGGTCCACCAAAAAATGTTGATTTTTAGGATTAAATGGTTAAACCAAACATTTCCCCAGTCATTAGGTTCAAGAGATTTATCAAACATCAACCTATAGACAGATTTAACCAAGAATTCCCTAGCTAAGCTAGCTCTCCAAATGAACTCATTAGTCCCATCTCTTCTTGGGATCTTGTACTCTTCCAACAAAGAATTCAGATGATCAGCTAGGGCCCTTCCTATCAAGTCATTCCATTACAACCTCATCTTCTTCCATTTTTTTCCCGAGCCAATATAATCCAGAACCATTCTACCCCCCATGTCTTGGATGTTATATTGAAGGGATCGAAACTTTGTTCTTGAAAAGGGTTTATCTGTAAGCCATGGATCCTCCTAGAAATTGATCTAGTTACCATCCCCACAAGCCACCTTACACCCTCTCTCAAAATGGTTCTATCTCTCATGATGTTACCCTAGATATTAGAGCCCGTAACAAGACCATTTCTCTAGGTACAGTGAAAGAAATTAAGATTACCAAGGTACTTAGCTCTCAATATATTACACCAATTAGAGTCTCCCTTCATCAAATTCCACCTCACCTTTGTGAGAAGCACATTGTTCAAATCACTCATCTTCCTCACTCCCAATCCTCCCCTATGCTTAGGTTTATAGACTATATCCCAGTTGGCCAAGATTAATCTTATCTTCTCATTTCCCCCAGACTAGAGGAATTTATGTTGAATTTTTTCTAATTTATTGGCCATACATTGAGTAATTTTGAATATGGATAGGAAGTACATTGGTAATCCTTGGAGAGAGGAGATCAGAAGTTGCATCTGCACTACTCATAGTTTTTACTTTCCGTCCAATCAACTTCTTCTCCATCCTTTCCAAAATGCTATTCCAGAAGTTAACACTAAACTCTTTCACAGTTAAAGGAAGACCCAAATAAGTATCTAGTAGCTCAGCAACATTACAAGCAAGAATATTAACAATCCTTTGTTGAAGGTTTGGAGGGGTATTAAAGAAGAACACTTTACTTTTTTAAAAGTTGATCTTCTATCCCACATTCATAGCATTTATCTCCAGCACCAACTTCCAAGCTCTAGCTTCACCCATCGAGGATTCCCCACTAAGGAAGGTTTCATCCACAAAGTGTTGGATCACTTCTGGAGGTAAAGTGGATGCAAGTTTAATCCCTTTGATTATTCCACCGCCCACTTCCTCATGAATGCTCTCCCTAGAACTTCAGCCACCATAATGAATAGGTAGGGAGAGATAGGGTCACCCTTCCTAAGTCCTCCCCACCCCCCCACCCCCCCCCCCGCAAAGTTTCCCCAAATTGACCCATTAACCATCATAGAATAGTTAACTATTTCCACCATTGATTTTACCATTCTAATAACCTTCTAACTTAGACCAATCATCTACATAGCTTTATACATAAATGTCCAAGTGACCTATCGTAAGCTATAGAGATGTCTAGTTTTAGGTCCATATCAGGATTACCACTTTTATCCATAGAGTGCAAAACTTCATGCATCATTATTGCAGCATCTAGGATTTTTCATCCTAGGAAAAACCCATTAATGGATTTCCCATTAAACTTATGTAGTAGTGACTTCAACCTATTCATCAAAATTTTAGAGAAAATCTTGTAGGTGGTGTCACAAAGGCTAATTTGTCTAAAATCAAATAGAACCTCTAGGTCTTTCACCTTGGGAATTAGAGAAATGAAAGTCTTATTGAGCTATTTGAGGAGCTTCATAGTCCTAAAGAAGTCACAAGCTGCCTGAAGGAGATCTAACTTGATTATCTCCCAAAAGTGCTGAAAGAATGTTGATAGGAAACCATTAGGACCTAGGGATTTATAGGCTTTCATGTAAAACACTACCCTGTGGACTTCCTCCTTAGTCACCATTTCACAATCTCTTCATTCTCTTCTACTAAGATCATCGAGGGCATAGACTCAATTAGCCATTGGTGATCTTCCTCTCTAAAGTCCCTCTGTTCTTCCTTAAAGGAATTCCAAAAGTAAGCCATTGCCCGGTTCCCTATCTCTGCAAGTTTGCTTAGCTTCACATTATTGTCATCTCTAATGCTATCAATAGTGTTTCTCCTTCTGTGGATTGAAGCTGATCTATGAAAAAACATAGTGTTTCTATTCCCATCTTTAAGCAATATCTCCCTTGGTCTCTATTTCTAGTAAATCTCCTCTCTACTCAAAGTTTCCTTCCAAAGTTTCCTGTAGTTCCCCTCTTCCTAGATCATGTTATCTGTTAGTGTTCCTTCCCCCATAGCTTTATGAAGTTCCACTAACTTCCTTTCCACCTCCACCTTGGTCTGAAAGATGTCCCTAAGAAACCTTTTTTTCTAGGGCACCCCATTTCTCCTTACATTGTCAAGTTTAACAGAGAGTCGATAAATCACTATCCCTTCTATTCTTATCCCCCACCACTCAGCCACTCTAGAGCTAAAGTGAGGATGGGATTGCCACATAATTTCATATCTAAAAGGTCTTGGGCCCCTCAAGGAATCTTCTTTCCAATTAAAAAGGATTGGGGCGTGATCCAAAACCGTCCTGGGTAGTCCCGTAAGAGAGGAGGAAGTTAATCCTTCCCACCCGACCGAGACCAAATGTCTATCCAATATGACTTGGATAGAACTATTTACATATTTTTATATATCAGACTATGCATTTATATATTAAAATTCTAAATTATACATGTTAAATATTTTATTTTGTACCATTTGATGTTGCATATATCAAACTATGCATTTACTTAGTACAACTCTAAAGTATGCATGTTACATATTTTCTTTTGCATCATTTCATGTTTCCACAATAATTTTATGATGTAGGAGTGTTTTTATATTTATCAGACATAAGATTTCTTATGTATAAATTTATGCAATATGTGGTTATGCAATGTGTTGTTATGCAAAAGTACTTAAAGTCATTCACTTGGGTTTTTGAGTAATGTTGTCTCTATTGATACTAAATATTTATCAAAATTTTCAAGTGTTTTTTATTGGGATAATGTTGTGGTAGAATATTATTCTTCTTTGACAAAGAAACATTCATGAGATATACTTTGCCTAGCTAAGAAATGAAAGTTCCCAAATGAAAGTAGTCATAGTTTACCATGCTTGGAAGGCTCCTATCAACTAAGGAATTTTCTAAGGTTAATGTATCAACTATTCCACAACCTTATTTTTCCTAAGATTATTGCCATTCATTTTGTACTTTATATATTTATGCAAAATAGTTTTTCAATATATCAAATTGGTGTGAATAGTGCTCTCCTCCATAATGACCTTTAGGGAGAAATTTACGTGGAGTACCTCTAGGCATTGGGCAAGAATTTTTGTGTATTCTAGGCTTTGACATTTAATGTTTGGCATCAAGAAATCTCTTTGATCTTGGTATGAGAAGATATACAATTGATTTATTGCATTTCTTGTAGTTTATGCCATATTTTTCAAGTGTTTTTTTAATGTTGATTTTTTTTTACAATTTTTGAAAGTGGACACATCCCATAATGTGAAATATCTATCTACTCCAAAGAAATCAATAAAAACTAATAAATATTAAGACATCATTCTTTTTTAAGGTGTGAAAAATGAAGTCTAGTTTCTAACAAGATAACTTATTGCAAAATTTGACAAATGAGTGAAAATAGAACTCTTAAATACTACACATTGGTTTTTTATTTCAAAATAAATTATATTCTTATATGTTTAGCATAAATATCTACAATATAATGTAATCCAATTTCATTGATATTAAACCGTGACAAAAGCATATAGGAAAAACTAATCATGTGAGGCATATATAAAAGTAGTACAAGTGTGCTAAAGGGAGAACATAGTACAAAGCATATGTACTAATATTTTAAAACTTTAATTTTTCATTTCTTCTCACATATCATTCTTTTAAAAATTATTTTACACAAAGGTAGATTCAAACTCAAGACCTCCCAAATGAGAGGCTCACAAGTTACCATTGCATTGTAGACTTTTGTATATTTTACCTTGATTGTTAGTAAGAACAATTCAACCCTTTATGGTGGATATTATGTTTTAGATGAAATTGTTTTAATTATAAATGCACAACATAATAACCTCTTTATCAAAATAGTCATCTTTTTGTAATCTCAATTTCACTTTAACTTAGTTCTACCTTTTGAATTTTTATTTATTATAATTGCATAGTAATTTTGATAAAACCTTCCATCCTTTAAGAGACACATCTTAGATGTCTTTTCTATTTTTATATAACATTATTCTTTGATGAAACTACTTTGCATCTATTAAAGGATAATTGTGTCTTTAAATTATTTCATTAGTAATTGAACAAGAAACCCTAGTATCTTCTCTATTTTGCAAGTTGTGATAATGTGACTTATTTGATTCATGAAGTAGTTCAAGGTTTTCACAAACAAGTCTTATAATTACAATGATATCAAATTTTTTTTATTGAAGTATTATAATGTTGAAATATCTATGCTCTAATAGACACTCATATTAAATTTAGTAGTTCCCATTTTGACATCAATATAATAGATGCTTAAAAAATCAATTGGAACATCATTTTGAAGTTGGTAACTACATTTATTTGAAAGTTTCCAAATCTTCATCCACAACATTTTGTGCATATATGATATTTTTATATAATGTCAATGCCTCTAGACAGTAACCCATTGAAGAATTCTTTTTCACTACTACTTACAGCATTAAATTATTAAACCTCTCATCATTCACTCATTCTCTTCTTTTGAACTTCATTGGATATGGGAGAACACACTCTAACATAGGTTGGGTGTATGTTTCCTTTTAAAGTTAATTTACTTTGGACTCAATCTTCTTTATTATACGTTGGCCATATCTTTTCTGTAGGGATGTTACTTTTTATAATAATATATACTTCTAATTAATTATATAATTATATTATATTAATTATGTTAAATAATAATATAACTATTTTTGATATAATTTGTGTATTTTCAATTTAATCTAATATATAATCTAATTATTATCAATATAATAATTATTTTATCACAATCTCTATGTTGATCTCAAGAAAGATAGATACAATAACATAAATAATCCCTCCTAAGTACTTATAAATTCCACTTCATCTTCATGTTATCCTAAATGATATACTTAAATAAGTCATAGAAAAAATTGTCAATATCTCAAATAATATTTCATATTTCTTAGGACTTTTTACAAATCACTTCTTTAAACTAGCTTCAGTCATTTTATCTTGTTATTTAAAATTGAATTAAATTTAATTTTTGTTAATAAATAACAATATAACTACTTTATACATTTTCTATAACCATCATTATTTATAACTACTTTAGACAAGCAAGTAAAGACTATCTTATTTATTTCACCCTTTAAAATCTTTCCGCATATACCCTCAGCCTTTTTTAGATTTCTACTAAATTATTTGAATCCATAGAAAGGATTCAATAAATATTTTGTGGGAAATATAGAATAGATAAGATGTTGAGAGGAGAGTGGCTTTGAGCTATTGCTTTGCACAATGCTTAATGGTAGGATTCCTTTCAAACTCCTCTCTTGAAAAGCTAATTCGAGGATCAATGCCAAGGTTTTGGGTGATCTTGTGACCTACTAGGATCTGCTCAGTTGAAGATAAATGTGAATGTTCATGGGGAGGGATTTGTTATTTCTAAAATGATTCAGATAACATATAAAATCTACTTACACAAGAAATAAATATATTATTGTATTTTTGGTTTTTAAGATGAATGCAATCTAACGATGCAACTATATGAATTCCTAAATTTAAACATGGGTTTAGTAAAGAAAATAGCGAAGATAGGGAAACAAGAAATTTAAGCAAATAACATGAAAGTAAATCCTAATAGACATAAGACATAGTAACAACATGTCTGGGAGTTAAGCTTTCAAAAAGATTGGTAGGTAACCAATGAAAATGGGAGCAGTGCTTCCTTAATTCCACTGATGCAATCATCAATGGGAATTCAGTAATTACAAGATGTTTCACTTTTCATCAAATCACAAGGCCATGGAAAGTGTGCTCATGTGAGATAAAAATTTATGCAGCAACAATATGATGACTTCTTCTTGAATTAAGTGCGTCAGCAAAATTTGTAGACATGTAGCAAACACTATAATTAAAAGATCGCACAGTAAAAAATAATGCAATAAACTTTTGGCTCAACTACATTCCATGAACATACATCCACAAAATATAACACACTTAGGTAAGAATCACTTCACTCCAAATGCGAGCACCAAAAGCATATATTATTGCAAAATAACAATGACCTTGATTAGATATTACATTCCTGTATTTACAAGAAATATTCCCCTCAATTTGTGTCAAGGGTAAGAGATATCTTTATGCAATCATATGCTTCCAAACTAATAAGAACAAATCTTTTTATGTAAAAACTAACTATCTAATTGGTGCTAAGTAGGACTCCATCCATTTTATATCATTAATTGGATTCATGAGGCTTTACATGTCATAAAACAAAGAAAGGATGAGAAAATATGAAAGAGAAAACCTTTAGTTGATGTAGAAGTGTCTAGACATGCCAAAAATAGGAGCTCCTTCTTCACTAGGTGTTAGTTAACTGGTAGCTAATTGTTGGCACACCTCTAAATTCATCAAAATCTTCTAGAACACTATTGAAAAAGTGCACCTGCACACTTGGCACACTTGTGCACCTTGAAAGTAGGCTCCAAAATATGCAAAATTTCACTAAGTGTCAAAATTGAACTTTTGGCTTCTAGGTTTTGTTCCTCTTTATACCAAATCTATGTTTGGGTATTTTCCCTTGAATTTCTTAATGATCTTAGTGACTTGAGTCACATCTGGGAAATCTAAGGCTTCATATTTGTCTTTTATTTTTCTACTGCAATTTCCCACCTTGATACAAGTCTCAACAAAATCTCCAAGTTTTACATCTAGTTCTAATCAAGTCTCTTCTATTCTAAATGCTTTCCTAATATCATCATCATTAGTAGCTTCCTTAAAAGTTCTCTAGAATTTCTCCACTACTACCTCTACTAGTATTAACTTTTCTAGTGTATCATCCTCAAAAATATCTTAGGTATTCTTTTGGTTATTTTATAATTCTAGCTAGAAGTTCATCTAGCTTTCTTCTCGTTTGACAATAATGGGCTTGGAATCATTGAGGTTGTTAGGATAAACCACAGACAAAAATAAAAACTACATGCAAATATAACCAATAACAGAAAATAATAGAACACACAAAAATGAACACAAGGCACCAAGATTTAACGTGGTTCACCCAATCCCTGGGCTACATCCACCAAACAGCAAGTCCGATCTTATTACAATCCAGTGATTACAACCTGATTACAATCCGTAATCCCTTACAGCTCAATACCGCCGCAAGAACCAATTTTGTATCACCACATCTATAAATACCCAACCCTAAGCCCTTTTTATACAAGTATTAAACCGCTTTAGGGTTATAACATGTCGGCCATATGTCAGCCATAATATGTCGGCTACCATGTCGGCTACTTCCAAAAAAAAAATTTTCTTCGGGATGCCCCGAACCCCACTATTTATGAAGTATGTACAGTACTTTCCTGATCAGTCACCACAATCTAACAATCTCCCACTTGGGGACTGATCAGGCTCCACACTAAACAACAATCTCCCACTTGGAGACTGATCCTGTAGCAATACAACTACCGCATGGGGCTCCCACTGGATCAAACCACTGTGGACTCTGTTGTTCTTTTATTCACATTTAGTCTAAAATACCAACTGAAGCTAAAGAGGAGTTCAGCTTCTCCCTTGTTACAACCTTTGTCAACATATCTGTTGGATTTTCATTGGTATGTATCTTCTCCAGCTTTAACTGTCCATCCTCCAAAACTGACCGAATGAAATGGTACCGCAACTGTATGTGTTTGGTCTTAGAATGCAGAGCTGAATTCTTAGCAAGATGAATGGCACTCTGACTATCTGTGAACAAATAATTATCTGTCTGAGGATGTCCCAATTCTTCCAAGAAGAACTGAAGCCATATCATCTCCTTGGCTGCCTCTGTAGCAGCAACATACTCTGCCTCTGTAGTGGAGAGAGCAATAATCTTCTGTAACCTAGAAACCCAGCTCACGGCTGCCCCACCAACAGTAAAGACATAACCTGTAGTACTCCGCCTGGTATCAATATCCCCAGCCAAATCTGAGTCAACATAGCCCTATAAATCAGTAGTAGAGCCCCCAAAGTGTAAACACTTATTGGATGTTCCTCTCAAATATCTGAGAATCCACTTGACAACATTCCAATGCTCAAATCCTGGATGACTCATATACCTGCTAACAACTCCCACTGCATGTGCAATATCTGGCCTAGTGCATACCATAGCATACATCAAACTTCCTACAGCTGAAGCATAGGGTACCTTGGACATCTTATCCTCCTCTTCCTGTGTCTTGGGACACATCTCCTTAGTCAATTTCAAATGACCAGGTAAAGGTGTGCTGACAGCTTTAGCATTCTCCATAGAGAAACGTTGCAACACCTTCTCAACATAATCAGCTTGAGATAGCGTCAATGTTTTGTTCTTCCTATCTCTGCAAATCTTCATACCAAGGATTTGTTTTGCTGCCCCCAAATCCTTCATAGCAAATGCATGTGCTAATTGGCGTTTCAGCCCCTTAATATGATCCATGTTAGACCCAGCTATAAGCATATCATCAACATATAAACATAAAATAATGTAGCTATCATCATCCAACCTCTTAAAATAAACACAGTAATCTGAATGACACCTATTATATCCATGCTCATGCATAAAACTGTCAAATTTCAGATACCATTGCCGAGGTGCTTGCTTCAGGCCATATAAACTTTTCTTCAATTTGCACACTAAGTTCTCCTTACCTTTGACCTCAAAACCCTGTGGCTGAGCCATATATATTTCTTCATCCAAATCACCATGAAGAAAGGCTGTTTTAAAATCCATCTGCTCTAAATGCAAATCTTCAGTAGCCACAAGACTTAAAACAGTACGAATAGAAGTCATTTTAACAACAGGAGAAAATATCTCATCAAAATAAATTCCCTTTTTCTGTGCAAATCCTTTTACAACTAACCTGGCCTTAAATCTTTTCTTACCTCCTTCCTCTTCTTTCAACCTGTAAACCCATTTATTCTGTAAAGCCTTTTTACCTGCAGGCAACTTGCACAAATCCCATGTCTTATTTTTCAGCAAAGAGTCCATTTCATCTTTCATTGCAAACTCCCACTGAATCTTAGTATCCACCTGCACAGCTTCATCATAACTTTCAGGTTCACCAGCATCAATAAGTAAAATAGAATACAAAGAGGGAGAAAACCTTTGTGGAGGTCTAATTTGCCTTGTTGACCGTCTAACATTCACTGGTGTGTGTGGTATTTGTTGTTGCAGTTGTTGCACATCATGAGGAATGGCTGAAACATCAGCTTTTGGAGTATCATCCAGCACTACATAATCATCTTCTTTCTTCTCATGTTGCTGCAACAGATCTTTGTACAACACTTTTTCATTGAATATGACATCCCGACTTCTTATAATTTTATGATTTTCAAAATCCCAAAGCCTATAACCAAATTCATTAATGCCATATCCAACAAAGACACATTTCTTTGATTTAGCTTCTAGCTTGGTTCTATTTTCAGAGTCTATATGAGCAAAAGCTTCACAACCGAAGGTCTTGAGAAAAGAATAACTCACCTTCTTACCAGTCCATGCTTCCTCTGGAATACCACAGCCCAAAGGAATAGAGGGACCTCTATTAATCAAATATACTGCAGTATTGACAGCCTCTGCCCACATGTGTAAGGGCAACCCAGCATGCAACCTCATGCTCCTTGCGTGCTCCATTATAGTCATGTTCATGCGTTCAGCCACTCCATTTTCCTGTGGAGTCCTTGGAACAGTTTTTTGTCTACGAATACCATTAGTGGAGCAATAATCTTCAAATTCATGACTGCAATGCTCACCACCATTATCAGATCTGAGACATTTTAATTTCTTACCAGTCTCATTTTCAACCAAGCATTTCCATTTCTTAAAAGTTTGAAATACATCAGATTTCTGTCTAAGGAAATAAACCCATACTTTTCTAGTTGCATCATCAATAAATGTAACATAATAATGAGAGCCACCAAGGGAAGATACCTGAGCCGGTCCCCATACATCTGTATGCACAAGCTCTAATTTCTCCTCTTTTTTTTCCTTCCCAGTCTTTACAAAACTCACTCTCTTTTGTTTTCCATACACACAACTTTCAGAGAAATCCATATTCACACATTTTAGACCTGGTAAAACTTTCCTTGAATGAAGTACTTTCATACCTTTCTCACTCATGTGCCCAAGTCTATTGTGCCACAATGCTGTATCAGAATCTACAGCAGCTATTTGTTCTCCCTGCTCAACTGCAGTAATTGTTCCTGAATATTCATTTTTCTCTGAAACAATCAAAGTAGAAGGAACAATATGACCTGTACAAAGATATAAGGTGCCTACTTTCACACCTTTTGCTACTACAAGGGAACCTTTTGAAGCCTTCCAATTTTTATCATTAAAAGTAACTACACAACCCTCATCACCGAGTTGCCCTGCTGAAATTAAATTCCTACTCAGCTTTGGAACATGTCTTACCTCATGTAGTAGCCAATGATTCCCATTCTGCAACTTAATCTTAATTTTTCCCTTTCCAACAATCTGACAGGGTTCATTATCCCCCAAATAAACAAGCCCAAAATCCCCTTGGACATAATCAATGAAATAACCTCTATGAGGTGTAGCATGAAAAGAAGCACCAGAATCTAAAACCCATGAATCATCAACACTCTCTAAAGATAGAAGCAAAGCATCCTCTTTGGATTTGTTACTTACCACATTTTCCTCTTTGTCTCCATCTGATTTATCTCCTTCATTTTTCTTTCGAGTCCAGCAATCTTTCTTTTTGTGCCCTGGTTTCCCACAGTACCAACAATCATTTGGTCCTCTCGATTGAGACCTCCTCCCCTTTGACTTTCCTCTTGATTTCCCACGATTTCTAGAGTTACTTCCTCTTTCAGTCGTTCTGCCCCTGCTTTGTGCATTTAAAGCACTTCCTGATGTAGATCCACCTGAGGATTTTCTACGAGTTTCCTCACTTAAAGTAACACCGATCACATCATCATATTTTAGGGTACTAGATCCAGGAACAGAATTACTCACCACCATTACCAAGCCATTCCAGCTTTCAGGCAAAGAACACAAAATCAAGAGAGCCCTAATTTCTTCATCAAAATTGATACCCACAGAAGATAATTGACTAGTAATAGTATTAAACTCATTTAAATGATCTGCAACAGATCCACCTTCTGCCATTTTCATATTAAATAAACGCTTCATGAGAAATACCTTATTTGAAGCGGAGGGCTTTTCATATAGTGTCACTAGGGTTTTCATCAAATCTTCTGTCATCTTTGCTTTTGTAATATTAAATGCCACCGATGGTGCCAAGCATAATCGAATGCTTTCGAGTGCCTTTCTGTCCAAAAGATCCCATTCAGCCTCTGACATAGTTCCCTGATTCTTGGCTTTTCCTTCCAATGGCTTCCATAAATCCTTCTGATATAAATAGTCTTCCATTTGCATCTTCCATAACTGGAAGTTCTGCCCATTAAACCTGTCAACCCTCAACTTACCCTCATCTGCCATTGCTCCCACTCAACTGTGAGACTCCCACTTAACCGTGAGACTTTCCTACAGAGGATAACAGAAAGACAACCTTTCTCTGATACCACTTGTTAGGATAAACCACGGACAAAAATAAAAACTACATGCAAATATAACCAATAACAGAAAATAATAGAACACACAGAAATGAACACAAGGCACCAAGATTTAACGTGGTTCACCCAATCCCTGGGCTACATCCACCAAACAGTAAGTCCGATCTTATTACAATCCAGTGATTACAACCTGATTACAATCCGTAATCCCTTACAGCTCAATACCGCCGCAAGAACCAATTTTGTATCACCACATCTATAAATACCCAACCCTAAGCCCTTTTCATACAAGTATTAAACCGCTTTGGGGTTATAACATGTCGGCCATATGTCGGCCATAATATGTCGGCTACCATGTCGGCTACTTCCAAAAAAAAAAATTTCTTCGGGGCGATGCCCCAAACCCCACTATTTATGAAGTATGTACAGTACTTTCCTGATCAGTCACCACAATCTAACAGAGGTATGAGGAGAGCAATGCTTTAAGAAAGATTTGGTTGTATTTTTTATTTATCATGCATTGGATTTTAAATAAGGCAATTAGATGACATTGAAGATTGGTATAAGATCATTGTTATCACATGGTGAAAGATTGCATTTTAAGTACTACCGACTATGATTCCCATGATTGGCAGGTTAGGTTGCATTGGCTCAGCTAGCATTGAATTCCTTCAGCTAGTTTTCTCTTTTCACCTGTATAATAATACATTAGAATAAAAATAGGAAGGAAAAAGAGTGGAATTGAAAAGAATTGTTGTTAAATGCACAATAGGTGGGGCAGTTTAGGGAATAGAGAAATGAGAATGTGAAGGTAGGTGCATGAATTTTAAATGGATTAATAGAATGTAATAGATTTATAATACATATGTTTATTTACATTTGTTTTTATTTCCATGTGTATTTCAAAATAGATGTATTGATAAATGGTTGTTTATGTAATGTCAAACTATTTATTCATTGTAGGCATTTTAATTAATGCTGATGGGCATTCTATAGTGGTAGAATGGAGGAGTGGGATGGTGTAAGCATGTTAATGTTAACTTTTATTCTTCTAGGTTAAATTTGAAAACCATCTACATGTCAAAAGTTTAAATCTTATTATAAATAGAATATAATTTTAAACATAATTTAATAAATACCACATAAAATATTTGCTTAAATTAGTATATTTGGAGATATAAATCATCCATTTTTTAAGAAATTAAATTAAAATGATCAAGTTAGTAAAAATTAAAATAAATGAAGATAAGGGAAATATAAATAATTTTAGATGTAGTAAATTAAATTATAATTATTTTGTAGTGGACATCTATTGGCATTTCTTTAGAAAGATTTGTTTAAGATATCTATACTAGTAGATGTATTGTTTAGTATTATATAGAACTATTTACATGTTTTTATATATCAGACTATGTGTTTATATATCAAATTTCTAAAGTATGTGTTGGCATTCAAACTTGAAGGCCCAATTTTGAGCACCGTTGAGAAAATCAAGCCCTATAAGTGCTCTGTAAATGCACATGTACCCAGTTGTACCTTTGAGCTCTATGACGCATTTAATGTTTCTAACACCTTCTGTTGAGTGTGTCCACTCATTTCATGAAGCTAAACTGACATTTTGAATCATTTCATGAAATCTCATTTTGAGCTATTGTCAAATTTGCATTTTCACCTTAGTATCAAACAAGAACATGAGGCCATGTTTGCAATTGAATATCTTGCACCCAATAATGTTTCATGACTCATCACTTAGGGAGTATCTAATGTCTATATTTGAGAGCCTATGTTTCAAATTTTGAGTCATTTCAAATCTGTTTGACTAGGTTTTGAACCCTTCAAAGTTGGTCATTTACTGCTATCATGTTGATGCACATAGTTTTAAATTCTAGAAGGCCTTGTTTGACGTGTTGTAACTTTTGACTAGTTGATCAAAATGATAAATTTCCTTTTGTGTTGCATTTTAGACATCAGAGACTTATTATGTTCCAAGTTTTTTCTCATGATGAATCTGTTTGATTAGTTTTTGAATGCGATTCTAAATGCAAGTTCTAGCTTTTTACTAGTGTCAGTATTTGCAGATTTGTTGGAACCCCTATTCAAGATGTTATAACTAAAAATTTGTGATAGGTGAGGTCAAATGGATTGAATCACTATGTTATCTTCAAAAAATATTTTAAGTGTGCTAGTTTTCAAGTCTTGATGAATCCATCAGCACACTTTTTCAGGTCAATTCCATTTGCTAAAATCACTTTTCTACCATTGTTTCCAGTCCCAAAATCTAAGTACCCCACTTTGACCACTCATTGTTTGTGTCCAATTATTCATCATGAGCCCAAATTGCAGATCCATATTGTCTTTGTGACAGTGAACCAATGTCCTAGTTTTCATCCTCCCAAGTGTCCATTTGCCCAGTTTTCAAGGCCAAATCTAATCTTAGTTTATTGTTTTCTGACTTGTTAACTTGCACGTAGTTCTAAGAGGTCAACTTTGATAGAGAATATGTTTTGACCTTGAATTTTTCATAAGAGAAGATTTGATAGGGTGCAAGTTTGTGGTACAAAGAATCAGTGGGTCAGATTTTAGGGCCTAGTTAGAGGTTTGGTCAGTTTTCAAGGCTAGTCAATGGACCTCCTGTCACAAAAGTAATAGGTTGCAAAAAAGATAAAATAAGTTTTAAATGATCAATCAATGCTCAAATTCTAGTTTAATCAGTATCTGATTGATCAATAGGTTACTTTGCAATGTTAGGTGTCTGAAAAAAAATTTAAAAAATTAGTTGGACCCACTTTGGGGTCTGATTGATTCCATCAGAATACATAAAATGCATGCAAGCCAAAGCTCTTGAAGGGGATATGTGACAAGTAATTCAATTTGGTTAAATGTTTCCATATTGTTCATCATTATTTAATTACTTCAATACCTCTCCCTTGAGCTGGAAATTAATTGGCAGTTGTATCCTCATGATCTATTTCTCCTTCCTAACCAAGCCTTTATGAGATGGAGAAGGAAGGTTGATTCACCAGTTGTTCAAGTAGTAGTGGATGATGTTACCTAGAAGTTTGTGCAAGAGTTTGTTACAAATCTATGGTTCATATCAATTACTCCTGACTAAGAAGTTCTAAAGAAAATTGAATTTCTTATAAGTGATGTATTTGGGTAGGCATCCCAAATGACTAAATATATCAATCTGATTGATTTACTAACCAACCATATGTGGTGGAGAATATTACTATGGTATCTATATCTAAATATGAAGAGCCTTAAGCTATTGTGTCTAAAGGGATAGAAAGGCAACATATTTTTGGAACATAGATGAATACCGAATGTTCAAGATCACACTTAATACTTTCTATTATAATGGAGAGCACAATTCTTCAAACTCAAGTCCAAGTTAAAGGAAAGCTAAGTTTAGTTGATCTTGCTGGATCTGAGAGGGTAGAGAAATCAAGATCAACTAGAAATCAATTGAAAGAGGCTCAAAGTGTAAACAAATCTCTTTCAGCACTAGGTGATGTGATTGGTGCATTGGCTTCTGAAGGGCACCATTCATAGCATGTAAAAGGCAGGAAGCCATCCACTAAGAAGGTAGCTCCCAGGTAAAAATGAGTGAAGGAGTATAGTTAAGAGGGATTCCATAAGTATGGTCCCTCATGTTTAAAAGAAAGGAGTCAGCAATTAAGAAAAAGCCAATAGGTAATGTCAAAAACATTGCCCATGCAAGCAAGAAGTCCAAAAGACCAAGCAACAGGGCATACAAAAAATAAGATTCCCATGCCAAAAATCGAGGCAGCATACATGGAAAAAATAGAGATTCCAAGCCACCAACATAGAAAACAAAGCTACCATGCATCAAAAGTCAAGGGTGCAGTATGAAACAAAGCTCGCAACATTAGAGAAATTTTAAAAGGCAAACATCAAACTAAACCCACATATGTAAAAATAGCAGTCAATGCCATCATTAGAGATCCAAGCAATGATTTTAAAAGAAAAATGGAGCTCCCATGACATAAAAAAGGAGAAAGACACACATTCCATTCCTCAACCTCCAAGTAAGAGCACATGAGGATGTGCGAGCTCGATGGTAGCAAAGCTGAACATAGTAGGAGCCATTGTTTGAGGAGCTTCATGTAGCAAAAAGTGCCACACGCATCTTAAAGGAAGAGTAGGAATGAGGAAGCCTTGCCAAAGAATGAAGAAAATTGTCCACAACCAAAGAGAGAGACACCATAATGGAGGAAATACAGGTAGATAAGCCATTGAAAACAAGAAAAGGTCTCTTCAATGGTAGCATGACATAAGTAGAGAACCCACATAGTGACAAAGGGGAGGTCTAAATTATGAATCATGAAGGGACGACATGTAAAGAGGAGGGTCCCCAGGTCTTATAATGGGTAGCTCATGTCCAAAGAAGTGCAGAGATCAGTGTCAAAACTGGTAGGCAGAGGGTGGGTAATATATCCCACATTGGTTATGTGGAGGATAGTTTGTTGTAGTAATACACAAGCACATGAAAAATAACATATCTTAAGAATAATGTCTTGTAAGATGCCAAGTTTTTGGAGGGCCCCATCTGACCATCATGCACGTGGAGAACAACTAGCAGGGTAAAACGACATTATTTTGAAAAAACATGTAGGTGCAATGATGTGGCATGTTTGGCGACATTGCACCAGATGCTGCCATATGTCAAGATCAGACGGCTGGTGCATGCCCACAAGATGAACATGCCCAGGAGATAACAAATGCAAGTATGTGGGATGCCGCCATGTGGCAGTGGGTCTCAGTTGGTGATGAGGTGGTGCCACAAGTTTAGATCAACATGGATGTACCAAATCATGAGACATGTTGCAATCTAATAGTCAGTGCATGTCAGCATTACAAAGATGCAAGCCTGATAAATAATGTAGGTAGGCGAGCTACTAACATGTGTTAGTGGGCCCCGCTCAGATGGTGACATGCTGATGATGTGGAAGGTATATGGACAAGGGTGGACCAATCAGAGGCTGCCATGTGCCACCCGATTAAAGGAGGTTTGACCCCAAATTTTGAGGGTAGGGGAATTTTCCAAAGGAATTAAAAAAAAAATTTTAATTATTTTTCTTAGTGGGTGCATGTTAGTGAGTTTTAAATTCAAAAGGGGCATTTTCTCTAAAGTTTTGACTTTAGAAATTTTTTAATTTTAGAAAATTTAAAATTTCAAAGTTGCAGACTAGGTAGCTATGCCAGGGGATACTTTTCAAACTAACTTTAAAGGAGTTTCTGAGAGGCTAACATAGAAATATTATATATCGCCAGAATCATGAGAAGATGAAGTTTTTCAATTATGAAGTTTGTTTTTGCACAAAAATTCATTTGTTCAAGTTATAGTTAGAAATGTGAAATTTGGGGTCTTCTTAGTGGAATGAGTTGAAATTCAAAATACATTTACAGGATTAGTAAAACATGGTAAAGATATAGTTGAGGTCAATTTTGATTGAATTCAATTAGTTTAAACTCAATTTTTACCAGCATTTCAGTAGGCTTTTAGATTTGGTGACTCAAAAGGTTTTCATCATTTAGTAGGAGATATTTTCAGATCAACAATGAAGATTAATGAAAACCAAATTAGATCAAAGGGGAGAGAGATAAGAGAGAGGTTATTCAGTTGCAGGGGATGAAATTCCAAGTGGACACATATCATTATGAGATCAGATCCCAGAATTCATCTTGGTCTATATCTTTCTTCCTTTCATCCATTGTAAGGGTTCCAGTTTTTTCACTATTAGACCATTGTTGGTTCCAGTTTTTGGAGAAAAACCACTCACTATTGTGATACCAGGTTTTGGTTCTAGTTTTGATGTGTTCTCATACCGTGACACCCGCTTCCTTTAGCAATTTCTCTTGTATGAATAATAATAGGAAAGATAATATAGCTAGTTCTAATCTATTAGGTGTTTCATGTTTTGATTTCATGCATATGAATGTATTGTTTTCAAGGAAATAAAACAATTAATAGGAAATGATTGAGTTTCACTTTAAATCTTGTCTCCTTTCTTAGTGAGCTTTAATATTTTATGATCTTTGAACAAAGAGCCTAGGTCGTAGTTGCAGTTCCTTAAGGTTGTATGTTGTTTCATTGTTTCTTATAACTCAAGGGGTTATGTAAATGCTTCAAGAAAATCAATAGGGTTGCAAGTTTACTAATGGGGATATCATGTAAGAATGAGATCTAGATTGAACATAGATTTCTATTTACAAGGTGAATAGGTAGATCATATATCTAAATATATTGATAAGTATCAGGTATCCATATGTATGCATTTGATTCAGGGAGTTACCCAATGGATTAAGCACTGGTCAGCTATAGGATCATTAGTTCTTACTGTTCCATATTAGAAGTTTTGTTGAACCAACATCATTAATCAAACATTTTTCCCTTTCATGTTGAAGAATCTAAATGTAATGCCCTCACTCATCTTATGAATGTCATATATTTGCATTTAGCTACTGTAGATTTCTGTTATTACATGAGTTATTAGGAGAAATAAGGGTTAAATCTTCTTTGTGAGATTTAGGAATATGTTTTTTGTACTGGTACCATATTAATCGAATCTGAGCTCCACCACCCTTAGGTTTTACAGAGCTTGAAGTGAAGAAGGGTCTAGCCTTGTAGTTGGCTTGGTGTCTAAAATAGTATGTTGAAGATGGGAGTTAGCTTCCCCTAGATGTACCATATTCTCATTAGGGTAATCTGAAACTAGTAACATTTTCAAACACCAACAAAATGGTGACACTGTTGGGGAATCTGTGAAGTAATTCACTGTTAAAAGGACAAGAAACTCTCGTGTAAGTTGAATATTTGAGTCCTATTTTTAGTATGGTTTTTCCCATCCAAGTCACCAACAAAATGGTGACTCTAATGGGAATCTATTAGGTAATTCACTGTTAAAAGGATCAGAATCTCTGGTGTAAGTTGAATATTTCAGTCCTATTTTCAATATGATTTTTCCCATCTGAGTCATCAACAAAATGGCAACTCTGCTAGGGAATATATTGAATCTGTATGATAGACAAACCTTGAGAATTCAAAGAAGATTCAATACATTAAAATTTTTTCTATAGCAGTGGCGTTGTGAGGTGTTTTCCATATCATTGCTGAATTTTGTGTTCCCCAGTAAGCTTTATTCTCTTATAGCAATAGTTCTTAAATTGGATGCAAACTGTGTTGAGAAATGAATATACCTTCAATGAGTTCAATTTTGTGAGTTTTTGTTGTAATTTTAGAGTCAAGAAAGTTATGTTTCAGCTTTGTGTAGAGGTTTCAAATTCAAGGTAAATCTGAAGACGTGTCTTCTATCTACTATTGTTTCAAATTAGTTTGTGGTATCCTTAAGACTAATGCAATCCATGTCTCACTTAATGTGATGGTGACTCAAAGTTAATCACTATACTAGTGTAGTTCTATACATGAATTCTCATTAGTCGCTATAGGAGAAGAGTAGATTCGAAGAGGTTGAAACATTTAAAAGGTTGGTAAGGTTTGTGATGTGTTGGTTCAAATAGTTCAGTAAAGAATATATGATATTTTGGGTCTGTTGTTGTAAGTAGTGGATGGAGAACATCCAACCATCTGGATCTTGAGGTATTTTTATTTTCATGTATTATCTTTTCATGAAAATTGGTTTTTAAGAGGTAGTGTTCTCCATCAAGTGATTTTTAGCACTAAGAGGAAGAGAATAGTTTGACAAGTTTCATACACTTCATTGGATTGAGTTTCAGCTTGTTGTATAAAGTTTGTGAAGTGTATTTGGAGAAATTTAATTGGTAGTAGGTTGTAAGATTAGCTGTAAATTGTGTTCTATGACTATTATAAGTCTATCTTCAATCAGTTCAATCTTTGCAAGTGTTGTTGCAAAAGTTTTAGAGTGAAGAATCAATTTATGAAGTGTATTCTCTTTCCAAGGTGTTAGTGATCTACAAGTTTTCCATATTGAAAGTCTGGCTCAGAATTTATAAGTGGTAAATTGTTTCAAATATCTTCTCACCAAGTGTGAGTGGTGACTCTAGTCTAAATCTCTATGCTAGTGCATGGTTTAGTTTGAATATTAGAAGCTTTTAGTATTTGTGGGCAGATCTAGTATTTTTGGAAGGAAGTATAGGTTTCTTGATTAATGGTTTATGTGGTTATTTGTATCTACTAAAGTAATTAGTTGTAAAGGGTGAGTCACTATTTTGATTTCATTTTTCTCTTAAAGGAGGTGGTGGCCCTACAAGGATCTTATTAGTGGTGTGAAGGATTTAACATTTGCACCTATGCCAATCAGTAGATCTAAGGTTTCAAATAGTAACACATAAAGGTATTTCCAGTTTTCATGTCTTTGTCATTCATAAAAGTAAAATGGTAGAAATGGTTGCCTCTATCTAGTGTTTTTGCACTAAGAAAATAGAGGTAGGAGTTTTAAAATTTTAAGAGATGGATTCTAAGTCTAGATCTAAAAATGATGTACCAACTCTTGAGTGTTCATGCAAATATTGCTTGGCTAAAAAGAGAAATTCATAATAAGACTGTCATTGGCATAAGAAATACAATTGGTAATATTAAGGGTCTTAATAGATTTCAAACTTATATGAAGTTTAAATCAATAGTTATGAATCTTTCAAACCTAAGAATTCTTCATGGCTAGCGGTACTCTTAGAAGTTTTTATGCCACATTTAGTTGATTGGTCAACCAAGTCAAGATTAGATAAGATTATTGAATTCCAAGATTTTATCATGGAGATTGAAAGTGCTTTGAATGCTAATGAATCTAATGATAGTGAATGCAATGAGTCCATTGAAAGTGATATTGAATATGAAGAGTCTTAGTTTATGAATTAGGGGATAGTAATTAGAAGTTGGATAACATACATAATGTGGATTCATCTTTTTATGATGATGAGTATAAAGAAGAGGAAAAGTGTAACAACAATATTAGTATTTCTTCTAATAATGAATGTCAAGGTGTTACGATTCTAGTTGTTTAGGTATTGTCTAAAGAAGAAGATCTATGGGATGATCAGAATTCTAATTTTTCACAATTTATTACTAATGAGCCTGATGTTATAAATGTGTGAAGCTATCTAGATAATAATCATAGCCAAGGAAAAGAAACTAGTAATGAAGTCTTGTTAAGTGTTGATGAGATTTCTGATTTGTTGGCTCATGATTTTGAAAAGTATGCTAATCTATCCAAGGATGCTTGTACTTTGCCACATTTTCCAATTTCATATAGTGAAGTCATTTCCCCTAAATTTGATGCTGAAGAAGATATAGTTTCAGAATATGCTTTGTCGAGTTTGGGAGGTGTATGTGATGGTAATTCATACATCAATGCACATGATGACTTCTATGTTGAAAATAAAAATATAGAGGCAATGTCTGTTGCTAATTCATGGTTTTCTTATTTTCATAAGGTCAAGATACATTCAGATTGCTCATGTGATGAAGAAAGAAATACTAATGCATTACTTCATTCTAGTGAGATATTTGACGAAGAAATTGATACGGATCAGCATATTGTGAACATGCAATTTCATGATAATCCTTGTGATTTGGGATCTAATCACTTGTTGGAATATGAAGAAAATATAGTGTATGTTCAAACTAATTTATGGAGTACTGATATTGCAATTGAGGAGAAATTAGACTTTACATTTTCTTCATATCTAGATGCATAAGGTGAATTACTATTTGATTCACGTAACTCATTGAATGAAGTAGAATACCAAGCTTTTGCATTTCTGGTTGAAGGAATCCATGATTCAGTCAGTGATGCTCAGTTTTAGTTTGATGTCAAGTTTTATGATCATACTGACTCATTTTTTCATAGTGTGCAAGATGAAGAAAGCATGTCTGCTTTTTATATGCACTATGAAGATAATGACAGTAGTTTTGTTTTGCCTAACGAAATGATTGAAAGTGCTGATGTGTTGGGTGAAAAAAAGGAGAATGAGAATTTTAGTTTACCTCAAGAGAATGTCTATGAAAATTAAGTATATGATAGAGGTAAGGAATTTTGAAAGCTTTCTGGTTGCCCGAGGTCATCATGTGTACATAGTAGTGGTAGTTGTTTCCTATTTTTAACAAAATTGTTTGAGAGAAGTTTTGAAGTTTTGGGAGTGGTCTACTTCCTCTAGAGATTTGAATCCTTTCCATACCCACAATAGACATGCATCTCCAGATAGAGCCACTGTTGGTGCTCAAAATTGAAGGCTCAATTTTGAGAACCATTGAGAAAATCGAGCCCTATAAGTGCTCTATAAATGCACATGTACCCAATTGTACCTTTGAGCTCTATGCGGTGTTTAATGTTTCTAAAACCTTCCATTCAGTGTGTCCACTCATTTAATGAAGTTAAACTAACATTTTGAATCATTTTGTGAAGTCTCATTTTAATCTATTGTCAAATCTACATTTTCATGTAAGTGTCAAACAACGACATGAGGCCATGTTTGCAAATGAATATCTTGCACCCAATAATGTTTCATGACTTGCCAATTTTTGGAGTATCTAGTTTCTCTACCTAAGAGCCTATGTTTTAGATTTTGAGTCATTTTGAATCTGTTTGACTAGGTTTTGAACCCCTCAAAGTTGGTCATTTACTGTTGTCATGCTGGTGCACATAGTTCTAAATTCTGGAAGGCCCTATTTGACATGTTGTAACTTTTGATCAGTTGACCAAAATGATAAATTTCCTTTTGGATTGCATTTTAGATGTTAGAGACTTGTTATGTTTCAAGTTTTAGCTCATGAAAAATCTATTTGATTAGTTTTTGAATGCGATTCCAAATGCAATTTCTACCTTTTTACTGGTGTTAGCATTTGTAGATTTGTTGGAACCCCTGTTCGAGAAGTTATAACTCAAAATATATGATAGGTGAGGTCAAATTGATTATACCACTATGTTTTCCTTTGAAAATATTTTAAGTGTGCCAATTTTCAAGTCCATCTCCACACTTTTTTAGGTCAATTCTATTTGCAAAAATTGCTTTTCTGTCATTGTTTCCAGTCTCAAATTCTAAGTAGCCCACTTTGACTACTCACCATTTGCATTTAGTTATTCGTCATGAGCCCAAATCATAGATCCATATTTTCCTCATGATAGTGAACCAATTTCCTAGTTTTTATTCTCCCAAGTGTCTGTTTACCTAGTTTTCAAGGCCAAATTTGAACCCAATTTGTTGTTTTCTAAC
This sequence comes from Cupressus sempervirens, assembly GCA_028749045.1. NCBI lineage: Eukaryota > Viridiplantae > Streptophyta > Pinopsida > Cupressales > Cupressaceae > Cupressus > Cupressus sempervirens. The sequence continues at coordinate 54,328,081 of CM053786.1, forward strand.
TTGTTTACTTGCAGGTAATTTTGAGAGGTCAACTTTGACAGAAAATATCTTTTGACCCTAAATTTTTCATAAGATGAGATTTGACAGGGTGCAAATTTGTGGTAAAAGAATCAGTGGATTAGATTTCATGGTTTGGTCAGAGGTTTGGGTTAGTTTTTAAAGCTAGTCAACGAACCTCTTGGCGCAACAGTGACAAGTTGCAAAAAGGATAAAATGAATTTTAAATGATCAATCAATGCTCAAATTCGAGTTTAATTAGTATCAAATTGATCAATAGGTTACTTCATAATGTTAGGTGTCTAAAAATGATTTTTTTTTAGTCAGACCCACTTTAAAGTCTGATTGATTCCATCAGAACTGATAAAATGTGTGCAAGCCAAAGATCTTGAAGGGGATATGTGACAAGTAATTTGATCTAGTTAAATGTTTCCATATTTTTCATCATTATTCGATTACTTCAATACCTCTCCCTTGAGCTAGAAATTTAGTGGCAGTTGTATCCTCATGATCTATTTCTCCTTCCTACCTTGGCCTTTATGAGATGGAGAAGGAATGTTGATTCACCAGTTGTTCAAGTAGTAGTGGATGATGTTACCTAGAAGTTTGTGCAAGAGTTTGTTACAGATCTATGGTTCATATCAATTACTCCTGCCCACGAAGTTCTAGAGCAGATTGAATTTCTTATAAGTGATGTATTTGGGGAGGTATCCCAAAGGACTAAATATATCAATCTGATTGATTTACTAACTAGGCATATATGGTGGAGAATATTATTGTGGTATCTATATCTACATATGAAGAGCTTGAAGCTATTGTGTCTAAAGGAATAGAAAGGTGACATATTTTTGGAACATAGATCAATACCGAAAGTTCAAGATCACACTTAAGACTTTCTATTATAATAGAGAGCACAAATCTTCAAACTAAAGTCCAAGTTAAAGGAAAGCTAAGTTCAGTTGATCTTGTTAGATCTAAGAGGGTGGAGATATTAGGATAAAATAGGAATCAACTGAAAGAAGATTAAAGTCAAATCTCTTTCAGCTCTGGGTGATGTGATTAGTGCATTGGCTTTTGAAGGGCACCATTTGCAGCATGTAAAAGGCAAGAAGCTGTCCACTAAGAAGGCAACTCCCAGATAAAAATGAGCGAAGGAGTATAGTAAAGAGGGATGGAATAAGTATGGACCCCCATGTTTAAAAGAAAGGAGTCAAAAATTAATAAGAAGCCAGTAGGAAATGTCAAAAACATTGCCTGTACAAGCAAGAAGTCAAAAAAACCAAGTAGGGCAACATCCAAAAAAGAAGATTCGCATGCCAACAACTGAGGTGGCATGCATGGAAAAAACAAAGAGTCCAAAGCACCAACATAGAAAACAAAGCTGTCATGCATCAAAAATTAAGGGTGCAGTATGAAACAAAGCTCATAGCATTAGAGAAATTTTAAAAGGAAAACATCAAACGAAACCCACATATGCAAAGATAGTAGTCAATGCCATTAATAGAGATTCAAGCTATGGTTTTAAAAGGAAAATGGAGCTCCCATGGCATAAAAAGAAAAAGAAAGCTACACATTCCAATCCTCAACCTCCCAGTAAGAGCACGTGAGGATGCGTGAGCCTGACAATAGCAGAGCTAAATAGAGTAGGAGTCCTTGTTTGAGGAGCTTCATGTAGAGAAAAGTCCCACATGCATTTCAAAGGGAGAGAAGGACTGAGAAAGGCTCACCAAAGGATGAAGAAAAATGTCCACAACCAAAGAGAGAGATGCCATAATGGAGTAAATGTAGGCAGATAAGCTGCTGAAAGCAAAAAAAGGTCTCTTCAATAGTAGCATCACATAAAGAAGAGAACCCACGCAATGACAAAGGGGAGGTCTACATTATAAATCATGAAGGGATGACATGTAAAGAGGAGGGTCCCCATGTTTTATAAAGGAAAGCTCATGTCCAAAGAAGTGGAGAGATCTGTGTAAAAATTGGTGGGTAGAGGGTGGGTAATATATTCCACATTGGTTATGTGGAATATAGTTTGTTGTATTAATACATGGGCACATGGAAAGTAACATATCTTAATACTAATATCTTGTAAGATGCCAAGTCTATGGAGGGCCCCATCTGACCCTTGTGCATGTGGAGGATAGTTGGTAGGGTACTAAGACATTATTTGGAACAAACATGCAAGTGCGATGATGTGGCATGTTTGGTGACATTACACTAGATGCTGCCACATGTTAAGATTGGAGGGCTGGTGCATGCTTGCAAGATGAATGTGCCTAGGAGATAACAAATGCGAGTATGCAGGATGCTGCTAGGTGGCGACGAGTCCCAATTGGTGATGAGGTGGTGCCACAGGTTCAGATCAACATGGATGCACCAGATTGCAACACATGTCATGATCTGACGATCAATGCATGCCAACATTATAAAGATGCAAGCAAGATAAATAATGTGGTTAAGTGGGCTACTGACACATGTCAGCAGGCCCCACTTAGATGGTGACATGGTGATGATGTGCAAGGTAACTAGACAAGGGTGGACCAATTAGAGGCCGCCATGTGCCACCTAGTCAAAGGAGGTTTGACCCTAACTTTAGAGGGTAGGAAAAATTTACAAAGGAATTAAAAATTATTTTTTAATTATTTTTTTTAGTGTGTGCACGTCAGTGAGTTTTAAATTCAAAAGGGGCATTTTCTCTAAAGTTTTGACTTTAGAAATTTTAAAATTTTAGAAAATTTCAAATTTCAAAGTTGTAGACCAAGTATCTATACCAGGTGGTACTTTTCAAATTGAATTTTAAGGAGTTTCTAAGAGGCTAACATAGCAATATTATATATAGCCAAAATCATGAGAAGATAAGCTTTCCGATTATGGAGTTTGTTTTTGCACAAAAATTCATTTGTTCAAGTTATAGCCAAAAACTTGAAATTTGGGGCCTTCTCAGTGGAATGAGTTGAAATTCAAAATGCAGTTACAGGATCAGTAAAACATGGTAAAGATGCAGTTGGGGTTGATTTTGATCGAATTTAATCAATTTAAACTCAATTTTTACTAGCATTTCAGTAGACTTTAAAATTTTGGTGACTGAAAAGATTTTCATCATTCAGTAGGAGATATTTTCAAATCAGTAACAAAGATTAATGAAAACCAAATCAGATCAAATGGGAGAGAGATAAGAGAGAGGTTATTCAATTTTAGGGGATGGAATTCCAAGTGGACACATGTCATTATGAGATCAGATCTAGGAATTCATCTTGCTCTATTTCTTTCTTCCTTTCATCCATTGTAAGGGTTCCAATTTTTTCACTGTGAGACCATTGTTGGTTCCAATTTTTGGAGAAAAACCACTCACTACTATGATACTAGGTTTTGGTTCTAGTTTGGATGTGTTCCCATACTGTGACACCACCTTCCTTCAATAATATCTCTTGTATGAACATCAGGGTATGTGCAAGATCATGGTGTGCCAAAAAGTGGCAATCTAAAAAATCTATAGTTTTAAAATATCTCAAACCATTTCAAAATATATTCCAAGTTTTTTCCCACCCACCCTAATACTAAATGAAAGAATTTAATATCTTTATAAGGTCTACTATATTTTTTGATAGAAAACCTATATGGTCAACTTTAAAAACATCCTAAAAATGCACTTTTGACCTATTTTTATGTGATTTTTACTTGAAACATGTAGTTGATGAGTTTTTTTTCACCAAAATTTGATGAAATGAAAAGGGTTTTTTAAGAATGTTCATATCTTTCCAATATGAATGGTTTGTCAAATTATGAGTTTAGTAAGTAATTATTACTTATTTTTTAATGGAGTTACATATAAAGTGCTGACTGACACACTACTTGAAAAACAACTGTAACTTTCAAATGGTACAACATTGTTTAAATCCAAAAGATGCATCACATTCTATATTTTTTCTACTATAAGGAAAATAAATAAAAAATTGAATTTTACAGAGTTTTGAATTAGTTAAGGTGGTCAGACATGAGAGTTTTTTAATTCAAAAAATACTAAAGTCAAAATTTAATTATTAATTAATCATTTAGAATAAAAATACCCAAAAATGTGTCACATCCAGGCATGAGTCTACTACTTATATCTAAAATATTATTAAAAATATTATCATTTGATTTTGATTAAGGTGGTCAGACATAAGTCTACTTCTTATTTTTGTTCTGAAATTTTTGTAATATTACATTAAAATTCAAAATTTTGACCAATTAATTTTACTTTTTTTGAAATAATTCCTAGAAGTTTAGAAACTAGATTCAATTTGCAAGATATTCTTTTCTCTCAACTATTTGATATAAAGTTAATAAAAAGTAGAAAATTGCACGTCAAGTTGACATAACCTTGATTTTATGATTTTTCATTACCACTTAAGGGCATAGTTTGGTTGACCATGCACATACCCAATAGTAGGAAAGATAATATAGCTAGTTCTAATCTATTAGGTATTTCATGTTTTGATTTCATGCATATGAATGTATTGTTTTCAAGGAAATAAATACAATTAACAATAGATGATTGAATTTCACTTTAAATCTTGTCTCCTTTCTCAGTGAGCTTTAATGTTTTATGATCTTTGAACAAAGAACCTAGGTCATAGTTGCAATCCCTTAAGGTTGTATATTGTTTCATTATTACTTATAACTCAAGGGGTTATGTAAATGCTTCAAGGAAATGAATAGGGTTGCAAGTTTACTGATGGGGATATCATGTAAGAATGAGATCTAGATTGAACATGGATGTCTATTTACAAGGTGAATAGATAGATCATATATCTAAATATATAGATAAGTATCATGCATCCGTATGTATCCATTTTATTTAGGGATTTTCCCAATGGATTATGCACTAGTTAGCTACAGGATCATTAGTTCTTATTGATGCATATTTGATATTTTGTTGAATCAACATCATTAATCAAACGTTTTCCCCTTTCATGTTGAAGAACCTAAATGTAGTTCCCTCACTCAGCTTATGAATGTGATAGATTTGCATTTAGCTACCATCTATTTGTGTCATTACATGAGTTATTAGGATAAATAAGGGTTAAATCTACTTTGTGAGATTCAAGAATATTTATTTTGCACTAGTACCATATTAATTGAATCTGAGGTCCACACGCCTAGGTTTTGCAGAGCCTGAAGTGAAGAAGGGTCTAGCCTTATAGTTGGCCTGGTGTTTGAAATAGTATGTTGAAGATGGGAGTTAGCTGCCCCTAGATGTACCATATTATCATTAGGGTAATTGGAAACCAGTAACATTTTCAAACACCAATAGTATGCATGTTACATATTTTATTTTGTACCATTTGATGTTGCATATATCAAAAGATGCATTTGTTTTGTATAACTCTAAAGTATGCACTTTACATAGTTTATTTTGCATCATTTGATATTTCCACAATATCTTTATGGTGTAGGAGTGCTTTAATATTTATCATACATGATATTTCTTAAATATAAACTTGTGCAATATGTTGTTATGCAATGTGTTCTGATGCAAAAGTACTTAAAGTCATCCACTTGGGCTTTTGAGTACTATCATCTCTATTGATACTAAACATTTATCAAAATTTTCAAGTGTTGTTTATTGGAATAATTTTGTGGTGCAAGATTATTCTTCTTTGATAAAGAATCATTATGAGATATATCCCACCTTGCTAAGAAATGAAAGTTCCCAAATGAAGGTGGTTATATTTAACCATGCTTCGAGGGCTCCTATCAACTAAGGATTTTTCTAAGGTTAAGGTATCAACTATTCCATGACCTTTTTTTCCCCAAGATGATTTCCATTCATTTTTTGCTTTCTATATTTATGCAAAATAGATTTTTCAATATATCAAATTGGTGTGAATAGTGCTCTCCTCCCTAGAGACCTTTAGGGAGAAATCTACGCGGAGAATCACTAGGCATTGGGCAAGGATTGTTGTGTATTCTAGGCTTTGACATTTAATGTTTGGCATCAAGAAATCTCTTTTAACTTGGTATGAAAAGATGAACAATGGATTTATTTTATTTCTTGTAGTTTATACCATATTATTCATGTGTTTTTTAATGTTGAATTTTTTTTACAATTTTTGAAAGTGGACACATCCCATAATGTGAAATATCTATCTACTCCCAAGAAATCACAAACTAATGAAAAATCAAGATATCATTCTTTTTTAAAGTGGGAAAAATGAAGTCTATTTTCTAAAAGATAACTTATTTCAAAATTTGACAAATGAGTGAATATTGAACTCTAAAATAACACACGTTGGTTTTTTATTTCGAAATAAACTATATGTTTATATATGTAGCATAAATATCTACAATATAATGTAACCCAATTTCATTGATATTAAACCATGACAAAAACCATTGAGAGAACATAGGAAAAACCAAGCACGTCTTAGTGTTATCACTTTATTTCATGTGAGGTCTATATAAAAATAGTACAAGTGCACTAAAGGGAGAACACAAAGAAAAGCATATGCACTAACCCAAGACATCCCACAAGGGAGGCTCACAAGTTACCATTGTGTTGTAGGCTTTTGTATAGTTTACCTTGATTGTTAGTAATAGCAATTCAAATCTTTATGGTTCACATTATCTTAGAATATGGTTCAAGTTTGTTGTAGTCCACATAATTGTTCTCGGTGGAAAACTAAAGTCTAACTTCTCCTTGGTAGGTTTTCAACCCATGAAGTTAGTTTTTCTAGAAAGCCAATTTGGACTAAAAAGAGATGTTAATTGGTCCTTAGAAAGGTTTTTGCACCTCATTTAAACATTTTTGAGTTCAAGAAGTGGGATTGTCCAATATCTGACTAAAAAAGGAAACATTAGTGGACAATCAAAAAATGTCTTCTCCTTAATAGGTTTTCAACCCATGAGGACAATTTCTGAAAATTCAAAGAAAAATCAAGTTAATGGTCAAGTTTGATTCACAAATTGTATTTGGAACATGTTATAATGATACTAAAGTGAATCAAACCATTATGAAAAATAAATGATAGCCAATATCTCAATTGGTGGACAATCTTCCATAGAGTACCCTAATGGTAACTTTCTAAAACTTAAAGAAAAATGGGAAAGTAATTTGTGAAGATATAGAAAGTTATTGGTGAGCTTAATGGAACAATAAAACGACCTCTAGTTGTCCATTGAACTCTTGCATTTACTATCCAATTGGTATCTCCTTAAATTTATTTGTGTGGTGTGAATTTTGAAGATCAACAGATGAATCAAGGCTCCTATATATAGAAACATAAATAGTTGAATGAGCTACCACTTTTTCTTTGATCTATTGTTTTGTTAATGCATATATCTTTTTGAAAAGCTAGTAATTGTTACATTAGTCATTCCTTTCATCAGTCCAATTCAAATCTTGTTCTTAAAATAATTGCAACTAGGTTTGTAGGTTTGAATGGATTAATTGGAATCAAATGCCAATTGCAAAATTTCACAGACACTTCTCTTTGCTTCTACAACATGGAAGATTCTCAAAATAGGTTAAAGTTTGAACAAAGTTACCCCATCACCAAGTAACTCTAGGGACATGGATTAGTAGAAGTCATTCATTTTCTGGTTTCAGTTCAAGCCCCAAATTTGATCTACGAGTGCACACATCATTACTTGACCTTTGGGGGAGCAGTCTCTAAGTTCTCTACAAAGAAGATGATCTAGAGGAAAGAAATCATGTAGAAATGGTTCCAAAAACCATGTGGTGCTAAGATTAAAGTTCCTACAACCTTGTTTGGGACCAACCTCAAGCCATATTTTGATTCTCCTACATAGGTTGAAAGTTGAGGTAGAAGCTTTGAATTTTTTTGAGTAGTATTTCTTTTTAGTACAATTCATTTTCTCTAACACTTAGTACATTGATTGGACTCAAGAGGTAAGAAAAATTCTATCTAATGCTCTCCATGTGGCCAAATTTTATAATAAATTCTATATGTCCTCTTTCCTCATTTATATGTTGGCCTCGTTGCCACTATGGCCATGCCTCCCCAAAATAGAGAATTTTCTTGATGATGTGAAATCTTATGATTTTTATCCATGCTTATAGTTGTAGAATAGGTATCCAGAGTATGTGAAAGTAAATGATGCATTTACTATGAGGATTTGTAGGGAGCTATAGGGATGTCTAGAAAGGAGATTTAGTCTTGAAGCCATGGCCGCCATCAACTAGTTTTGGAGTTATTTCATCAAGTTATCCTAGTGTCATGCTCATATTGATAAAGATTATTTGACAAGCCATTCAAGTGAACACATTGAGTAGGAGTTTGAAGAAGAAAGGATAAAAATTCCCAATGAAGGTAGGGGCTTTTAGTTGCGACACCTACTCCAATACCAAGAACATGATGAAAGCATTTGAGATGAAGTATAAGCTAGATATGTATGAAGTCCTAAGGAACATGTTTGACCCAAATGGGTATGCCAGAGATGTTTTACAAATAGGAAGTATGATAAAATATATCACCACCATTGAAAATTGCTAAGTTGACTACAAGGATTAGTTCAAGAGTCGTGACTGAGACTTCACTAGATTAACAGTTGATTAGGTGAAGATGTAGAAAGTTAACATTGGTGTACAAGGGGTGGAAGATGATGGCCAAAATATGTATAGCAACACCTGACCAAGCATAGAAGCACTCCAATAAGCTTGGATCCTTATGAAGACACCAAGGAAGAGCTAGATATAAGATGGCTCGAATCTACAAGAGGAAAAAATAATGGGTTTAATGGACCACAACTTAGAGAAGTTAGAGCAAAGGCACATATGCTCAGGATTCCCCAAAAGAAATAGTGGCTTCCTCTTCTTAAGGTGGTGCATCAGGTGCAACCTTCTCTATTACTCAAAGGACTACACAACCATTAGGTGGATGTGACCAACCTCCCATCAAGAACATGTTCCTCTTTCCAAAACTTGCCAAGACAATTCTCTACTAGTAATTGTAACAAATATAGAAGATGAAAAGAAGAAGGCAGAGGAATTGGAAGATAACATTGTCACACTAGCTCTCTACCCCCATAGCAGTTTGATCCCATCTATGAGTGTTGCACTACTCCTACCAAGTAGTCCCCAAGTTAATGAAGGTACGCTCTGATACCACTTGATAGAGGGCCACACCACTCTAACAACTCACAACTAAGAAAGCAACAATATAGAGACCAAGAAAAAAAAATTGCTTCACAAATAATTTTATTATACTTGAAAAATCCTTACAACACCCACAAGATGATATCAAGCTTCTCCTTGAGCTTCTCCTTCCACAACTTCTACTTCTCAAGTTTCTACTCCTCGAGCTTCTACTCCTCAAGCTTCCCCTTGAGCTTCTACTCCTCAAGCTCCTCCTTCTCGAGCTTCTACTCCTCAAGCTCCTCCTTCTCGAGCTTGATTACAAATGATAATAAGCCTTGCTTAAATAGGCACTTCTAACCCAAGACATTACAAACATAACCAATGTGGGATAAAAGGTAAATACAACTACTTTTAAATAAATATTAAATTCCCACTGAAATACAACTAAGCACCCAACAAATATTAAATACATGATTTATCCAAAACTTTCTAGAATTTCCACCTACACACTTCGATTAATGGAATGACAACTATTTTTCTTATTTTTCTATTTACGCCACCTACACACCTTGAAAATAGAAATTCCTCTTTTCTTTTTCTTTTTTTCTCCTTTTTCCTTTTTTATTATTTCTCCTCTAATTTTTGTCACTTTTCTCTCTCCTCTAGAATTTTTTTTTTTTTTTTGCCTTTTTTTCCTTTTCAATTTTTTTTTTTCCAATAATTTTCCAATGCAAGATGCTCCTGCATCAAACTCCCTCGGTAGATAGAAAAGTGTGTCCCACACTTGGAAGCCAAAAAGAAAATCTACAACCATATTCATCTTCACCAAAGGCTTCCACCTCAACAGGGACAACAAAACCACCATGCAAATCCTCCACATCTGCATTACTCTATCAAACACTAGAATCTCAACCATCCAATCAACATGCTCATTCCCAGGAACAAACTGAACATAATGCTTCATTAGCAAACTCCCATTCACATCAACAACTAGTGAATCCACACCAGCAGCAACAAACCCCACATCAGCAACAACAAACTTCATATCAGCACCAACATGTAGATCTCCATCAATACATGCCAAACTCTCAACACCAGAAACCTCATTGCTCACAACAAGATGCTCTGCAATACATAACTCACCTCCAACAACCAGATCATCCACCTCCAAGTGCTGCATAATCTTCATGTCAAATTCAACCAATTGATCATGAAAATCGACCTCCATCCCAACATTAGCAAGGTTAGGAATATCCTCAGCAATAACCTCTATTTTCTCTACAGGTTCTACATCAGACTCCACAGACTGATCAGCAAAACAATCCTCTTCCACCTCAACCTTGTGATGCCATCTTCTCTCACGAACCTCCTTAACTTGATCAGCCAATCTATCATCCAATCGAGAAATCATCTTAGAAAAATTCCTCTCCACTATATCATGGATTTTGGCAATCATCTTAGGGTCCAATCCTCTTGGAGCCATCTCCCAAGATCTTCGTAAACCCTCTGTAACAAATCCTTCCCACGCTCCTTGTGACAACCAAATTGTTTGCAAGTCAGATCATAACCTGCCACCTTGCACGAACAATCAGGAACCACATCACAAGTCTAGGACAACAGATTTGCAATCCACAAGCTCTGATAAACTTTGCCCAACCAAGGTTCTGGTACAAACTGCCTCACTCTTCGGCTATCTGCTTGTACACTCAGGAACTCCTGCTCTGATACCACTAATGAAGGTACACTCTAATACCACTTGATAGAGGGCCACACCACTCTAACAACTCACAACCAAGAAAGCAACAATATAGAGACCAAGAAAAAAATGCTTCACAAATAATTTTATTATACTTGAAAAATCCTTACAACACCCACAAGATGATATCAAGGTTCTCCTTGAGCTTCTCCTTCCACAGCTTCTACTTCTCAAATTTCTACTCCTCGAGCTTCTACTCCTCAAGCTCCTCCTTCTCGAGCTTGATTACAAATGATAATAAGCCTTGCTTAAATATGCACTTCTAACCCAAGACATTACAAACACAACCAATGTGGGATAAAAGGTAAATACAACTACTTTTAAATAAATATTAAATTCCCACCCAAATACAACTAAGCACCCAACAAATATTAAATACATGATTTATCCAAAACTTTCTAGAATTTCCACCTACACACTTCGATTAATGGAATGACAACTATTTTTCTTATTTTTCTATTTACGCAACCTACGCACCTTGAAAATAGAAATTCCTCTTTTCTTTTTCTTTTTTTCTCCTTTTTCCATTTTTATTATTTCTCCTCTAATTTTCGTCACTTTTCTCTCTCTAGAATTTTTTTTTTTTTTTTTGCCTTTTTTTTCTTTTTCAATTTTTTTTTTTTTTTTTTTTCCAATAATTTTCCAATGCAAGATGCTCCTGCATCACAAGTACAAGTGGTGGATCTTGGAGATGGTGGAAGTAGTGAAAGCAAGTCTACTAAGTCTGGTGAAGCTACAAAGAAGACTATAGAAATAGAGAAAGGTCCCAAATCTTCAAATCTAATTTCATAGCTCCTGAAGAATCCTTTCTCTTCAACTACAAAGACATTGACCTTGGTCAAAAGAAAGATGTTTAGTATAGACACACTTGGGACTACATCTAAGGTGATTGCTATAGAATCATGGCAAGAGGACACCTTCGATAAAAAAAGGAAGAGAAAAGACGAGGGAGTTCACAATAAAGAGACTTTATCTTAGGCTATCTGCTCTAGATTAGTAATGAGTAAAGTTAAGAAGCAAAAGATCCTGGCGATTCTTGGACAAGATCCTAACACATGGTATTTGACTATGGAGATTTCCAAGTCCACTAAAGAAGAGAGGATTGAAGACATTTCAGGGGATCATTTCGCCCTACATTCTATGGATCTTAGATAAGTTAGACATGGCACCAAGGTTGGCCTATGGAATTCATCAAATGATGTGATAGAGGGACAACTTAAAAACCTTAAGCTAGCTAAAGTTAGAATGAAGGCAGAGATTCATGAATTTAATTTCTTCATTAAGCAATTAGTCACCTCATTGGCAAGCCTCCTAGGAATATCAACCACCAATGATCCTACAACCACTGACATTTAGGCTATCATCTCTTAGTTACATGAAGACAAGCACTTTGAAAAAATTGGTAGGGAGTGGAGTGAAAAACTAAAGTCTAAGGGAATTTCAATCATAGAGCAAATTGGCAATGCAGTGCCGAGGCTTAAAATAGAGAAGGATAATATCTTAGCTAATCAAGCTACCCTAGTAGTAGAGAAAGTTAATAGTGAAGACTACGTTTCCTTACTAAAGATGATTATTCACATGAAGGCTAAGGAAGTGGTGGAGGTAAAGACTTTGCCCAGGGGAGGTGAGCCTCTATTTGAATGGCTATAGAGCATGCAATTCAAATCTAGAATGATCTTAGTGACAAAGGAATGACTGAAGGAAATAGAAGCTAAAGTTAAAAAGGATCAAGATAGAGACTATGAATTATTAAGAGGCTTACACATAGATTCCTAGGCTAGTGGAAAAGGAAAAGGGATAATTGGAGTGGTTGTCATGCAAAAGAATTCCTCCAATTATCTAGATATCTTAACGAAGATATCTTCCAATCACTGAAATAGAGTGTCCAAGCTCCATAAACTTGGTAGGCGTATACACATGGCTATGAAGGAAATATAGGAGCAATTGAATGTCATCAAAGATCTAGCCAAAGAGCATTACAAGTGGCTCTTAAGATACACTAATGTTCATGTTCATAGAAATGAGAAGTTGATTCCTATCATTGTCAGCACTAAAGCCTATAAGGTGAAGTTAGAAAAAGGAAAGAAGGTGACATGATTCTTATCCCGGCCTTTCACATTTTCATAAAATGATTTTAATTGAAATTGGCTCCTTTCCTTTTGTCAATTTTGAGGAGATGAACTGATTTAAATCCCATTTTGTAATGGACATCTTGGGATCCCATATGTATCTAATTGAAAGATTAATAAAAGGTTGGCTAATTTTTGGTGTGAAATACTTGATGTTGCAATGACAATTTCAGGGTATTTGGTGTCAATTATTTTTTGGTCCATTTATTTCTATATTAAAGTTTCATGTTTTCTCTTTTGGGTATGAATTGAATCAAGGAATGAACAGAGTTATATTCCCCTATTTCAAAATGGTGAGTTGAAGATAATAGTATTGTTATTGAAAGTTCAAGAGAGATCCTTTTCAATGCTTTACTTTCAAGTTAGTCTTTTCCATTCCTAGAACTAGAATCTTGTTGATATCAGTTTAATCAAAGATAGCATTCATTGTAGAATTATTAAACTTTGTGGGTTTATATGTTGTGTGAATCCACAAATTTGACTAATCCTAAGACTAAAATCCTCACCTAAGTTAGTTCATGTTTAGGCCTAACTTGGTTAACCTTTCTTTTTCTCACGTTAAGAACATTCCCTATTTAGAAGTTAGGACAAACATAATTCATTGAAAATGAAAAATACAAAAGGGAGTTGTGCCTAAGAATTTAGAATGAAGTTACTCACTTAGCAACAATTTCATAACTATTTTAATCTATTGCTGTTCACAAATATTAGGCATCCACACAGTAAAAGGAAAAAACAATATACTTTCCAATAGACCTCTAACTAGGCCACTGCTAGTGTGATATAAATCCTCTACCAAGGTCATACTTAACAGTATTTATTTTAACCTTTAATAGGGTTGGCTCCTAACAAGGCTCACTTTAGAAGAGTGAAAAATATTCTGACAATTTAATATTCAAAAGATTTCTTTGTTCACAAAGTTTTAGCGTTGAAATAGTTATAATTGAGTTGGATAGTTGTGTATGATTAGTGAATAGTTTGATTTAACATCTAGGGATAAAGAGAATTATTTTGTAGCAATTGATTCACACCTCCCTTCCAAGTTACTTTCTTCATTTTCACCAATTGGTATTAAAGAATTTGGTTCTTGTAGGAAAGGTTTCAAGGACCTAACCTAAAGATCGAGATGTCTTACAAAAGAGAGATTCCTAAGGTTAACAGAGATAACTTTTTAGCATAGCAGGAATTGATGAAGCTACATCTATCAAGCATTAGTGATGTTGGTCTATTCTACTTGGAGACAAAATATGTGCCATCACCTAAACCTATAAGTGTGGAACAGATGAAAGAAGCTAAGGATCACAATATAATGATGATTGATATAGCTTCCTCTATAAACTATTATAAATTTAATGAAGTCAAAGATTGTCCTACTACATTTGAAATTTTGAAAAAGTTGTAGAAATTCTATGGAGGTGATAAAAATATGAAAATACTTAAGATGGAAGGCTTGAGAGGCTTTTTTGATTGAATGAAAATGAAAGAAGGTGAGAATATTGTCTAATATAGTGAAAGAAATGAATAAAGCATGAGTGCAATCAGAGCTATATGAGGAGATATAACTAATGAGACAATCATCAATAAGGTACTAAGAACTCTTCTTCCGATTTATGTAATTAGAGTTTTTGAAATTCAAGAGATGAGATGCAATCCTACAAATGATATAACCTTAGATTAACTTGTGGAAAGATTAACTACTTTTGAATTTGATAATTTTGATAACTATGTTCCTACCTCTAACAAATTTGAGTTTTCATTCAAAGCCAAAATAACTCTTAGTAGAAAAGGAGAAAACTCAAAAGGTAAATAGGTTGATAGTGAAGAAGAATATGAATCAAATGAAGATCTTGAAATAATTGATGTCATACTACAAAAAGAGTATCAAAAGGGAAAGGAAAATTTAGAGGACAAAATACATTGATCTATTTATCATGTGAAGAGGTTGGTCAAATTGCTACAAGATGTCCAAACCAAAAAGAAAAAAATGAGAAAAGATATAGAAAGTTCAAAGGCAAGAAAGAATTCAAGAGCTATAGGGACTACAAAGACAAAGGTAAGGAATCTTATTACATTGCCAAAGATTTTGATAGTGATGATAATGAAGAATAAGTAGTTTACATTGTTGTTATGGATGAAATTGATAATGAGGGGGGGAAAGGATGGCACTTATTTCTCATGTTAGGAAATATGATTTTAATGGATCATAGATAGTTGTTTTTCCCATCACATGAGTGGTGAAAAAACTTTGTTTGAACATTTAGAGTACTATGATGGTGGAAGTGTTGGATTTGGAAACAATGAACCATTTAAAAAAAGGAAAAGGAATTATAGCATTCACTAAAGGAATAAAATGTGAAAATTCTGACTAGGTTGAACAATTAAGACATAATCTACTCACTAGGGAATTGTTTAACAATATAGGATACAAGGGTATGTGTAGGATCACAAAGTGCCAAAAAGTGACAATCTAAAAAATATATTGTTTTCAAATGCCTCAAAGATTTCAAAATCTATTCAAACTTTTCTGTTGATCTTAGATTGGTTTTAACAAGTGAGTGTCTACACACTTAAGTCATTTACTTAGTTCATGCCAAATAAGTAGTATATGCCAAGCACAACATGTATAAGATAGAGCATGCCAAGTCCATAGTGACTATTGAGTCACTTACGTGTTGAATCACTCAACTGTCAAGAAGAAAGCATATGCTGAGTGATATAGGAGTTGAGTAAGTAGTGCATGCGGAGTCATTCAAATGTTGAGTCACTATATAGAAATCAATATATGCCAAGCATCGAAGACTTTTGATGCTGAGTGACACAATTTTGTCATAGTTATTTCTAATGGCACAAAGTACTATGTAAACCATTTTTGAGCTGACCTATAGATTGAATTATGATATTTGGATGATAAGGATAAATATTAAGTTGGAATCCATATGTATTACATGAATCCAATTAGGTAAAGGGAAGGTTTAAGAGGTAAAATGGATGAATCAAAGCCATTGATTCATACCTAACCCTAAGCCTTCTAGATATTCTTAAGGAGGAGAAACCAAAAACTTCATATGTGTGTGGAAGGAGTGAAGAGAGAAGTTTCATGCACAAATAGAGTATTCATGGTTCCTAAGGAATTCTGAATTGAAATCGCATTGAAGAATCAGTTAAAGGAGAATAAAGGAAGGTAATAATATACAACAGAGAGACATTTGATTAAGAAGGATCAAGAATGCATTAGCTTAGAGGTGATCTATTATCAAGCAACAAAGTGCTAAACACAAGATCAATGCTGAGACATTCTAACAAGTGAATAAGTTAAATCTCTTAATTATAGTAGTCCTAATAGGTTGTATTGAAATCCTCTAACAAGGTGCTTACTTAATTGTGAGTTAAAGTCCTTTAACAAGGCACACTTCTAATAGGGTGTTGAAATCCTTTAACAAGGTAAGAACTAATAGCCTTTGTGAGCTTTTAATAGGGCAATTTTTTAACAGGGTAGATCATGTTTCATGATCAAACATTGTAACCTTCATTAGGTACACTTTATTACTACAATAGGAAAGATTTGCAGGTCTCATTCCCACCCCAATTTTACCTTCTCATTGGAGGGTTTCAAGGTAATCATATATGGTGTCATATATGTGTAAATGTTTACTTGTTTACATGATTTAGATGTACATGTTTTATATGGTATTTCAATTTTCTTATTGAATCTATGAGATGGATGTGTGGTGAATGTTTTATAGGTCAAAATTTAAACTACTAATTAACCTCCCTCCCTCTCAAAATTTTATATTTTCTATTGTAATTGGATAAAAATTGGCATCAGAGCCTAGTTCTCTAAAAGAGAAGCTTTGTAAATTTGAGGAAAGATCTTTAAAATGGAAGTCTACAAGTTGGGAAAGATCATTGAGAACAAGGGAATTAAAATACAACTCATTCTAGATCAACTAAATGAAACAAGAGAAGACTTAAAGAAATATTTGAAGAGAAGAAAGGAAATTGTTATTGAGGAGAATGACACACAATACAGAGAGAGGCTACTAATCTATTTCCTAATGGAGACTCCAATTAATTTGATGTAGCATTTGTAGATCTAATGGAAAAGAATAGAGCCCAAGATGAGGAAATCAGAAGTCTCAGGTTAGAGTAAGAATCACAAGCCATACTACTATGTGAGGTGATTGGACACAAGAAGAAAGTTATGGAACCCAAAGCTATGATTGAAGATGAAAAAAGAGTTTTGACCAACAAAATAGAAGAAAAATCATTAGAGCTCACTAAGATTACTAACACGCAATTGGATACTTTGTCTCAAATGATGAATGCCAACTATGAATTGAATGTCAAGGACATCAAGATAACAACATTGAAGTTGCATAATGAGAAATTAAGTAATGACCTAAAAAGGGAAAAGGAATTCTCTAAACGTTTCAACAAACCAAGTGAAGCCATCAAATACTTTGAGCAATTAATGAGATCCCCATGACCTAACATTGATAGATCTAGAGTAGGATACACAAGTACTAAACAAGAAGAGTAATCCAAAAGTGCTAAAGAAAGGAGTAACAAAGGTAAGAACTACAACCCTACTTATCATAGTTGTGGTAAGAAAGGACATACTACTAATGTATGCAAGAGAAAGGCTATAAATTAAAATATCAACCATAAGATCATCGTTCACTACTATAAGTACAACAAACAAGGTCATCAAACACATGAATGTAGAACTATGACCATGCATACTCAAAGATTTGAAAGATATTTTTATAATTGTCAGAAGTATAGACATAGAGCTTTCAAGTATAGATCGAAACCCATGTGGTCATCAGACATGCAAACAAAGATAAAGAACAATGAAACCTCTAATAACTAGGATTATAATACAAGATACAACTATCATTATTGTTAAGATTATGGATATTTTCCTAAGAATTGTATTAGGACACACTTCAAAAGTCACTACAAAAGGTGGTTGATTCAAACCAAATATTTTCTTTATTTGAAGATTGGTCACATTAGTTGATATTGTCCAATAAGATCATAGGCAAGACATATATTGAAAATGTCAAAAATGAAGTGAACATGACATGGAAGAAGAAAGAGGATTGGAACACATCAAGTGGAGAAAGGATCACTCCACCCAATGGGTCAAGTGATCACACCTCATCAAACCAAGCAATCAAGAGGTGTGTGAGATTGATATTTAAAAGTTATATCATACATCAGTTCCAAAGGATTTAGTATTGGAAATCCTATACACAAGCATGAACAAAGATGTAAGATGTTATTAGGAATCAAAGAATAAGTTTTAAGTTTTTTTGTTACTTTCGAGCATGAAAATTTTCCTATGATTTTCAAGTGAAATGCTAGAGGATGTCGAGCTAACAGATTGGCTAGTTGTTTCCAAGCTCGTAATGGTTGCTGAATGAATGAAAAGACTAGTGGATACCAAGTGATCCAAAAATGAGTTGATGCCAAGCTTACAACTGTGTAAGCACTTAACATTAATTGTAGTATTTCAAAGAGGTATTTGATCAATTTCAGGTCATTTTACATCATTCAAAATTGAGAAACAACAAGGAAAGCTAAAGGCAATCAAGAAATCCATTCAAAGTATTTGTCAGAGATTTGAATAGAAATTTGACAATGTTTCATCAGATTTTGCAAGGTATTTATTGTGTGTGAAGCTATGCTATTTCTATTTTCATAAACCCTAGTTTTACAAAATGACATCTAGTTCAAAGGCTGTAGAGGGAAAAGAGGTTTTGAATGTTGAGTTGGTTAGCAACAAAGTAAAACAACCCATTTTCAAAGCCATACTAGACATTGCATATAAACAAGATCCCTCTAGTGCGTTATCCATAATACTGCCAAAAGCTTTAATGATTCAAGATGTTAGAAAGTGTTACAACTATAAGATTGGGAGTATTGGTGACATGGAAATAAGAGAAGCATATGGAAAAATTTGTGAAAACAATGTGTTAAGGGAAGAATTTAAGATTTTAGAAAAGAAAGAGTTAACTCATGCCCTAGATTTCCCTAACATCTTCAAAACTAAATGGATTAGGATTGTTTTGAGTAGGATTCATGATAGTTCACTATGGTTAGATAGTGGGCCTATCAAAATTACCAAAAGAATAATCCATAGGGTAACAAGGTACCCAACCCTAGATCAGCCTAAGATTATGAAGAGTGAATCCAAAGAAGTTATTGAGAAGAACACATGGGTTGTGTGGAATAAGAGAGTAATGACAATTGAAACCATCATAGATCCTTTGATAGATTTTGTGGCAAGCGTGATTGCACATAAGTTTTACCAATCAAGCAAATTGAACAGTGTGCCCTATATTGCAGTAGATGTGGGCTACAAGATTGTGAAGAAGGATCATACATATGATCTTGCCCAGCTATAGCTATAGCAATTGATTGAGAACCTAGGAGCAATAAGGAAAACAAAGAGTTCTCAGTGCAAATTTGGATATATTTTGGTATGTATCTTCTTTTTTGTTTAGAATACATTTCCTACATTTGATACTATGGCATGGAAGATGAATAGGTCTATAGTAGTTCAAATAGGAGAGTTCATTGAATAGCTAAATGAAAATTTTGAATCAATAATGACCAGTTACTTTGAGGACTTCAAGAAATCTATGAAGAAAAGATTGAGGAATCCAATATAATTCGTGGAAAAACATTATAATGATTTTTGTTTCCTAGTTGATGTTGATTATACATTTGTTCAAGTAAAAAATCTAAAAGTAAAATGGTTAAGTCCATTAGGCTATAAAATTAATGTAGATGAGGCCTCTACAACAATAAAAACATTATTTGTATAAGATATAGATAAAGATGCGAAAGCATTTGGTAATTATTGGATGGCTAAATCTAATATTACAATAGAATTATAGACTACCTCTATCATCAAGAAGAAGGAGAATTTGGTAAAGAAGTTGAAAGCTAAATTAGGTGAATGTGCCAAGCAAGAAGAGGATAAAGAGGAAGAGGATGAAGAGGAAGAAGACACTCGGATATAAGCACCACTTACATTAACACAAGGACTAGGTGAAGATCAACAAGAGGAAGAAGTAGAAATTGAAAAAGGTGTTAAGGAAGAAGAAGCCAATGAAGCACCTACTCCTACTGATAAGAAGAAAAGAAAGTCTAAAGGATAAACAATGAGAAGATCCAAGAAGATTGCTAAACCAAGCCAACCCAAACCTACAACACCTACCATAAGGGCTAGTGCATGTCTCACAACACAAAAGGCTAAAATGAAAGCCAAACCTATAGAGTAGGAAAGAGGGGCAAAGAAAAAACCAAGGAGAAAGTACATTGGTCAAGATAAATTTGATGAGGAAAGAACATAATTTGATGACAATAGCCAATTCCAAGTGGTGAGTCACAATCCATCTTCAGATTTAGACAACCTATGTGAGAATGCTAGAAATAATTTATATTTATTAGGATTTTCTCACAATTGTTTTGATAATCTTGGAAAAGTTGAAAAGAATCAAGTGGAGGAGGTAATATAGTCCATGATGGAAAATTTTAAGAAAGCCCCACTAGAGATTTCCAACTCAATACCTTAAAGTTTATATGAAAGAGTGGAGCAAAAATGACATTATTTTTTCAACCTAGAAAGACAAGTTAAGGAGACATCCCTTGCTCAAGTTATGAATGAACTTAGTCATGCACAAGTTGCTAAAGCCATAAAGAAATATGTTATTAGATTTGTTTTGAAATATAGTGCCTTCAACATATTGTAGAACAATATTGAAGATGTTGTAAAGAATATTACATAGATGCGGAAAGTCACATATGGGTTAGCTATAGCAAAAATAGGTGAAAAAGAGTCTATTGAGGTTAAAGATGATGAAGAAGATGACAAAAATAAAGGCACAATTGAGGGAGTTACTTAAATGAATATAGATGACTAGGCAATAGCTGAGAAAAAGTAGCAAGAAGAATAAAGTGTACAAGATATACAATTTCCAAATGTCAGCCCTTAACAAATAGAAAGTATAAATACTAAAATAGTTATAGTAAAGGATGTTTCTCATCTCATTGCTCAAAGCATCAATGCCCTAATAGAGGAAGACCTAAAAAAATACTTGATCAATATATGCTACAGAATAACTTGTGTGACAACCCTTAATTAGTGAAACTAGATGAAATTTAGAAATCAATGACTAACACTACAAGGGAAGAGGTAAAAATAGAATAACCACCTACCATCACTCCTCAATTCACTAGTGTACAACCTTTAGATAATGTACCAAAAGTTACACCAACAAAGGTTGATATAGTTGTAGATAAAGTGGAAACTCAAGCCACTATTGATACAAAGGGTCAAATAGGTCCAATAGATTTATTTGTATCTCCAACGCAAGTTCAAGGTGTAATTCAAGGCATTGTTGTAGAAAAGGACAAGCCTAAAGAGATTGAGTTGACACCCAAGCTAAAGGAGTGAGCAACTATTCAAGCCTTGGTATCTTTACTAGAATCTAGGACTCCTTAGAGTCACACTCTTGAGAGGCCAACCATAGATGCAACATCTTTGCAATTCTTAGTGTCAAGTCCAAGTTCATCAAAGGGAGAAGAGGTCATAACATATGGAGACATAAGCCTGGATGAAGAAATTATTTTGCCAAAGTATGATTATTCCACAATGACAAAAGAGAAAATGAGCATACTATAAGAAGCCCTATCTAGAAAGAAACACAAATAACTACTTAGAATGGAGCATAGATAGAAGAAAGATTTGCTTGATATTAAAGACATCCTCCTAGATGCATTTAGTTTGCCAACTCCAAATGAAACAAAACCACTCATTGAACAATTAAAAAATATAGTAGAAAAGGTAAGTAATGTAGAACTTGATACTAATGCAAGATTATTAGAATAGTCTAAAAAGAAATTTTAAATTAAAGTGAATGAGAAAATATCATGTGACATAGCACTTACACAAGTTGCATTGACAACTAAGGTAGAGAGTGTGAAGAAGGTACTTGAGAATATTTTCTCACTATACACCAAACTGTGCAACCCCACACTCTTCATAGAAGAAACAAGGAATTACATCCTGAGCTTGGAGAGTAGCATGTAGTCATCAAGAGCTAAATTTCCCATTAGTCCAACCCAAAGTGAGAAACATTTTCAAACTTTATTGCAAATCGAGAGTTAGTTAGCAACATTATTTGTAGAAGAAGGCAACATAAGGACTAAACTGATCAGCATCCAAACAACATTGGCTCATCACATGGAGATTTTGCACAAGTTAGGCTATGTAGAAACTCTTATGAAGAAAGACCCCAATCTTTCTACATTAGATGGTCTAGTCCAGCTTGTTGTTGAGTTGGCCATCCAAATTAAGGTTTTGGATGTAGCTTGTGACAATTGGGATGTAGCTCTTAAAATAATCCTTGAGGTTCATAAATCTTTCTTGGAAAAACACACTATCAGTGTATAGCCCATAGACATCAGTGTAAAAAAGGGGGGAGAAAGTAATGTAAAAGCTTAAGCAAAGGGGGAGAAAATCAAAGGGGTAAAAATTAAAAATTGAAGAATAAGGAGAGAAAGTGAGCTAAGCTAAGATAGAGTAAGATCTATTAGAATTGGTGAAAAACTAATCTCTCAAGAACACCTGCATGCATAACCTTGTCACATGGATGAAGCAAAGAACAGAGGCAAGGAAAAATCAAGGAGGCCAAAAAGCCAGATCCATCTTATGAACATGCAAAGAGCAATCTCTCATATAATCCAATAAGTGAATCAATAAAATACAAAGAGGTGAATCCTTATAAAGGAATCACGAAACCCGAAAAGGGAAACTAAAGCCTAAAAAAGCTAGGGTTGCACAATATAATTAATAAAATATTAATTATATGCACCTACAAGATAGCTTAAGAAAACTAGAGTAATAGGCAACTTAATTAATTAAATCAAAGTAATTTAATTAATAAGTTAGAACAAATAATTACTCTAACACCCCCCCTTAAGCAAAGCTTGGGAGGAAGCTAACCTAGCACAACTATGAAAAAGAATTGGGTCCCGACAACAAGGCCAGATCAGGTACCCAATCACAACAAAATCTCTATAAAGAGGAGAAATAGAGAAAACCACATGGGAAAAACCCTACTCCAAAAAGAGATAGCAAAGAATGTTCTAGAAGAAGGAACAAAGAGATCAGAAGAGAATCATTGAAGCACGAAGAATCGCAAAACTCTGTCAAAATGCTGATTTGTAGAACCTCCATGGAAATAGAAGGCATGAACCATCAACCAAAGGAACCTCCATGGAAATAGAAGGCACGAACCATAAACCAAAGGAACCTCCATGGAAATAGAAGGGACGAACCATCAACCAAAGAAGCATAGAACAACAATATAACCTCCCCTTAAGGCAGGTGAGGTGATAGGCAGCTGAAAAGATGGGCCAAGAATCTCCTACAACACAGGAGCCAAACACATCGAGAGTGAGGTACAAAACACCAATAAAGGCACGTGTCATCGAAACTGCATGAGGAATTAGAGAAAGAGGGCCTATAAGCGGTAAACAACTATCCCCCCATGGCACTTTATAAAATAGTGCGAGTACAACGAATCACAATGATGAAAAGGATCCCGGAACGCAAGAGTGGCACTTTATCTCAGTGCATTGCATAAAGATGCTTACAATGAATATCAACAATAATAAAAAAACATAAGGCTGAAACAACAAAAGGTAAAGCCCAAAACGAAGCAACTGAAGCAACAAAATTGATCTCCGGACCTGAAACAAACAAGATATCCACCAGAATGCTAAAATGCAAAAGACTGAATAGGATGTGCTTGGAATAGAATCTGGAACAACAACTAGCATCATTGGAAAGAGCATAGAAAGAGATTTCCATTGATATAAAGAAGTCCAAAATCAAAGATCGGAAGCTCAAGATATGCCTCCCGGAGTACAAAATAGAACATCTGGCTTTGACTGCCATAACAGGCAACCAAACTACATCAAAATCCAAAAAAACCTATACCAACATCTCCACCTTGGAACCAGATTTCCGTCGCATTTTTTGGATTGAAAAAATACGTCCGTATGCTCAAGTTACGGAGAAAAAACCTCCAAGGCCTCTGAAAATGCAAAAAAATTATTTTTTTTAATAAAAAAATAATAAAAAACTTTAAAAAAAATGCGCCACCCCCGCACGGGCGGAGGGTAGGCGAAGGTCGTAGTGGGCGGGGAGTGGCCGGGCCACGGCGGGAACCGTCGGCGGAGCCACTGCGGGCCACTGGCGGAGCCGCTAAGCGGGCCGCCAGTGGTGACCGCCAGTGGTGACCGTTGCGGTAACCGCAGCAAAGCCGCTAGCGGTTAGATAACCGCGGCGGAAAAAATAAGCTACAAATTTTTTTTTTTCAATTTTTGTTTGAAAATTTTGCCTCGAAACGCGTGCAGGGGGCTGTACGGCCTTATCGGACAAATTTATTTGCCTCCCAGACCAACGGTGTCCAAAATGGACAAATTTTATATGAATTCTTACTGCAAATGACCTTCCGAATCCAATGGAAGCATCCATTTGATCCCAAAGTGCCCCAAAGTTGTCCGTACAGCCTCCCACTGCTTCAAAAAATGCAGCTTTTGAAATGCTTCAACAAACCACAAATAGCGAGCAGCAAGCTTGCTCTGATACCATGTTAGAATCTGAAAAGATTAATAACCCAAAAAACTAGTGCAAAGAGTAAATATCTAAACTATGAATGCAAATGATACAAAATCAAAATCGCATCATAGAGTTAGTCTCCAAGAGAGTAATGCAAATGCTGGAAGCAAAATAGCATTAAGAGGATTCAAAAATAAGAGATGCAAATACAAGCCAGGTAGCATGCTTATATAGGCTAGGAAGAGGGAGGAGGTGGCAACACCAACCAATGAGGAGCAACCATCTATTGGACTAAAGATAGCAAAGTATCTTCCCGAGATAGCTAATGGATGCTCACATGTAGGAAGGTGACACCTCACAACCATTCACCTAATAAGACATGCTTTATTAACCTAAGTGAGATTATTAAAAGTATAGGAAAAACCTATCAAAATAGGAAAAATAAAAAACTACACTAACAAGATCATGGGGGAGAAAATAGGAAATAAAAAAGTATCAATTGAGGCATATCTACTGAGTAGGAGTAACATTTTTTAGTACAAAACTAGATCTAACAACTTAGGGGGAGTATCAAATTTTGAGGTATAAGTTATTGCAAAAATTTTCTATTTTGAAATTTTGTACAGTAGTCAAATGAGAGATATGTTACGCTCATAAAGGTAAGGTTATTAATGCATGACCAAGTGTTTTTGACACTCATGTCAAAGTAGGAGATTGTTGATCTTAGATTGGTTTTGACAAGTAAGTGTCTAGACACTTAAGTCATTTACTTAGTTCATATTGAATAAGTAGTATATGTCGAGCACAACATGTATAGTATAAAGCATGCTGAGTCCTCAATGAGTGCTGAGTTAGTCATTTGTCAAGTAGACAATGTATGCCAAGTGATATAGGAGCTGGATAAGCAATGCATGCCATGTCATTCAGATGCCAAAAATAGTAAATTTGAACTCATTTTTTGATGAATTTTGCTCAAAATTTTGACCCAGACTGGTCAAAATTTTGACCAAGTAGTTTTGCGAGAATTTTTATAGTTGAAATTTCAACCAACATGCAAGTTGGTCAAAATTTTGACCAATACATTCGTTGAAAATTTTTAACTTTTGGTAACTTTGATTTTTCATTGATGGTCAAAATTTCCACCAATGTTTGGTCAAATTTTTTTTATAATTGGTGGAAATTTTGACCAATTCTTGGTGGAAAACTATCAAGAATTAGTCAAAATTTCCACCAATTTTGGTCAATTTTTTAATATAATTGGTGGATATTTCAACCAAATCTTGGTAGAAAACTATCAAGAATTGGTCAAAATTTCCACCAATGTTTGGTCAATTTTTTTTATAATTGGTGGAAATTTTGACCAATTATTGGTAGAAAACTATCAAGAATTGGTCGAAATTTCCACCAATGTTTGGTCAATTTTATGTTTATACTATATCAAACAATTGTTTCTTATCCAAGCCATTTAATTTGCAACCTTTTAAATTTTTGCAAAGATAAAGTTGGAGTAGGAGAATTTTTCTTCTCAAAGGTGGCCTTTGATTGTAAAGCATCCATTCCATTATCTTCCATTATGGCTTCGATAAGAAACAATTGCTTGATACAACATGGAACAAATAGAAATTTATACATAAAGAGACTAATCAGAAACATATCAAACTTCTTGCCATCCTAAATTTGATTCTTTTATTCTAAGAGCATTATTGATATTACTGAAATCGACACAATAGATATAATTATTTATGTAAATTTATCTCCATTATCTAAAGTAGTCTAGATATAAGGTTTATATAGCTAAGTTGATGGTAATGAGGGTATGAGTTGATAGTGTTGAGGGTGTAGAACTTGGGGAGGGACCACTAATATTTGCAGTTCTTGAGCTATTTGCTAGACTAGATGATGACCCAGGCTACTTTCATTTTCTTCCATTTTGACATTTAGAGGCAGCCTTTAACAATCACAAAATATTAGAAATAAGATTTCTCAACCAAACTTTGTTTAAGAATCACTTGAAGGTTTCTAGCTCAGGTGCATGGGCATTACATTTTCAAAATTCTCTAAGAATAACTTGTTATGTTTCATAGGTCCTATAACTATGTCAATATTCACAATTTCACAAGAAACAAGGATATCTTTTGTAATTGGAAAAAAATTTGAAATACAATATACTGGGCATTAAAGAATGAAATTTCTCAAATTTAAGATACAACATTTAACCATTTTATTTATCTACATCTAGAATGTTCAATGCAAGATACAAGATCACCACAGTTGCAACAACTACCTAATCATTTTTCCATGAAGTGAATTTGACATACTCCCATCAACAGTTACAATAGCAAATCCATTCTCCTACTTTTTTTGTTGATGGTTAGAAAATTGGGATTGTTGACTTGACAAAGATTGCTATTGAAGCTATTTTTGTCTTCTTTTTTTTTGTTGTTGTTGCTATTGTTGTTGCTACTACTCCAATTGTGGTTGATGTTGCTATTGTTGATGATGTTGTTGTTGCTATTGGAGTTTGGCTATCTTCATCTATAATTAACTAAATGGAAAAGCTTAAGAAGATGCATAAACAACTATGATAAACAACATTTTGTTTAATCAAAGCACAAATACAATAGTGCAAAGATCAAGGTATACCAAAGGTAATAGACTAAAACTAACCCCTCAAGTACAAAAATAGATTACATGTTTGCAATATGGAAGTCTATCCTCTTAAAACTCAACTACAAATAGTTGTACAAAATAACACATTGAGCTTTGGACATATTTGAACTAGTGATGCAAAGGTATTATTAGTTTCACATTCAAAAGACACTCGACCAATAATGTGGAAATTTGTGATCATACGCAAAATTTGAACTTGTTCAAGGGTTTAGGTTTGAGCTAGTGTTGGAGATTAATTAAAAAGGTACTCCTCACTATAGTATATCAAATTTATTATACATTGATATTAATATTTTACTTAATATGTGTAGCAACTAATTCAATTCAAAAACCTCAATAGAGTTTCCCCAAAAGCCTATTTTCACAGTTAATTGTATGGTCTAGCATACTATAGATTTATTTGAAATTTGGCTAGGTATACCTGGAGTTATAGGTATTCATACATAGAGGTAAGAGTAAATAAATTACCATCACAATGCAGGCTAGTCAAAACTTAAACCATGACTAGTAAAATATAAATCCAAGATAGCCATGAAACAATTCTTTATGTTCTATAGGTCCATCACATAAGAAAAGGATGTGAAGCTTCATCAATAACTCACCTTGGATCTTCCTAAAATCATTAGCTATGTACAGATTATCTTCTCTCTCATTTGTGTTATCTTCTCATTAAACCCATGCACTTGTTTGAAAATAAAACTAAAATCATCCACCACCTAATTCTAATGATAATTGAACATCAAATATGCAGATACCAAAATACTTAGGAATGGCTCATTGTTTTTATACTATGTTGTCCTATCTAGAGCGTATGAGGAGAATGTTAAAGTCTTACAAGTCTATGTCAAATGAAAACCCCTTATATCTAGGTTAGTGTTAGATGAGAACCTCTTATAGAAGAAAATAGAACATGTTGTTCTTATATAAATCTAAAAATGTAAAGAAAATCCTCTTCCTCATACTATGCAAACAACAGAAGAAATACCAGGGAGTGTAGAGTGGAACAAAATTTCATGCCAATCAAGGAGATGAGTTCACAGTGGAGTTGGTGAGGTTGAGTGATCAGACCTCTAATCTGATACCACCTATATATTGGAATGGTATGGGGTAGCATACTGACAACAGAAACTGTTGATGCTTACTGCAATATGATGCATTGAAAATTGTATAATTTGTATATTAGTATATAATTTAAAAGGCATATATTGGATAGTTTATAGTATGTTTTTAGAAAATCATCTTGAACATTAGTAGTATGATCATATAACCTAGTGTGATCTACCCTTAAAAACTTGATATATCATGCATCTTTTTGTAAATCATATCTATTACATAAAAGAAATATCAAAAATGATTTTAAACATCTTAAATATATTGTTCAATATTTTTACAATTGGCTATGTCAAGTTTTACTACTTTTGTCAATTCATTTTCTTTATATATTGCTTGTTGAAAAAATCTCTTCCTCTATATTAGCAGGGTATGACCTATAGTAACTTGAACTTTAGAGACAGATGTATAATCTATTGTTTGTTAAAAAATCCTCTTCTTCTCTATTAGCAAGATATAATCTAAATTAACTTGATCTTTATAGTCAAATGTAAATAGTCATTTGTGAGTTTAATATAATTTTCTTGTTCCTTTTCGTATGTGAACAGTGAGATAATATACCAAATTCATGAAATGTTCCTTATGAACACTAGGAAGGTGTATTCAAAATTACATGCTCTTCCATATTTATAAGTAGTGTTGCAGATGACTAGGGGCCATGCATTTCCTCTATGATAACTATAGTTGGTGCAAGCACTCTAAAGAGAGACCCATCTTCATCACCATAAATCTAAGTAACAAAAGCCTTTTTTAGTGCAAATTCATCTGCCTAGCCAAAAAGGCACAAGATTACCTCTACCATTATACCAATCCATCAATAACACAAGAAAAAATAGTGTTGTACAATTACTGGCCAATCGGTAATGGTCTCCAAGGACAAAACAAGCTTCTAAAACTAGAACTACCACATTAACTTCACAAAAATGCCTCATCCAGCCTACAATTGCTTGGGTATGCATGTAAATCATTCCAAATGATTCCAACCACAAAGGACATGCCCCACTTGATGTCATAATTAATTCATACCAAAATCCAACTCTTACCCAAATTCCAAATCCAACACTTTTATGAAAACCATAGGCATTTCATTCCCAAATTTCATCCATTTCTATAACTAGAATGAAAATCAGTGCCAGGTTCACATTCTAGTACATCCATAAAACTATTAGAAAATAGATAAGACAATATGATTTTCTGGGAAATTGGTCCATATGTAGAGTCTTACAACAGAACTCTGTGAGCAATCCCAATCGTTATTGTATGAAAATGGGCAAACATATGCAAGTTAAAAAATAATGATCGCTTATATAATCACTTGTAGAATGATAGTGATTAGTACCATTATAAAGATAAACTATCAAACAAGTAAGAGTTAGCAAACAACAATCAAGATCTAAGATAATAATAATAAGGAAAACCATACCAATCAACAATCAAGGAAAATAATGATTAAAGAAAAATAGATAATAATATAGTTGTTAACCTAAATGAAGGGGTGTGAATAGAAATAGATAATAAAATAATAAGGAGCATGCCTCCTCTCAAGGGACACCACTGGTCAAAGGAATAATTAAGTATAAACAGAGAAGGGGTGCGATGGAAAAGGAGGGGGGCAACAGATATACAAACAATAGTTATATTCAACAATCTAGAACATGCAACCACATCTCATGAATAGCAGAAAGGACATACATAGTAATATCATTGAATAAGAGCACGATAGAAGAAATATAGATTAGTATTGTATTTACAATGAACCATAAGTATGTACTAGTGTCAAAAGGATCAGACTATTACTACTTCCCAACACCAACACAAAGAAACATCTAGACACTGGCAACATTTAGCAACAGACTATATTAGAAAATTTCACAAACTAATCAGTGCATTTATGCTGATGACTCATCAAGATTATTAAATACAATTTGTATATATCAACATACATAATTCTTAACACTTCAACTATGCGATTATTTTTATTATGGATAGCTCAATAGCTTATTGTGATGATCATGTGAATGTGTGCAACTATTTGAATCCCATTTTGAATCCTGGAATGGACTACATGGTCTTTATGTTGGATTTCCAAGGAACCCACTTACAATCTCCTCCCAACTACACAAGATGATGTGTGTTTTCAGGAAGATGAATCAAATGTGAAAAGCATAGTGAGATACATCATCAAAGTTAAATCTTTATTTCACTTAAATTTTTCATATAGACATCATTATTAGATCGTAAAATCTTAGTTGCATCTCCAATACAAGAAAACATTGTAAATTAGAAATTTAAAGGTACACATATTTAAAAATATACAACATATCAATGAATTCTTAGAGCTAACCAAAGTTATCAAAAATGGACTAGGCCAATATTCAATAGCTAAACAGGTTTAGTGGAAGACCTTTACAACAATCACAACCTTTTGATAAGAGAAGCTTTTTGAAGATTGATGCTTCAGTTAGCACACTGAAGATGCAAGATTTTGTGCAGTTACCATATTCAATTTTGAAGATTTTTTTATTTTCTAATTGCATTGATGTATGTTCAACACAGATGTTTAGCTTCTTCAATAAAAAAAATTTGCTATTATAAACAACGAGGTTTAGTTTCTTCATAAAAAAAATCAACTATATATATGTAATGAGTTAAATAAACCAATTTATCAATTTTTAACTTTTCTTAAAATAGAGCATTGTCTATCCTCTATATAGAGTTCCATTTTCAGTTTCAATTGTTTTTTTTTTTGGGCAAAATTCTTCTTTATTTGGCTGCTATTGTGTTTTACTATAGATAAGAGAATAATAACCTTATCAAGTTGTAGCAAATGAATGAAACAACTTCATAATTGATATTATAAAAAGTGAGGTTTAGTTTCTTCATAAGACAAGCAATAGTGAGGCTGAGTTTCTTGCACCGTGTAGGTCTCTTATGCATTTGCATGAATCAGAGCAGTTACTATTTGAATAACAGCGAGATTGAATTTCTTTATTAGAAAAAAAAAACTATACACGTAGTGAGTTCAATTTATTAATTCTTTACTCTGCTCAAACTAGAGCATTCTCTATCCTCTATATAGAGTTCCATTTTTTATTTGAATTATATTGATTGTTTGACAAAATTCTTCTTTGTTTGGTTGCTATTGTGTTTCTACACTTTTCACCACTCATAAGAGAAGAAAAGTGTTATCGAGTTACAACAAGTGAACTTTTCCATGATGAAGAGCACCATGGATTTCTTTATTTGAATTAAACATAACTTCAAAATTGCAGCAGCTTCTTAATTGAATGTCCTTCCATGCATTGTTGGATGGTCTTTGTAAGAAAACTTTGGATGCTCTCTCTGATTCCTCGTGGTTTATACTTTCATGCAATGTGATCAATTAGAATTTTTGGACGACAAAATATCAATTTCTGTTAGAGTTATTAGATATTTCCTAATTAACTCTTGTTGCTTAAGCTAAACTTTAGGCATCTAATAATTAATTTCTTTTATTAATTATTTTGATGCAACCTAGGTTAGATCTTTTTTAGGGTTTTGATCTCCTTTATAAAGATGATCTCTTATTGTAAACTTAACTTAAGAATTCAATTTTGATAATAGCAATCTATTTTTTGCTCATCAAGTATGTCTCATCTATGGATCTGGCAATTCCTGCCTCCATAGCTTTTAGCCTCTCTCTTTTGTAATAGGTGTTTGAATGCAAGTGATTCTTGGAAGCTGTAGGGTTGATCGTTCATCAACTTCAACATGGTATCAGAGCTCCAGATCTTCATGCCCCTGTTCTGTTTGTGAGAGATTTGGCATCGTTTTTCAGATCTGTTGCTTTCAGAAGATTTTGTATTGGATTTGGGAGGTTTTATTAGTGGTTATTGGCATATGGTCCAGCAGTTCTTGGTCTTTTGGGAGAGCATTTTTTTTTTTTTTTCGGGAAATGACCCTTGGTTTGGGCGGCGCCACCACCTTTGATGATGGAAACTCTTCTCATGGCTGCGTTTGTTGAAGGGAAGATCGGCTTGTGTTTAGGGGAGACTGCTTTACAAAGAACATTCTTGCTTTGTGGTCTGATCTAAACTTTCCACCTCGACAGTGTATTATTCATTCAAAGGCCCGTCCTAGGCTTTTCGTTAGCTTCTGCCAGCATAGATGGCGCTTTCCCTCTCCAAGTGGTTATCAACATCTATTCGGGCACCCCAATCAAGCGATGGATCTGAACTTGGGAGATGAGCAAATTAATAGAGCAAATTTGGACTTTTTTTTTTTGGCTCTTCATCGGCCACTCTTTGGCATCACCCACGGCAGTCTCTTAAGACACTTCATCTGCTTTTGGTCTTTGGAGATAGCGCCAAATTTGTAGGATCGATCTCCTTCATGCCTTGGCTTCTATGTGCAATCACCTCCCTTTGTCATGGTAAGGCCACGTGGGAGTTTGTGATTGTTTTTCCACATAGATTGTGGTCCTACGAATGTTTTTTATTTGGGAGTAGTGCCTTAATCAATGGCTCTTTTTTCGAGATTCCCTCCCCATTTTGTGCCAATATCCTATGACTTTGCCATCTAATCTAACATCTTAGCTTGTTCTTCGACAATTTATGGGTTATATGGATTAATGGCGTATTTTTTGGCATTTTCAAGATTTATTGCCTCCTTGACCTCCGCTCCCAAATTTTGAGCACCATGCCTCCATCTTCGTCCAATGGCCCAGTCTTTGAAAAACCTGAGTTGGTTTATGAAACTATTTTGTTCAGTGGTTTGGGCCTTTCTTTTCAAATGACATCAGCGGATAATTGACATTCATTGGTCAGTTTATCCAATTTTTTTGGATTGGCGATTACAGCCAGAGACCAAGTGTCTTGACAAATTGGGCCCATGGTCCACGTGGCTTACTGATGAGCCATAATTTGGTTTATTCTGGCAGTTTCAAGGGTGGATATTTTTCTTTCACGAGTTGTTTTTTTGACTCCACGGCTCTCCCATCCAACTGCCACAAGGCATTGTTTTGGCATTGTTCTCGATGATTCACATGTTTACTTGGAGATAAAACATTTTATGATCGAAGATTTGGCACCATTTTTTGGGCCTTTGAACTTGTCTATTTCATCAACCTCATGTGCTCCCATGTCATCTTTTGATGTGCGTCATGATTGATTTGTTTGGCAGATGGCTATGTTTTTTGGAACGACGGTTTGCCAAATTTTCCAAGCATGTTCTTTTTTTGGCCATCGGTTTTTAATCCGGCACCGGCCCTTTGTTCGGCTTTTGTTTCCAGCAGTTGAATTCTTTTTCAACAGGGGTCATTTTATGGCATTTTTTTGTCTTGACAGCCATTTGACTGTCAACTTTGGGCTCCTCACCTGCTGATATCAGCACTGCATCACTACTCTTGTCACCTCCTCGACCTCTATTTGAACCTACCTTTGCTTTTTTGCTCATATCTTGGGCAAACGAACTTCATTTTTTGCAAACGAGATATTTTCGGAAAGCTGGTTCCGAGCCCGTCATAGTGGCATAGTTAGTTTTCAGTTTTGATGATGTTTTGATAGCTTTTCCTACTGTCAAAGTCAGGGGTGTAGTTTTGCACTTCGGGAGGCATTTCTTGAGCATCCGATCTCCAATTTGGGAATTCTTTATATCATTGGAAAGGTATTTTCGACCTCTTTTCAGTGATGCTACTTGTTTTTCCAGATTCTGCTCCAAGCACATTCTATTCAGTCTTCTACACTTTTTGCATTCTGATGGATAACTTGGTTGTTTCAGGTCCGAGGATCGATTTCTTTTCTTTAGATGATTTTTCATGGCTTGTACTATCTACTTTATTAGTCTTATGTCTCTTCTGATCTATTTAGCCATCATTTGTATGCATTATTGGAAATGCACTGAGACAAAGTGCCATACTACATCTATATTTTCGTTTCAATTGTTTGCCTTTGTTTGCCTTCTGATTCGAGTAGTGTCATCTGAGGACACTCATATAGATTACTGTATTCTTGGGATTCATTATATCTTGTGCCTTATTGTACATGCACTACTTTGATAAAGTGCCATGGGGGGTTGATGTTTTTGCCTTTGTTTGCCATCTTCCTTTGTCTAGTGAGTATCCCTTCCGTGACATTAGCCTCATGACGTGTCTGAGATTGATCACCTCAGTACACACACATGTACTATTTTGTGCATCTTGATCATGGTTCCTTGACATGCAGTTCTTTTGGCCCACTTTTTAGGTGCCTGTCACCTCACCCTTGTCTGCATTAGGGGGGGTTCTTCTGTTGTCTCTCATGCTTCCTTGGTTCGATTGATCAGTTCTTCAGGCTTTGGTGTTTCATGCCATCTGTATCTTCGAGTTCAGTTGATTGCCTTTGTGTGCCTCCTAATTCGATGTAGATTATAGTCTTCTCTACCTGGTTAGGTTCTATTTTAGTGGAGGTCTTTCAGATCAGCAGTTACTTTTGACAGATCTTTGCAACTTCTACATGCTTCATTGGTGTTCTACATGATCATCTTTTTTCCTATCTTCTGGGACATTCCCTAGTTTGGAGGCTTCTTTAGTCCTTCACTAGTTTATTTGAGCATGTTTTCCATCTCTTTTTGGAGTAGGGTTTTTCCCATGTGGTTTTCTCTATTTCTCCTCTTTTCAAAGATTTGGTTGTGCTTGGGTACCTCATCAGGCTTTGTTTGCCAGGACCCATTTCTACTTTTAGCAGTAGTTTCTAGGTTTTTAGCTACTCCCTAAGTTTATCTTAAGGGGGGGTGTTAGAGTTATTAGATATTTCCTAATTAACTCTAGTTGCTTAAGCTAAACTTTAGGCATCTAATAATTAATTTCTTTTATTAATTATTTTGATGCAACCTAGGTTAGACTCTTACAAAACATAAAGACTCTTACAAGCCCACTCATGACTCTTACACCCATCTTCCACACTCTTCCCTCTTCCACACTCATTCCTTTTACATCCCTCTTACATACTCAACCCCACTCATCATGCCTTTAACCAACCCTTTACCCTACCCTCTCACACTCATCCTCCTTGTGACAAGTGTCACCTTTCCATTGGTGCTAAACAAGCACAATCCATGTGCTCCCCTTTGAGTGCATCTTAGCCCTCCTTAAGCCTTCATCCATCCTTGCATCTAAGCCCTCCATCCCTCTACCCCTTAGCCTATAAATTGAATCCCATCCCAAGCCATTTCATCAACAATCTTTGAGCTAAAGTTACCATGCTATTTTGAGAACCAAAGCCATCAACCATACCCTTATAATGCCAAATTGAGAGCTCACAAAGCTACCAATTTTCCATCACCCATCTCCATTGAAGTAGCTTTTGAGCATCTTGAGCATACATCCACAGCAAAAGGACACATCTACAGAATCAAGAAAGCATGGAGTGTTTTCTCTTGTGAGGTTTGCACTTCTTGTTTGCTTTCTTTGTCTAAGCATATATGTGAATTTAGTTTTTGGTTTGTGAATGTTTACTTTATTTGTTAATGTTCTTTGCATACTAATTCTTGTTCTACAATAAGGATGATCTCTTATTGTAAACTTAACTTGAGAATTCACTTTTGATAATAGCAATCTATTTTTTGCTCATCAAATATGTCTCATCTATGGATCTGGCAATTCCTACCTCCATAGCTTTTTGCCTCTCTCTTTTGTAATAGGTGTTTGCATGCAGGTGATTCTTGGAAGCTGTAGGGTTGATCATTCATCAACTTCAACAATTTCTTGGTCTATTAACATTTTTTCACAACCAAAATAACTTGAGGAGAAATGATGCCAAAATAAACAAACTAAACCTATCAACCACCACCAGGTGTGGAAAGGGTAAGTGTTCATTTGAATAGTTCAAACTTCAAAGCCCTAAATCAAGATAACTAATTTCCTAGACCAACCAAGGTGTTTCCTAATGCCACATTGGCATTAGTAATGCAAATCACTAGGAGCATATATATAGAAACTAGTTACAATTTTGTGAGGCTAGTATTACAATATACTATCATCCTATGTTGAACAAAAGAATACATAAAGGTGTAAGGGAAGCAAAATAGGGTTGCAATTAATAAAAGATACATGCCTAGATAGAATATAAGTCCAGCTCCAAATCAAAATTATTAAATTCTTAAAACTACAAAGGATTCTCTAAAATTAAGGCTATTACATTATATGTCATTAAAACTTTGTGTAGTCTTGACCTCATGACCATGCTTGATAGTAAACTCAAACTCAACTTGCAAATACACCTACACATAGAGGACATAAAAGAAAACTATTCGAAAACATTGAATAGTCTGGGGTGTTGCTGTCTTAAAGAGCGAGAAGCCCACACTTGACCAAAAACATTATAAAAAATTTTAAAGAGTGTTTTAGAATTCAGAGTTCATATCCACTAGGCCTATTACTATTAGAGCTACAACATTTGGATTTTTTGCCATCTCTTCTGAATATGTTGTTGTGTCTTCCAATGATAGAATACTATTTTCATTCCTCTCATTCCCAACTACATGTTTATTAAATTATTTAAAGTATAAGA
Source organism: Cupressus sempervirens (assembly GCA_028749045.1). Lineage (NCBI taxonomy): Eukaryota > Viridiplantae > Streptophyta > Pinopsida > Cupressales > Cupressaceae > Cupressus > Cupressus sempervirens. Next base: position 54,364,991 of record CM053786.1, read on the forward strand.
ACTTCCTAATAGAACCATAGCACATTGGAAGGGTGATTCCTAGTTATGTTATTTATTCAAAAATCAAGTTAATTTTCATTGTAAGATTCAAAAGAGTCAAAAAATCAAATGAAATATTTGAGCAAACCTAATGATGCACAAGGAATTTAGGTTGAGGATGAAATTCAAGGTACGATTCAAGGAGATGAGGAAACTGAATAAAAAAGAAAAGGCAAAAAAGCTAATAGTGAGGCTAAAAAAGAAGATGATTCATAAAGACAGTAGCCAATAATTCACAAGAAAATCATAGAATTATATTATATTAAGCTCTCAAAAAAAACCACAGACATATTGGAAAGTAAAAATTTAAGTTATTACTAGGCAAAAAATAGGTACATAAAGTAATTAGCCAGTAATGCACAAGAAAATCATATAATAATATTATATTAAGCTCTCAAAAAAAAGCCACAAACATATTGGGAAGTAAAAATTAAAAACATTAAAGACACATCATGACCAAAAATAGGCAAGAATAAGAACAAGAAAACATGATGCAAGTCATAAAAGAGGGAATTTCTAAGAGGAAACTAAGATAAAAAATGCATAAGTTGAGCATAGGAATAATCTTGAGCTTCAAATTTGTTATATTCAAGGAAGCCTACAAAAGATGGATCTTTTAATGGTCATCAAACTCATTGTTCATAATGAAGAAGAAGCTCAGGATCAATAATGCCTACATAGAGGGTGCATATCCAGATGGTTTAAATTATCATGTTTCAATTTTATTCATTGTAAACCATGTAAAAACACAAAACAATTTCCAAAGCTTAATTTGCTACAATCTCTATCTTAAAAATGCCTTTGGGTTATGTACAACCTTCATAAACTCAAGCTCCTAAAGGAATCATCCTTGGTTTAGGAAAGATATCCATAAATGGCCTTTTGTTCTTCAAACGATGTTGCCTACATGGATATTCCTTAAAAAAAAGATGTTTGGTACTCCAATATCAGTTTGCATCTTGAATCTACAAAGAGAATCTTCCATTCTTATAGTCATTGGGTACTCTATTCATCTCTCCTAACTAAGGTGTGATCATTAAATCTGCCAAAAAAAGGGATCATTATTAACAACACATTAAGACCTCTTTCCCTTTCTCTTTCACTTCTTGGAACCAATGTGGATGACTGTGCTTAGTTCTTTTAGGTTGATGGTAGAACCATCACCATTTAAAACTATCTTGAAAAAAAATCATAGAATGGCCCAAGGATTTCCCTTGATCAAATGAGAGTTTGTCCTGTCTAGTTATGAGTTAAGACATACTAGCATATCCCACAAGGAAATTGAGTTTCTCATCTTTTTTTCTCCATACACTAAATATTATTGAAGACCAAAAAAATAGTACTTTCAAATGCCTTGTCTACCATGAGATCCAACATAGATATCATTGTTTATACTTAGTCTCAAGAACCTCCCTAGCCATTTCCTTGCTCTAATAAGTCTTGTTGTATTTATAGATAAAGATACCTTATCTAAAAGGAGTAATCTTTGCTTCATAACAAAGAAATTTAAAATTTCTTATAAGAAAACCATCAATAGTGATCTTGGAATATTAATTTTGTCAATTGTGATAAAAATAGAGCTATTTCTAGCATAAAGTTCATTTCTTAATTTGTCTTCTTTCACATCTCAAGAATTTAGTCTTTAGAATTTTAGAGACAAATTTTTATTTCATAATGGTGCAATTTGAGTCCAAATTTATCTAGCTCATAACAGTGGGCATCAAAGAGACAATTTCACAATCCTATGAATTAATATATGTATATCAATAATAGTTTATGGGGCATAACCTATTCATTCAACTACTACTGTACAACTGAGCAGAGGAGATAATATGGAAAACTCTATGATGTGCACTATTCTCATCCATGTCTAACACCAATTAGCACTAGAGGTGGGAGGCACAATAACCTATACTACCTAAAGAAGTCTAACATGTATAAATGAGATTTTGTTACCACATATCACTGGCATTGAGCACATACAAGATGTTGTACCTAGTTGGGAATAATCTTTTATATGAATATTTGTGATGCCTATTTCTAGTGCTATTATTATGCTATCCAAGAGAGTTTGTGCCTCCATAATATTATTAGAACCATCTAGTCGATAAGAATAAAGCATTCTTGAGATCTTACTTGAATAGTCCCAAAAAACATAGTCTACCCATGATTTTCTTGGGTTTCATTAAAGTTGACTTTAACATATGATCTCAAAGGGCACTCCCATTGAGCCTACTTCCTATGCTCCCTGTTATCACTCTTCCTAATAAAAATTCCTTAAATGTTGATACTGATCCATTTCTATTTATTCAAGACTTTGAAGTAAAATAAAGTGAATGCAAAGGATAAGTTCTTTGTCTTAGTGGTATAGGAATTAACACATTCTAACATGGATCACTTCAAAGATTCCCAAACCTTTTCTATCTCCAAAGTCTTCTTCCTAAAGATTAACTTATTTCTCTCCTGCTAGATCCCCTAAATACCAAGTGTTGGAATCACTCTCCAAATTAAAGAAAAGAATGAAGAATTTAAAAATACTGTCTAGCAACTTAACCATTGATGTAGGGACAAAGGTACTAGAGCAAACCAGCCAAGTCTCTTCATTACCTCTCTTTAAAATAAACCCTAAACAAAATCAAAATCAATACACATATACAAGTCTTATCATTATAGAACTAAATATTGCACAACTCTAACAAGCTATATAAAACGTGTACAAGTTTTATATTGCAAAAGAATCTAGGATACCATCAAGCTACATGTGAGGAAAAGGAGGCTTGAAAGCTTGCCTTGTGGAAAGTTTACGGAGATGTTTTCTATTGCATTCCCACTAAAAATTCATGAAAAATATCTCAAATTGATATTTTTAATATATTTAAAACATCTCAAATAGTATTCAATTCATTTCTTCATGCATATTCCCTAAAGATAATTTAGAATTAGAAATTTATTAATCTTTGGGTGCACATTGTTCATTGGGTTACTTGAAATTTGAATATGCTTTTCCTCTCAAAAATTTTAAGACTAATATTGTTTACAATAGTTGCATGAACATCTTTAAAAATTGAAACAATGATTTTCCTATCTCTTCCAAGCAACCTAGAGCAAGTAGAAAAACTATTTACCTCAACTAGTCAATGAGTTCCAAGTACAGATGATCAAGAGGAATCATGTCACTAGATTCAAAGCCAGATGTGAGAGATGGAGAGTCCAGTGTTTCAAATGAGGAGTCGAAAGTGGGAAAGCATGCATCACTGGCATGGGTGGACCCAAGGTTCTTTTTTCTTGGAAATTGTAGGTGTTTTGATAGAGCCATATTTAAATGCATGTTGTTAAGAACCCATTTCATTTATCTATACTATCTGTGTGCCTAGAAATTACAGATTCTTTAATTGGTTGTAAGTAGGGGCATATTCCTGATAATAGGGAGTATTTAACATTAGTGTTAAAGAACCATTCCTTATTTGAATTTTAAAATGTTTAATATAGATACTTTAGTTTATTTTTTTGAGGTGTTATAACTCAATGCATTATGGAGTCAAATTAGCAGGATAAGGAGGCTATGTTATTTTTTCTCAATACAAGAGAACATATATAATGGTGCGAATTTTCTTTTTGGTAGTGAACTATGTGTGGATTTTCAGAACTCTATTCATGGGTCTTTAACTTTATATACTCGCAAAGCTTCACGTGAGTTGTCACTTACATTGTTGTTGAAGCTCAACTTTGAGACTGAATACCTTCCATTATTGAAGAATAATGTGTTGCTAATGTGTATTTTAGATTAAGGGTGTTCTGTAATTCTTGCATATATTTTAAGTGTTGTGTGTGCTCTAAGAAGTTTTATTGAGTTTTGCAATTGAGTTGGTACTTCAGCTGAACAGAGTTAGTGCTTCAAGGAGGGTTGGTGATCTCAATCAATTGGTGCATATATAATCTAGGTTGATGCCCATGAAAGGTATTGGCGTGCCATGGTATTTTTCTCGAAAGGGGTTTCCACATAAAATTTGGTGTTCTCAATGTTGATGTTTTCCATCTCTATTCTATCTTTTTTGACATTGGTTTCATGTATTTAAAAGATGAAGATACTAATTGCTCTTCAAATACCACATTAAACATGGAAGATTACTCAATCCATCAGAGAAACCATCCTTTCTCACACCAAAAATCTCAAAGAATCAAGATAGCCATTTAGTAAACTGCTATGTTCTATTAAATGTAAAGGATAGATTCATTGATACATCTAGAACTTGCAGAGGATCCAGTAATTATCCAACACAATGTAGTAGGTGTACAATAGCCATGTACATTGGTTCTTTTCCTTCTCTATGTTTTAGATACATGTCAAGAAACCTATCAGAAAGTTTTCTTATTGTTAGTAGATTTCACCTATGCTAGATTAATATGTTAGAAAGAACCATGTGATGCCTTAAACAAAATACTTACTACATATAAGCCTCAGGTCTTCCTAGCTCTTTGCAATATTGTTATGTTGCATTATTATCCTCCAACTTTCTTAAGATAGTAACCAAATTATGATATAAATTTTGAATAGGATAATCATAGAAGAGATAAAATTCAACAAAGCACTTTTAGAAGCTCCTACAGTACACTAAAATAGCCATAGATTTATTTTTTCCTAGGCACACATTTGTAGTTTCAATCTAAAGTAAAGACAAGCTCTTTATCCATTAATAGTATGCCTAAATTTATTGTCCAAATCTCTTTTAAGCCTAATAGCATAGTGAATTTTATGACTCACAGGGCTAAAATTTGAAGCACAGATGTTTGTTCTCTTATTTTCTTGTACAATATTGCCTGTAGGATCAAAAAAGTAAACATGTTAAACAATCAATCAATAGATGTACATAATTATCATGAAGCACAAACAAAGGTAAAAATTAGGCTCAACAAAAGGGGTGATAATTTTACTTAGAACAAGTACAATATACAATAATGATTATCAGAACTACTATGAATATTTGTAACATAGTGGCCTTCACCTGTAATGTCCCATTTTGTCCAAGCGATCACCTACAAGAAATTATTAGCCAATTATTCCCTTAAATAAATCCAAGTAGCCTATAGCTAATAATTTCTTATAGGTTATAACTAAATTATTCTCTTAAATAAATCCAATTATCCTAAAGCTAATAATTTCATCTAGGTTGTAACCAAATTATTCTCTTAAATAAATACAATTAGCCAATGGCTAACAATTTCTTTTGGGGGATAAGTAAAATATTACCTTAAATTAATCCAATTAGCCTATGGCTAATACTTTCCTCTAGGTGATCACTTGGACAAGAGCAGGCATCACATCATAAATGAAGGATGTACAACCCACACAAAATCAATTTATGTCAATTATTAAAGCAAATCATTGAGACTGAGTACAACAAGTTAAAGTTGCAAAATTGTAGTGTTTAAAATACCCCACCAATGAAATATGTAATATATAAAGCTAAAAATAGATTTTATGTCTTGAAAGAAAATAAATCAAAAATGGATAACCTACATATAAACCCTAGGGCCTAGACAAACTAGTACATAAAAGACCAACCAATTTAAAACACTTCTATGAAAAGAAGTTATCATGACAAAAAGAGAGCTCTAATAGACATGAGAGAAGAGATTTGATAGCATATGAGACTTGGGATTGTATCAAAATTAGAAAAAATAAGTTACATTGTTCAGGTAAACAAATAAAAGAGGCATTGAAGTAGACCTCTATAAAACAAATTTCTTGAGGGTAAAAATGGTATGCGTGGAACAAAACAAAAAAAAGTTTAGGAATAACTAGCATTATCATCTAGGATATTGCCTTCGAAAATATTAAAATTTCAAGAATGACTAGATGATTTAGATCTATAGATCAACCTAGTACATATCCATAACTTTCCTTCCATGTTTACACTACATCATGCTACTTGCCCAAAGTAGTCAATGCATGACCTAAAGAAGTTAACTATTATAAAATAGTAGCTTGTGAATGAATCGCAATTTTGCCACTACCCGCACTCATACCTACAAATAAATAAATTATTTTCTATTTTACTTGTGAATGAATGAAAAATTATCTTTTTTTCTTACAACATTGAGTTGGTAAAAATTCAACTTTGAAAAACATAGGTTGGTTGAAATTTTGTCCAAATCGAGCATAGAATTTTTATTTTTGACCAATGTGGGAATGAAAATAGAAAAAAGAAGGAATCATAGCTTTGGTCAAAAAATTTGGTAGAAAAACAAGTGCAAATGTACTAGTGCAAGTCATAGTATAGAAATTAGTATATGCTGAGCATCAAAGACTTCTAATGCCGAGTAACATAGGTTTGTCATAGTTGTTTCTAATGGCACAAACTACTATGTAAGCTACTTTTGAGTTGACTTATAGATTGAATTATGATATTTTGATGATAAGGATGAATCTTAAGTTGGAATCCCTATGTATTACATGTCTCTAATCAAGTAAAGGAAAGTTTTAAGTGGCAAAATGGATGAATCATAGCCATTGATTCATACCTAACCCTAAGTCATCTAGATCTTCTTAAGGAGGAAAAATTGAAAACTTCATATGCATGTGGAAGGAGTGAAGGGAGATGTTTGCATGCACAAATAGAGCATTCATGGTGGCTAAGGAATTGTGAATTGAAATTACATTGCAAAATTAGTTAAACAAGAATAGAGGAAGGGAATAATATATAGCAGAGAGACATCTGATTAAGAAGGATCAATAATACATCAGTTTAGAGGTGATTTTTCATCAATCAAAAAAGTGCTAACCACAAGATCAAAGCTGAGACATTCTAACAAGTGAATCAACTAAATCTTTTAATAGAGTAGTCCTAATAGGCTATATTGAAATCTTCTAACAAGGTGCTTACTTAGTTGTGAGTTAAAGTCCTTTAACAAGGAACACTTCAAACAGGGTGTTGAAATCCTTTAATTAGGTAAGAGCTAACAATCTTTGTAAGCCTTTAATAGGGAATAACTTTTATAGGGTAGATCATGTTTCATGACCACACATTGTAACCTTCATTAGATACACTTTATTACTACAGTAATGAAGATTTGTGATTGCATCCCCACCCTAGTCTTACCTTCTCATTCTAGAGGGTTTTTGGGTAATAATATCTAGTGTCATCATAACTCTTTACTTGTGAATGTTTTATGGGTAAAAGTTTAAACTACTAATTCACACCCCCCCTCACCCCCGCCTTAGAAGTTTACCTTTCCTATTGGAATTCCAACAATTTTTCCATGCATCTTGATACCAAACTAACATATTAATACCTTTATAAGGCCTAATATTTCTTTGGATACTAACCCTACATGGTCAACCTGAAAAATGTCCCAAAAATATGTTTTTGGCCTATTCTTCTGTATTTTCAACATCAAACATGTATCCGATGACATTTTTTCACCCACATTTGATAAAATGAAAAGGGTTTCTTAAGAACATCCTTATCTTTCCATAAATTCAATGTATGTCAAATTATGAATTCAATAAGTAATTATTACTCATTTTTTAATGGAGTTACATGCAAAGTGTTGATTAACACACTGAATAAAAAATAAATTAAATTTTTAAATGGTATAAAATTTTTAAAATTCAAAAAATGCATCAGATTATATACATATTCTATTATAAGAACAAAAAAAATAAACAAAATAAATTTTGTAGATTTTCGAATTAGTTAAGGTGGTCAAACATGGGAGGTTTTTATTTCCAAAAGTACTATAGTAAAAAATTCAAAATTAATTATTTATTTGGAATAAAAACACCCAAAAATATGTACCACATCTAGGAATGAGTCTACTTATTATATCTATAAACTTATTAAAAAATATTATCATTTTATTTTGATTAAGGTGGTCAAACAAACACCTACTTCTTATTTCTGTCTTGAAATTTTTGTACTAATGCATTAAAATTCAAAATTTTGACCAATGAGTTTTATTCCAATTCAATAAGGCCTAGTAGTTCAAAAAATAAATTCAATTTCATACAGATTCTTTTCTCACAATTTTTTCAAAGAAAATTTGTATCAAGTTTAAAATTGCACATCAAGTTGACATAACCCCGATTTGTTGCTTTTTTATCAACACTTAAGGGCATAGTTTGGTAGACCATGATCTTGCACATACCCACAAGGTAGAACTCATGAATGGAAAAGATAAACTATTGGATGGAAAAGGAAACCTGGTTAGGACTAGTAGCTAGAGAAAAGCTAATTTTTTAAAACCTAAATCTCCTTGAAAGTACATGTTTGTTAGCTCAGATAGAAGAAAGTTAGCTATGGGATAAAATAATGTGTCATGTTAACTTTGATAACCTAGTTACCATAAAAAAGAATAAAAGAGTAAGAGGCATATCAAATCTGAAGAAACTTGAGATTGACATATGTAAAGAATGCCAAATTGGAAAATGAGTAAAAGAAGTTTCAAAAGTCTTTCAATTCAGAAGAAGTTTTGGAAGTAGTTCATACTGATCTTTGTGGACCAAACGGTATATAGAGATACTATGAAGACATGTATGTCAATCTATTTGATGATGATTTTTCCAAGATGATGACTATAATTATTTTGAATGACAAATTTGATGCTTTTCAAAAGTTCAAATGGTATTTTTCTAGAGTTGAGAAAGAAACGAGGAAGAATCTAAAATTTCAAAGATCAAATAGAGGAGGTAAATTCATCTTAAATGAATTCAATGAGTTTTGAAATGAAAGAGAAATTAAAAGATAGGTATCAACACCTAGAACTCTAGAGAAAAATGGTATAGAATAAAGAAGTGAAGGAATAGAGTAGTAAGGAACTAGATGATTACATAAAGCTTTTTTACTATGAGGAGGAACTTGAGAGTTTACCATAATAAGGTGAAGTCATGCAACAATAAAGTGAACCTAGAAAATCTCTGGTAGTGCACCATGATTCATAGGTAGTACAACTTGAGTTGCAACCAAACCCATCAATGGAACTTGAGTCAAAGACAATACAACCTGAGCCACATACAACACAACCCTAGTTGTAGATAGATTGAGAAGAGGAGCTTGAGAAAAAAGACAAAGATCATGAAGAACCAAGTGAATCAAATTTAGAATAAAGAAAGAAAGATCCAAGACTTGCAAAATATATTAGAAGACATCATGCACCTAAAAAAATGATTGGACAAGAGACATAGCATACTAACAAGGAAAAAAATTAAAAGGTCGATCTTTTCTTTGTGAACTTTAACCTAGACCTATAAAAGATGCTTTAGAAAATGAAATTTGATTAGAGTCAATGAATGAAGAAAGTGAGCAAATGGAAAAGAATGAAACCTAGTTTCTTATACCTAGACCTAATGATAAGAATGTGATTGGTACAAAATCGATACTCAAAAATAAGTTGAATGAGAAAGGGGAAGTAACAAGGAACAAGAAAAGGCTAGTATGTAAATATTTTGCACAAGAAGAAGATATTAATTATGGAAAAACACTTGTACCTGTTGCAAGAATTGAAGGAGTTATAATACTTCTAGTAAATGTTGCACCAAAGGTATTCAAACTATATCAAATGGATGTGAAATTAGCTTTCCTAAATGGAATCCTAGAAGAAGAAGTCTACATTAAATAATGAGAAGGTTTCATTGATCCAAGAAAAAGAGACATGGTAAGTAAACTTCAAAATAAACTATATGGATTGAATAAAGCTCCTAAAGCATGGCATGAAAGGCTACATGGATATTTGGTAAGAATTGGTTTTCAAAAGATAAATGATAATAGTAATTTTTATATAAAGGAAGGACCATAGGAAAAGATGCTACTAGCAAAAATATTTGTGGATGATATCATATTTGGAGGACATGAGATGTTATGAAATTCATTCGCTAAAGAAATAAGGGAAAAAATTGAAATGTTTATGTTTGGAGAGATCAAATTCTTTGTGGGTCTAAAATTTCATCAAATGAAAGATGACATATTCATTACTCAATAAAAGTACATCAGGGAAATGTTGGTTGCATTTGGAATGGAAGATCTTGTTGGTGTTCTTTTTGGTAAAGAACATACCAGGTAGATTTAAACCTGATACCAAGAAACAAAGACTAGGGACATGCCTAAGGACAAGCTAAATCCTATATTCAACAAGGATGAATCTTAGTTCTGGGCCAATTAATAGAGTCATATCAGGACTCACTTCACTTTAGGCTTTGCAAAGCCAAGGTGGGCATACCTGAGGGATTTGTCTAATTTATCTTGATACTTCATTACAAGACTACCCTTTGTAGCAGATATGGTCAATATTCTTCTTCAATTTATTGCTAAATCTCCTGATCATAGTAGCTAATCATAACCAAGGAAATTAACCACAAATAAGCCATGACCTACACTTATAGTTCTTCAAAACATAAAATGGGAAAATAATATTCATTTTGATTTGGTTTCTCAGCATAATCAGATATGCAACAGCAAAGAACATGCATCCTTCAAGATGACCAGTCCCTTATCCAATGGGCACTAACTGAATCTTCACATATAGATGGATACCTAAAATATACTCATATATTTAGGTATATGGTCTATCTGCTTGACTTGCAAATAGACATCAATATTCATTAAAACTCTCGTACTTATGGTGATATCCTTCTGGTGTAACCTGCAATCCTATCAATATAAACAAGCAACTTACTTGGAGCTTTGTTCCAACAACAAATCTATTCTGATATACAACCTTCAAGGGATGTAACTAGGTTCAAGCTCTTAGTTCTTAAACACAGAACATTGCAGGTAATAGAAGCAGGAGATGAGAATCAGAATGAAACTAAGAAAGGTGAAACTCTTGCATTAATTTCCTTGGAAACAATACATCATCTGCATATCAAAATTCAAAAAAAACACATAGAATGATCGTGTAATAGAAATGGGTCAAAAGGAATATAATATGTTGTTCATAACAGGAAGAAAATTGAGAAAAAAGGTATCACAACTTACGACTGGAGCCAGCCTTGTGGTCTCATAGGTCATAAAAATTGGAACCCCTCAAATGGAAAAAAGAAAGAATAATATAGCAAGGAGATGAATTCCTGGATTGAAACTAAAGATGACAAGTGTCCATTTGGAATTCCATCTTGTATAACTGAATACCTCTTTCATCTCTCTACCATTTGATCTGATATTTTGTTTCATCATTATTTGCAACTAATTTGCAAATATCTGATAACTTCATGATGAAAACCTCTTGCTTACCAAAAGAAAATCTGAAACCTTATGCAATTTTGGTGAAATTGCGAGTTTTTACTATTTTTAATGTAACCAATTCAACCCCAACTGCATTTTTACCATCTTTTATGCATATTCAAGTCATTACCTTGCCAAAAATCACAACTGAACACTGACACCTAAAAACGGTTGCAAGATAAGAACTTGAGACAAAACCTCCTATAACTTGAACGAGCTGCTTCTTGTGTAGAAACTAACCTCAGAATCAAAAAATTCAATTTTTCTTGATTTTGATGATATATAATAGGCCTATGTTCACCTTCAGGAAACCCCTCTAAAGCCAATTTGAAAATACTTCTTTGGTTATAAAAGTTCAGGTCTGCAACTTTTAAATTTTAATTCTGAATGCGAAAGCAATTTTAAAATGAAATTTTAAAATTATTTTATTTTTATCCAACCCTTCAATTCTGAGTTCAAACCTCTATTGACCCACACCACATGGTATATTTTGATTTGCCTGCCCTTTGCACATCTACCACAACATCGTAGGCCGAGACCCGGTGCCATGTGGTAGCTTCCCGCATTCTCGCATTATTTATCAGGCACAACTTGGAAATGCTAGATTGCGAGCATCATCGAATTTGGACACTTGTCACCATCTGAGTCTACTTTGCCACATCAACACCTTTGCTTTTTTGTTTAAAACTCTATTGATGTCACCACATAGTTTTCTGGGACCCACGCACACAAAGCTGCTCTCCAAAAGGAGCCTCTCTTGGAGACACAAACCAATATGCAAAGAATAGTATTTAAACTATTAGAATGTATTTTTCCCAGCCAATATGGGATAAACCACAATAGAATTTCCTCTTAAAGGCGTGGACATTTGTCATTTTGAACCTCCCCTGTTCTCTCAAAAATGTGAGTTACTCACCTCACAGGTTATGCCTATCGTTTGATGCGTGAGACCTCTGTCATCTTCATGTTGAAACTACTTTCAATAGATATTCTATTATTACTGGCATGAAATCTGAATAGAGAATCCCCTTTCCTGCTTGAAATTTCATCCTCTATGGAAATCGTGGATAACAATCACATAGTGTTTGGATGTAGATTGTTCCTTTATGTAAAAAATGTGGTGTTGCTTGACATGATGTGAAGACACTATTAAAAATGTGAGCATCCTTATGTAATGTGGCTATGAGGGAGCCTGCAAGCCACGACATCTGCAAAAATGTGGATCACTTAAGTATCACGTTGAACTCCCTTTAGCTTATACCCTGCACGTGGATGGCTCCTTTACATGAGAAACTTTTTTCCATAGGAGTCTAGATGTGGAAGTGTTGCCATTTCATTATTTCGGCTATTCTCTGTCATTAGACATGCTCTATGCTACATATTATCTCCTTGGCTTCTCTTGGCTTCATCAAAAAAAAAAAAATACTGGCATCTTAGTATGATTTTGTTGTTTGAGTTCTATTCTTGAATGTTGAACTGGGAGATCCTTCAATCTAAGATCCCCCTTACCTCACCTCCATATGACCCGGATATTTATTTTATTGTCTTCAAAAGAAGTATAAAACTATTTTCTCTTTTGTCTGGTCATTGTGGGTGTTAGTAAACAGTTTTGTCCTTCCAAAATTAAATACAAAGAATGACTCCAAATGCCCAAATAGAAGAAAAACTGCCACTAACAGTTGGAAATACTATCATGAGATTGATATCTTTCCTTTGAATTGAGAGGTACAGCTCCCTCTTAGAAAGGTATTCAAAGAATTTTAATAGCTGGTTATGTCTTTTACCAAAGACATCAAGGCTTTCTAGAATCCACTCATCAACATGAGATGAACATGATTATAAGGTTAATAAGTTGATAATGAGAGAAAAACTAGAAAATAGCCATAGGACTATCTACCAAATCTTTCACATTGCAGAGAAAATTGGGAGAGAGAAAGCTGTAAACATCTTTATGCAAAAGTGTGAATACATAACCATAAGATTGCATATATCACATCTGACATAATAATAAAGAACTGCATCTAAAACAAAAATAAAAGGACTCCAAAATCCATTCAGATCAGAAACACAAATGTATATGACTATAAAATCAAACACACTAATGTCCCTCTTTATTTCAAAAGCATGATAAAACAATAATAGTACTGTTCCATCCCCTTATTACAATCAATCTGCATAAAATGAAACTGCTTCCTCTACTACAAAATAGAAATCTCTTCTCCGTGTAGCAACATCTATAGAACTCTTCCACAGAAAAAACAAGAACCCCTCTCTTATTATCCTCTTTACTATATATCTTCTCTTTCTGTCCATTCTTTTTCAGTTTGAATAACTGTTTCTTGAAACTGCTCCCAACCTTTTATATTCCACTGTCCATTATTGAGTAAGAGTGATGTATCAAAAAAATAAACATAATGTTTAATAAAAATTATGATATTGCATACATTTTTCCAAACTCCTCTTGTGAACACCTGTCACTACAAAAATGAATGGCATGTGCATGTTGGATAGGTGGCGTATGCTGGTTACATATTGCAATTATAATCTTGAAACTGTCATTAATATACTGCCACACTCAAACAGTCATAACTTTTGATCCATCAGGAATCTTTCAAAATGGCTTGGAGGGAATTTAGATAACTAGGTTTTCTCAAACATATCCGAAATTCAGCTGAATCCAATGGTTTTATTAAAATCTGTGGGCCCCGCAACATGACTGTTTTTCTGATTGCAGAACATTTTGCATTTGCTGGTATGTTGACAGACCCGCATATAGTCCATCATAACTTTTGATTTTGAGAAAATTTTGAAAATCACTTTAGTGAAGATTTAGAAAAATTGATTTTCTACAACATATCAAAAATTGAGAAAAATCCAATAGTGGGATAAAAATTTATGCTCCCCAGATTGTGACTGTTATTTTAATGCAGACAAAAATCTGTAGTTACAAGCTGTATTAAAACTGACAACAATATATACACCAATACCTGCACTTGAATCTCATGTTGGAATTTACTTGTAAATTGCATAAGAGCCTGCCTATTATGTCTCCACCGTAAATGCCCATATTCATTTACGAATTTATCAAGTGCCTTGAAAGCCAAAACATATTACTTATAATAAAATAAGGCCTGATTTTGAATTCATATCCTCCATTATCATCAATGCATCTTTCATGGTAGATAAAAATGATTTCCTTTGACTTCCATCTCATCTCATTATCCACCATCCTCTTCTGGCCTCGGGTCTTACACTTGGAACCTTGAAACGGGGTCTGAGCTTGATTTTGAATTTGAGCCACACATTCCAACTGTTGAATTTGTGTCATTGATCTGTGAACTGCATACTTGAAACTGTCCATGAGCTTTGAACTTAAGAATGGTGGATTCTTTTCAGGCTTCACCATTTCAAATACAATTTTGAAGCTCCCAATCTTGATTGAATCATAATGATTCTCAAACTTCTGATTGCTAGGGCTAAAACTGAAACTTTGAACTAACACTGCACTTTGCACCGACCCAGCATGAACTTGAAGTTGAACTTGAATTGGCCAAAAGATTCATCTTTGACTTCAACACTCGAAAGTATATTATTAACTCACTAAACTTGAAGTTGAAATGACCCAAAGGTTCAACTTCAACTTCAACTTGGGCACTCCCACGACTTAAATGTTTCACATTAAGGCTGAAGAACAATATAAGCGTAACAATTGGCTCTGACTGGGGATGTGGGCCATGAGGAACAGAAAGAATCCAGCAATCTCTGGTTGAGACCAGTGTCTAGCAATTGGGCAACAGAGTCATGGGAACAAAGAAAGGAGAATGTTTGTAGAGAAAAGGAATAGGGGACAACACCAAAACATAAACCTAACAACAAGCCAAAAACTAGAAAACTAACAACACAACCACCGAACAGCTACACTAAGCACCACCAAAAACTCAGAGAGTGAAAATATTTACAAATGTACATAGGTGAGAAGAACTCACCACTAGACCAAAGCTAAGGAAAAACTTACACAAAGCCATTCACTGGCTATGAGAAGAAAAATCCCATTCTGAATAGTGAGTTGTGCTAGCATGGTGCAACCCAACACTTCCATTAGGAAAACTCGTCTTCTTGGTATTTCAGGCTGATCACATGTAGGAACCTTGTCCACCAATCATCAGGCCCAAAGAGCCACATCTCATCATAACATTCTAAGTTTTCTTGGTCGCTTTGCAAAAAAATTTCAAGTCCTTTTCCAACAATACACTGAAATAGAGCTTGTTCAAGAATTTTCAAAGCAAGGATTATGTCATTTTCAGCACACATACCCTTGGGATCAGCACACAAAAGAGGCTTTTCATAATTCAAAACACCCTCAAGATAGAAGTGAGTCTTTTCAAACATATGGTCAATCTCAGTCCGAATAAATCCATCATCTTTTGTTGAAAGCAAGTTTGAAAATTCTTTATCTAAAGCAGAGGAATTTGAAAGGCTTATACCTAGAATTTTCATGAGAGTTATTCCTTCCTTGTATGCTAATAGAAA
Organism: Cupressus sempervirens; assembly: GCA_028749045.1. Lineage (NCBI taxonomy): Eukaryota > Viridiplantae > Streptophyta > Pinopsida > Cupressales > Cupressaceae > Cupressus > Cupressus sempervirens. Next base: position 54,380,779 of record CM053786.1, read on the forward strand.
GCAGGACAACATTTCTTCATTGTGAGATAATGTGTCTGTTGAAACTTTTAATGGTCCTTGGGACTTTCCTTGCAGCATACTTGCTTCAACATTCTCCATGCCAAAGAGAAATAAATATTCTTTCCCACATGGAGGTGATTCTTTCATTCTAAAAAGAGGTTTTTCTCTAACAATGTCATCTTCATGAAACCCCGTTGGTAGATATAGTGGGTTAAGTTCATTCCATGCCCACTTATCATCTAGCTCTTCAAACTTTATTTTTGTATTACTTGTTGAGCCATCCATTGCTTGAAGAGAGTCTCTTTTACCAAAGCATGTGAGAGGTTCTTCCATTTGGGAACCTTTTTTGTCACAAGTGAGTGTGATTTCCTCTGATTCATGAAGACTACCCCGCTGGGGTTTAACCTTAGGCTACAAATCAGCATTTGAACACCTCATAGGAATGTAGAAGTCCTCTTGCTATGACCATTCTTCTTGGGAAGAAGGGAAATGAAATAAAAAGGCTTCATATTCTACCTCTCCATCACCTTGAAAGATGTCTTTCATTCCTTCCTCATGAATCTTTCCTTTGTCATACTGATTTGACATGCTTTCCTGATTAATGCTGATTGCTGAAATAGCATTAGAAAATTCAATAGAAGAAGATTCATAGATTGGCTGAGATCTATCCATTGGCAAGCTTGTATTTAACTCATTTTCAGCCAGCTCTTCCTCTATAGGAGGCATACTTAGATGCTTCATAGAATTATCTAATTGGGAAATATGTTTTCTATTATTCTCATTGTGTGAACAACAACACCCTATTATATTAGTACTATTTTCTTCAGGTGTGACTTCTTGAGAATCTCCATCATCATATTCGACATGCACGTGATATGATCCCATTGTATGGTGAGAATTGTTTTCAGATAAATGAGGTATTACCAAATCCTCTGCACAAAAAACTGATGTAATTTGACAGTTAGAAATAGAGGGTGTTGGTTTTACTTTTTTTAAAACAAGCCTTCTCATCCTGGGTTTTGCCTCTACATGATATTGCTGTTCATATAGGCAAACTCTTTTCTGTAAAAGTTTATCAGTTGCATGCTCATTTTTCAATTTCAAATCTGGACCAGAGACTTTTGCAATATTTTCTTGTTGAAACCAACTAGATAAAAATAAATCATCTTCAATTCTTACAGCTTCTTTCTTAGCAATTTCAAAGTCACATAACTTACTTCTTTTGAGATGAAATTTGACTTCTGGATGTAATGCTGCAATAAATATTGACAATAGGTTATCTTGGTTGGGCTGATCAATTTGTGGAATCTTTGCTAAGGTTCGCATGAATCGATCCACAAGGCTTCTTATTTCTTCATTTTCTCCCTTCCAAATCTTGAAGAGTTGGCATAATAAATCACCCACATTAATTGCTGGTTTAAATCTTGCAAGAAATTTATTTTCCAGCACATGCCAACCAGTTATGCACCCATTTTCCAAATGCTGAAACCAAACAGCGGCATCATCAATAAGAGATTTAACAAATAGACGTACATACACATCTTCTTCCAAAACACCAAGAATCCCATAGGCTGTTTTGAATGCTCAAATGTGGCTGTTCGGATCTTGATCACTCCTTCCGGCATACTCAGGAAAATATTTCTTTGATCCAGCAGGCATGAGTGTGAAATGAGGCAGACCAAAAGGACCAAAATGTGGCTACCATGATTGAGTTGTAGACAAGGCCATAATTATATTGGGCTTCTTTTACCAAAAAGATCAGAGTCACCAACCTCCATCCTCGGGGAGGTAACCTTCAGATATCCAAGGAAAGAAAGCACTAAAACTTCACTTTCTTCCCTAGTGGAGTAGCCAAAAACTATTAGTAAACAATTTTATCCTTCCAAAATTAAATACAAAGAATGACTCCAAATGCCCAAATAGAAGAACAACTACCACTAACAGTTGGAAATACTATCATGAGATTGATAGCTTTCCTCTGAATTGAGAGGTACAACTCCCTCTTAGAAAGATATTCAAAGAATTTTAATAGCTAGTTATGCCTTTTACCAAAAGACACCAAGGCTTTCTAACATCCACTCATCAACATGAGATGAACGTGATTATAAGGTTAATAAGTTGATAATGAGAGAAAAACCAGCAAATAGCCATAAGACTATCTACCAAGTCTTTCACATTGCAGAGAAAATTGGGAGAGAGAAAGCTATAAACATCTTTATGCAAAAGTGTGAATACATAACCATAAGATTGCATATATCACATCTGACATAATAATAAAGAATTGCATCTAAAACAGAAATAAAAGGACTCCAAAATCCTTTCAGATCAGAAACACAAATGTATATGACTATAAAACCAAACACACTAATGTCCCTCTTTATTTCAGAAGCATGATAAAACAATAATAGTTCTGTTCCATCCCCTTATTACAATCAATCTGCATAAAATGAAACTGCTTCCTCTGCTACAAAATAGAAATCTCTTCTCCCTGTAGCACCATCTATAGAACTCTTCCACAGAAAAAAGAAGAACCCCTCTCTTATTATTCTCTGTACTATTTATCTTCTCTTTCTATCCATTCTTTTTCAGTTTGAATAACTATTTCTTGAAACTACTGCCAACCTTTCATATTCCACTGTCCATTATTGAGTAAGAGTGATGTATAAAAAAAATAAACATAATGTTTAATAAAAATTATGATATTGCTTACATTTTTCCAAACTCCTCTTGTGGACACCTGTCACTACAAAAATGAATGGCATGTGCATGTTGGATAGGTGGCGTATGCTGGTTACAGATTGCAATTATAATCTTGTAACTGTCATTAATATACTGCCGCACTCAAACAGTCATAACTTTTGATCCGTCAGGAATTTTGCAAAACGGCTTGGAGGGAATTTAGATAACTAGGTTTCCTCAAACATATTCGAAATTCAGCTGAATCCAATGGTTGGATTAAAATCTGTGGGCCCCGCAACATAACAATGTTTTTGATTGCAGAACATTTTGCATTTGCTACTATGTTGACAGACCCACATATAGTCCATCATAACTTTTGACTTTGAGAAAATTTTGAAAATCTCTTTAGTGAAGATTTAGAAAACTTGATTTTCTACAACATATCAAAAATTGAGAAAAATCCAATGGTGGGATAAAAATTTATGCTCCCCGAATTATGACTATTATTTTAATGCAGACAAAAATCTGTAGTTACAGGCTGTATTAAAACTGACAACAATATATACACCAATATCTGCACTTGAATCTCATGTTGGAATTTACTTGTAAGTTGCATAAGAGCCTGCCTATTATGTCTCCACCATAAATTCCCATATTCATTTATGAATTTATCAAGCGCCTTGAAAGCCAAAACATATTACTTATAATGAAATAAGGCCCGATTTTGAATTCATATCCTCCATTATCATCAATGCATCTTTCACGGCAGATAACAATGATTTCCTTTGACTTCAATCTCATCTCATTATCCACCATCCTCTTCTGGTTTCGGGTCTTACTCTTGGAACCTTGAAACGGGGTCTAAGCTTGATTTTGAATTTGAGCCACACATTCCAACTACTGAATTTGGATCATTGATCTATGAACTGCATACTTGAAACTGTCCATGAGCTTTGAACTTAAGAACGATGGATTCTTTTTAGGCTTCACCATTTCAAATACAATTTTGAACCTCCCAATCTTGATTGAATCATAATGATTCTCGAACTTCTGATGGCTAGGGCTGAAACTGAAACTTTGAACTAACACTGCACTTTCAACCGACCTAGCATGAACTTGAAGTTGAACTTGAACTGGCTAGAAGATTCAACTTTGACTTCAACACTCGAAAGTATATTATGAACTCACTGAACTTGAAGTTGAACTGACCCGAAGGTTCAACTTCAACTTCAACTTGGGCACTCCCATGACTTAAATGTTTCACGTTAAGGCTGAAGAAAAATGTAAGTGTAAGAGTGGGGAATAACATAATTGGTTTTTTCTTATTTCTCTTAGACAATATGATAAACATATGAAATGCATTTTGGTGATTAACATTATTACAATCTCTCGTCTAAGATATCTTTAAATTCCCTTAAGCTTTATCAATCCTGGTAGATTTAGCCGGGCCTCAAGTGGGTTCGGCTAAAAAATTTCATTTCCAAACAACTGATTCGACAAATTGATCCCATGACTCCATTGCAATGATTGGAATTAAAAATAATCACAAGAACATTACTTTAAAACTCCATTTTAATCATTTTCGCACCATTGTGAAAATTGTGTCACGAGGCTTGCCAGGTGGCTGTAAAAACTAACTGAATCAAGTAACTAGGCCATAAAAATCAGCATGAGTGTTCAATCCGGCATACTTTACCATACTGCTTATTTTTAGCCCAATGACAAATCTCCAGTCAAAAGATTTTAATTTTTGAACATCCATACTTCAATTGCCCTGCAAGCAAACACTGTTAAAAAACATAAACTGGGCTCAGGTTCGGCATTATAAACTGATTTATTGATCACTTAGGGTTCTAAAAACTAGGATATAAGTTCTTTGACATGAAGAGATTATAATTTCATGTTTTGGGCTCATGACGAATCATAGGGCACATTTGGCAAATTTTCGAAAATAGGCACTTGGAAATTTTAATTGGCAAATGTACGAACATATGAAAGTATGCAGATGGATTTGTCATGACTTGAGAATTGGCATACTTGAAGGATTTTTAGGATAGAACACAATGGTACAATCAGTTTAGGCTTACCAATGATGGGATCACTGTTATAATGTGCCAAACAGGGGTACAGATGAATCTGGATACCTTAGCCATGACAAAACAATGCAAACTGGGTTTTTAATCATGTTAGCAAATTGATCGAATGGATTCATCATGACCTCAAAATTGGAACATATGAAGTGTCTGACCCCTAGAAAACAAAGAAAAAATAAATTCTTCATTTGGTTCAATTGGTCAAAAGTTATAGCACGTCAAACAGGGCTTCCCAGAAAAGTGTGCAAAGTGCATCAGCATGAAAATAGTAAACTACCAAATTTGAGGGATTCAAAACCTAGTCAAACGGACTCGAAACGACTCAAAATCTGAAACATAAGTTCTTGGGTATGGACACTAGATAATCTGAAAATGTCAAGTCATGACACATTTTTGGGTGCGAGATATTCATTGGAAAACACAACCTCCTGTTGCTGTTTGACTCTTAGGTGAAAATGCAAATTTGAAACTAGCTCAAAACAAGGCTTCACGAAATAGCTCAGAATGATGTCTTAACTTCATGAAACAAGTGGATAGGCTGAATCGAAAGTTTTAGAAGCATTAAACACCATGTAGGCCTCATATAGACAACTAGGTACAATCTCATCAAAAAGGCATTCATAGGGCTTGATTTTCTCGAAATTTTAAAATGGGACGAAAAATGAAGCATGTAATTTTATATCCCAACAGATCCCAAACTAGTTGGAACACTGATATCCACTAAACATAAACTCTTAAAGAATGATGATTCAAAGGAAGTAAATTAGACTACCTACAAATAAATGATTGGGATACTCTAGTATGTGGTACACACCAGACCTCATATTGCATTAGCAATTGGCATAGTTGAAAGGTTTTTATAAATCTTATAGAAAATCATATGATGGTAGTAAAAATAATTCTTAAGTACCTAAAAGGGATGGAAGAATATGGTTTATAGTATAAGAAAGGAGGAAATATTGAGTTAAGAAAGTATACTGATGTAGATTGGGTAGGAAGCATTGATGGTCAAAAAAGTACAAGTGGGGGAGCATTCTTCTTTGGGACAAGAAACAAAATTGTATTAATTAGTCAACAACTATTGTTAGGTATGAAGGAGGAAATCAAGGAACTACTGGTTATGTATTGTGATAACATGTGTGCAATCAACATATCTAAAAATCATGCAATGCACACAAAGAGAAAACACATTGTAATCATGTATCATTTCCTAAAGGAATTAGTTCAAGACACAGAGGTGAGGTTGGTATATATGTGAACATTAAGGAGTAGATAGAAGATATATGTACTAAGGCTTTACCTAATAATGCATTTATGTATCTAAGAGGTAAACTAGGGGTTATTCTCATATTTTATGCTCACTTAAGAAAAAGATAGTGAATTATGCTCCTTTGAAAGATGTAAGTACTAGTTTTAAAATCCTTTAGAATTCATCTTGGATGATCGAAATCATTCATAGATTTTTTATAACTTTCCTTATTTTATCAATATAATAATCATTATTCTAATAATGAACTCTTATATAGTACAACCATTTCAAGTTCTTCCTACCATTTCTTAAAAAAAACTTTACAGTGATATAAGAAATACCTGATAAATAAACACTTTTTAGCCAATAGGCTTTACTTGTGAGATTGCTCACTTACCATAGGAATAAAACCTATCTCATGGTAGAAACAACTAATTACTTGATTTTGAGCTCCATGAGTGGAAATGTGGTTTTACCGTACACAACATGTCTTGTGGGCTTACTTGTGATGATCAAATTCCACTTTGGACTACTTGATTATGGTTTGCAAAAAAGGGTGTATATTTTTACTAACATTCCATTTTTCTATATTCTTAATTGCTACACATATCATGCCTCCATTTACAATGACTTTTTTTCTTTATAAAAGTACAAAATGCACTGCAATAAAGATTTTAATGCCTATCATCCAATTCTCTTAGTCAAATTCATGTCTTATTTTGTGCTTCCCTTGTAAGAAGCATGTTCATCTCAGTCCCACATTATTCTTTAAATATTGTAGATCTGCAAAACATCCAACTAATACCTCGACTAAAATTTATCCAACTTTAGATATTTTCACACTTGAGAGAAAATACACTCCTATTTTTTTAATATTTGAGAGTAAAAGAAAAGGAATTGATAAAACTCTGAAGTCTATCATTGAGAAGGCCAAGAGATTATAGGTCTATGCACATTTTGAAAAATTGTCACTATTCTAACAAAAGTTTTCACCCTTCTCCAAAGTTTTTACCCAAGGAAAACCTTGTGAAACATGGAAGCAACCTCCAAGATGTGGGACTTGAACTCTAGGGTTGATTCTTTAGAGAAGGTTACATTCCTTTGCTATCAGGATGCACCTAACTATTCTTAGAGAGGAAAATGGAGAAGGAATGCATAAAATCAAACTACCTAATCTATTGTAAGAAGGTGATGCACCAAAATGGAGTGTTTGATCTTACCTTTGTCCATAAATGCATAGTTAACCACTTATAACCTTAAATAATACAGATTCAGACTTTTCTTAATCCAACAATCACATGTAGATCAGACAACAAATTAATGCTATAAGAAGAAACTTCACTTAATATCATTCAAATGCTAAAGTAGATACAATCATACAAATTGCATAATAGAGACAAGAACATTAACTAGAGGTAAAGGAGTCTTGCATAGTGTGTTAATGACTGAAAGAGATATAATAGAGAATTACAATGGCTTAGAGGCACAATAAATTATAGTAGTACACATGTAAAGAAATACTAGAGAATTAAAGAAAGATCAACCCTTTGAAAGGGTACAAAACTTATTTTTATAGTTGAAACATAACTAAGAAAGCTCCTACCCCAAGGAAAAGTACAACTACCACCATCAAGATTGCAAAGAAAAATTGCAAAGATCGAGAAAATCTGATCTTGGAACAAACCCAAATGCAAGAAAATCCAATATTTGTCCAAAATAATGACCGTGAGTTGATAGAAATTGTGGTCATTAATGCACGACTAGGTGGATGGATAACTAGGTGATGAGTGCATGTTGATTTGCATTTACTAGGCATGGAAAATGTTGAAAGTAATCTGTAGACTATCAAAAAATTTGATTCACCATTAAATAGTTGTTTCTTCCTTGCTATTAGTACACCAAGTCACATGTATTAGTAGGTCAATAATATTCAACATTAATCATGTACCCATCTTGTAATTTTATTGGTCAAAGATCCTTTTTTTTCTAGCTTGGACAAGTGAAACACCATTATCATGGTCAACCCAAGGACCTACAATCTTACGATTGTTAATAAGGTCACAACCCTCATATCGCCTTTGGCCTAAAATATTATCCCTACGATCTTACAACACAATTTATCTCTTGGTTGAGGGCACCTGCCATCCTTCCTCGATCTTACAATAATCAACTTATCTTAACATCGTGCCTTCCTTGAATTCTCTTCATGATCTTATGATTTCCTTGATGCTATGAGAAACCCTTTATCTTCATGTCTTGGGAAGACTCTTTAGCCACAGCTACGATCTTATAACAACCACATATCATAAAATCACAACCCTCCTAATCATCTTTTACAATAATATGCTTCTATGATGTTGCAATAGCTAAATATCATAGCATCGATAGCTCTGAGAATTAGCTTCACAATCTTATGCTAGATCATAAGATCGTAGCATAAAAAATTGGTCATATCATCATACCTCTAACCTTTCACCCTAGCGATCTTAAAATAGGAACTGAAGAAATTGGGCCCACTAGGGACATGTGTCAAGACCTTTCTATGTTGCCACAACTAATGACTGATCATTTTCTCATACCAACATGATGAGAGACATTGATCTTCTTCCATTTGATAGCCCAGAAACATGCAATCAATTTATTGACCCAACCAAAATCCAAAGCAATTAGAACTTTTCCATATGCCGACCTATCTAACATTGATCCACCTCACCTAACAAGTCTTTACTAATTTTGCTTGCCAAGGGACCGAAGACACCTAGTCCATATGTCATAATGTCACTTTGTCGCCTTCTATAAAACCGTTGTAACTTCAGAAGGTGACAAGGTGACAACCATAAATCTAGGAAGATTTGATGGCAAAAGAAAACTTGTTGATGACTATACTAACCAAAGAAGAACAAAGGACCCACCTAGATGCTATTGTTTTGTCACATGAAATAAAATCTATATTTTTCTACAAAGTGACAAAGTGATGTTTGTCGATCTGGGAAGATCTGATGGCTAGGAAAGTGTGAGCCCACAGAGATATTAAAACATGAACTTAACCTTGGGACTTAGGATATAATGAGTATAACCAAAGTATTCTCACATGCCCTAATATTTGAATTTTCAAACATATAAACATTACAGTATGCTTAGGCCTTTGAATTCAATTCTTTGGTGAGAAGGCAATTTTGGTTCACACTCATTGCATGAAGATGGAAATGTGCAAGACTAGGTTTGAGGCTCTGTCTGAATGAAAACTAAAACCCCAAAGGCTACATATTTTAAGCTTCCTAAAATGTAATCATGATTCGGGTTTGGGATTTGGTTTCTATTTTCATTTTATTAGGTTTCTCATAGATTTTAATATTACCCAAGTTTTCATTTCTTAAGGACATGTTGTATTCTAGATTTCTTAGAGGTGTAATAAAAATCTATGATCGCAATATTTCTAATGACAAATGTGATTTTGGTTTTTGTTTGATTAATTTAAAGGTACGTTGGTTTGGCAAAGTTTTTTTTTTTTATGCATGGAGGTTGTTACAAACTGGTCCAACTCTATGAGACAATCAACACATTTGACAACATCCTCCACTATGACACACAAGTATGCAATTAATATAATTGGATTTCCACAATCCATTAGAATATCATCTATAAGCTTCTATTATTTTTTGTGTTAGAGATTTTAGCATCAAAAATCCATCATCAGAATAAAAGAGAGTGTCAAAGATGAAAAAGAGTTCTAACTATGCAATTACTAATTACCACCAAATTATTTGTTCTTATGTGCTTTTCCTATACAGAAAATTTATTGACATTGCTAAATATTTTATCCACAAGTGATCTACATCTACAAAGAGGAATATTTAGATATGAGGTGTCAATGGTAGCTAAACTTAAAATGTAACTAAAATTGAAGCTATCTTTGTGATGCATTTTTCAGAGTTTCCATTATTATAGTTTATGAATATATTAATTTCTTTGTTGCATTTTTACAGCTCCTTGCTACATTTTATGTAGTGAAATTCTCATAACCTTCTCCATTGACATTCCTATGTATTTCTTTTCAAAAAAATATTCTTTCCAAATTTAGAATATTGTAAAATTGTATTTTGTGCATGTGAATTGAAGGATCTTGTAATTATGTTGTTCACTGTATTTTGACATAGTTATTACTACATACTTATAAATTGTAATAACACAAAATCTACTGATATACCATAAAATTAAATAAAAAAATCTACCTCTTGGAAGTATACAAATGAAACTTGAAGAAGCTACATGAAAAACTAAATCATACCTTATTTACTTGTTCTTCAACTTTATTCCATTGTTATCCTCCTTTTCTCAACTCTTGCTTATTTGTTTTGTTCTCAGAACTTTAGTTTTTCCAAAATGGTTCAAAGATTTGGATGTTTGGATTTGCTTTAGGCTTTCCAAAGTTTCCAAGATGCAATATAATATGATTGTGGATTAATATGAAGGTATGGTTCTAAACATGAAAAAGATATGGAAAAAGGCTAATATGAAGCTATTATCAAACAAAACCTTAAGGTGAACTATAATGATATTAATATTTCTCAAGTAATCCTCAAAATCTCTAAGAATTCAAATTTCTAATTAGTCTCAAATGAGGAAAAATAAGCTTGTTTTATTGGCAATTGTTAACCTTTAGTGAATGTGGCATAAACTGATGACTAAAAGATTTTGGTTGCAATGTAAGAGAAAAAGAAAGGAGATGTTACTCCTACTTTGACAACATGTAGGATTACGTGGGAGGGAGAGAAATTATTTAGTGTCTCTACATGACTTGTAAGAGAATGGGGGAAGAAAAATTTAAATTATAGGACCTATGACTCAACCTACACTGAATGATGTGGAGGAACAATTGACTAAATGATAATGATGGTGGAAAAATATTTTGTCTCATGAGGACACATAGGAAAAATATTTATCTCATAAATAAATGAATTTCTTTAGCCACACATAGATGAGGTGGCAAGTGAACTAAACTAATGAAGTCGATTTGACTTGGTATCCTATATAATATTATCCTGTGTCCAACAGGTAGATTAAATATATCCTATGTCACATAGTATCCATTCACTCTTCAACCATCTTCATTACTTGGATATATAAAAATGGATTTTAGAGTACGAAGGTTGGATCATTGATTTTAGAGTTGTAGATTTTACATGTCTTTTTTAACATCTAAATAGTTAATAATAATCATGCAAATAGTTAATGTATATGGTTAAGGTTTTAAAAAAGGAATTTAGATTTAGGTTTTGAAAATTAAGTGGGTCAATTATTTTTTAATAGTTTAGAGTTAATCATCTATAATTATATTTACAATATAATTTATATTTTGTGTAGAGTTGTGCATATATTTCTAATGAAAACTTTTAAATTGTGTTGGATTGAATTTTTAAAAAATTTGAATATCAAGATGCATGATTATAGCATAACTATTAGATTTTGAAACTATATTCTAGTAGATTGTATGTTCTAATTGAAGTGATTTTTTAAATAGGAATAAATGTTTCTATGGTTGGAGTTCTTTCCCTTGTACAAGGTACAATGAGTAGAGTCAACACACAAGAAATAACAAACAATTTTTTAGGTTGGAGTTGTACACTGTATTTGTGTAACACTCTTAACCCTTCTATCCAAGGTATTCCATGAGATTGGAATGCTTAGATTTCGGCTTAGAGCTCCCTATCCATGGAGTGCAAGAAGTTAGAATTTGAATATGCAAGCTCTCAGCTGAGCCTTAGAAATGTACTTCTTGCTAGTAAACTATGCAATGAGAGGTTCTTTTAGAGACGAGATGCAAGAGTGCAAATGTCCACCAAATGTGCCTCAATGATGCAATGTAAGATGAAAACTAAGCTAAGATGTGAATACAAAGTTAAACTACTCTAAGCATGAATGAGAGTATTAGAAACCAACTATTAAGCTATGTGAGATAGAATTATTGCAAAATGGAAACTAGATTAGCATGCAAATATGAATCTAAGCTAAAATGCTATCGTATGAAGGAATGAAGAGAAGAAAATGAAGTTCTTCACAAAGCTCCAAGAATCCTGTTAGAAAAACCTATAGCATAGCAATATTCAAGAGTGTGTCCTCATATGAGGAGAGAGCCCTCTTTTTAAAGAAAATTGGAAGGTTGAGATCAAAAGACAAGAAATGGTTAATTAAGGGTGGAGAATAATCCTTGCCTAATTTTTGACATTAAAATGTCCTTAGTCAAAATAAAAAGCTCCATTTATAGAAAATTATGCATTTTTGTAGAATTTTTTTTTTTTTTCAAAATGGGAGGCTTCTCAACACATGAAAAATTACACCTTCATGTGTAGACAAAATATTTTGTCAAAATAAAAAGCTCTACACATGGAAAATTATACTTTCATGTGTAGACAAAATATTTTGTCAAAATAGGGGGCTTATTTGTAGACAAAAATGCATTTCTTTTATTATTGAAATAAGAAATACGTTGATGGATTTTTGAGAATTATATTTGAAATAAAAGGGAGCAAATTCTTTTAATCAAATATGTTTTTAGAATATGATGGTCAAATTATAGGTTAAAATCAAATAAATTGATTTTACTTTATTTTTGTGATCAAACACTTGATAACATTAGCAAGAAATGCTAGAAAGGGGTTTATGGTCTAGGTAACCATTTTTAGGTGATTACATGAGTAGTCATATACCCCTTGTCTGAGCTAATGGTTAGAAAGGAAATACAGAAGATGAAAAGGTGGATGATAGTGCAGTCTACATTTTAATTTTCAAATTTTAATTGAATATAAAAATTACCATCTTGTTGGATTTGTATACTCAAGAATATATTGTTGCTTTATTGTTTTATAATTTTAGTGTGCTATGTAAGAAAAAATTTATTTCCTGTTACGATCCAGTACATTTCATCTTTTATGTATTTTATGGTCCACTTATGCTCTTCATGGGCACTAATGGTGCAATATATAAAACAAAAATAAATGTACTATGCAATTATTTTAAGAGAATGACATGAAAACAATTATGCCTTCTTTACAATGCAAGATTCATGTTAATTTTCACCCATCCTTATTAAAAAATGAGAGTTGGTTTCCTACTTGATTTCTATTGTGTGTGTGTGTGTGTGTGTGTGTGTGTGTTCATGTTCATATTGAGTTTACAGATACACCATTTTCTAATGTCTTGAAATTAATTTAAATGGTTCAAATTCACCCTTCTACAATATCACATTTTTGTAAATATTACTCTTACCACTACAAACTATCCACTTACCCTTGCATCTTATTTGAATGCAAGTATTAGTTATATAATCATTTCCACACAAACACTTCACTTATCTATATAAAAATAATGATATGAAGACAAACCCACCAACCAAGCACTGTTCAACATTCACAACACACAAAGTATGAGCCCATGTGACCAATTTTTGTTAATAATCAAGTACAAGTTCCAATGCCCGGGGCCATATGGATCCCAGCTAGTTTCAAGTAGTTATTAATGTTTTAAACATTATTGAGCATAGGGCTCATTTGGTAGTGGGAGTACAAGTGGAATTGGCATATGTAAATTCTTAAAATTTTGAATTCTTTGTTTGGATGCACCAAATTGGAATTGGAATACAAAATTCCTAATTCCCAAAAATCAAGTTTTGCAATTCCACCTAAATAGGTGGAATTGGAATATGTATTCTATTCTAGTTTTATTTATTTTACAAAACATAAATTTTTGGGTCTGTGAATTGCCCATCAAATTCTGGCTGAATCAAACTGAGAATAAGAATATGTACCCACATTTTTTTATTTCAAAATAAGTATTCCAGAATAGCTATTCTTGTTCCCCTATTCCTATTCCTGCCTGAGGGCACCAATAACTATTTAAGATACATTTTGATTTCATCCCACACTTTGGGTCCATTTGGTAGTGGGAATAAGAATATGAGAATAGGAATACGTATTCTAGAATAGTTATTCTAGGATAGAAAATAAGAATACATATTCCTATTATTGTTTGGTTCAGTCGAAATTTCATGGGGAATTCACAGACCCAGAAATTTATGTTTTCTAAAATAAATAATTGGAATAGGAATATGTATTCCAATTCCACCTATTTAAGTGGAATTGCAAATGCTCATTATTGACACAAAGTTGGAATGAGTATTCTTATTGACAATTCTGATTTGGTGCACCCAAATGAAAAATTTAAAATATTAAGAATTTACATATTCCTATTCCACTCATATTCCCACTGCGAAACGAACCCCAACAAGTTCTTACAAGATGGAATAGACAGTATCTTGTAAAGCTTGCCCAAGTCAGCTTGTCTAGAAGAGATGCGAGAAAAGATTACATAAACAAAAGCTTTTTAGCAAATGAGTTCTTCGCCGATATCACCGTGGGTTGCCGGATCTTCTGTTAAGAAACCGTCCGGTTCGACAGACGATATAAGGGCAGGCGTGGCATCCAAGGGGAAATGGAAAGCAGCTTTTCAAACCTATTTCTTCTCCAAGACCCAATGATTGAGCTTCCTAGAGAGCTGAGAAACAAAGTTGTGATTTTACAATGCGAATCTGAGAAAGGTACCTGCAATGTTTACTTGATTGGAACATGTCATGTCTCTTCACAGTCTTGCAAGGATGTCGAAGCACTCATTAGCTTCTTGAAACCAGATGTTGTATTCCTAGAGTTCTGTGAGAGGAGGTCCCATCTCTTGTATACACAACGACATAGAGCTGCAGATGTACCTGTAATTACTGATCGTATGGTTGGTATGTTGAAGAGAAACAACTCTAATGCTTTTGGAACACTTGGTAGCCTTGTTATGCAAAAGTGTGCAAAAGACGTTGGAGTTGTTCCTGGCTCTGAGTTAAGAAGTGCATACAGACAAGCCCAAAAATATGGTGGTAAGATTGTATTAGGGGACAGACGTATTGAAATTACATGCCAAAGGATATGGGCAAACATGAGCTTCTGGGATAAAACTAAGTTTGTTTTCGTTTCTCTGTTATTGCTGGCCAGTACGTCCTTGGAATCAGAAGATTATATGGATGGCAATAATGGAGATAATCATGCCATAGAAAGAGAATTGCCCAGTATGGCGGAAACACATTGTATTGAACCACTACTCATGACATATGAGTCTATGAGTTTTACTTTAAAGCTACTTGGATGAAAAATGATAGCAATATAAAAATTTGACTATAGTTATCAACTAATGAGATTTAAAGGACCTATATAATGAATGGTCCTGACACACTAACTTATTGAAAATTCTGTGTCTAAGGCTACAAGATAAGTGTGATAACTTATTCAAACCAATGTAAATGGTGATTGAGTTTTTCTTTTGTCCTTTAGATTCTATTTATTTTTAAGAAACTGATTCTATCATGCACAACATATAGCCATAATGTATGGGTTGGACATAGTCTCATCGATGTGTAGATCTATGTGTTGAAGGAACAATATTACACCTTGAATTTGGGGTTGGTGTTGGATATGGTGTTGAAATTTAAACTTGAGGAGAAAAATAAGAAAGGAAGGATCAATTAGGGACATCAAGATACACAAGGTTGGATTATATGAATGGGTGGATTTTTTTCAATGTTTAGTTTGTTTTGGAGTATAAAGAACCTATATATTTACTTACGCATATGAATTGGACAATAAAGTTAGGAAAAAAAAATCTTATACACAACATATTTGAACTTGTTGGAGTTGGAATCCCTACCATTTAGTCAATAATTTTTGATATTACCAAGGTTTGATGTTATTTTATTTTTATTTTTAATTTTCATAATATTTCTCTTTTTTAATTGACCTTAAATTTTCGTCTTAAATTTTTTCTTTTTGCATTTATAAATTTAGAAAATGAATTGTAGCCAATCAAAAGGTGCAAAAGATAATAGATTTTAGTTCTTAATATTTTTCAAATGTTTAGACACTCTTTATAGAAACTTCCATGGAGAGTTTCTTTCTTGAAACTTCTACTGAGTTCTAGCTACGAAAACTAAACATTATATATTTTCATAGCACATTTATATTTTACAGTGCATTATTTAGATCGCAATAATTGAGATTAAAAAAATTATGATTTTATATATTTTATAGTTTATATTATTTGAATATATTTATATTTTAATATTAGATAAGTGATGAAATTCATAGAAACCTTAAACAATGAATATTAATATATTTTTAAAATGCTATACATACAACATAAATACATTTTTATCTAAGGCACTTGCTTATAGATTAAACCATATTTTTATCTATTAAAAATATCCTAGATAAAGAGTAACTCTTCAAGTTGAATGGAGTAGCCAAAAACTGCCATAAAATTTAATATTGAGTTATCTAGTGAGATGAAGGGTTTAAATTGTAAAGTTCCTTTTCCAAACATTACTGTTTGTCTGAGTCTGAAGGGGAAAATGTTTAATTGATATGATGTGTTGAAAATGATTGAAAAGATCTTTGAATGAAGAATGGAACTAGTAAAGAATGCTTTCAATCATTGTTTTGTCACTGATGTCAAACTTGCTACTTGAAAGAATGACAATTGCTTAAGTGGTCCAAATACTATCACTTGGTTGATTAACAAGGAGGTGTTAATCAATAAGATGTAACTAGAGCACCTAGAGAAAGGTTGAAGTTATGATGTTGTAATGAAGTATAAGAATCGGCCAAGCCATTGATGAAATAGTGTATTGATAACATACTCTAAGAAACAGAGGATGGACACACTGAGACACATCAAAGATGTAAGGTTTAACTAAGTCATTTATAAAGCCTGACTAAGTTCATTTGTGAGAGCTGAGAAAATTCTTAGTTGAAGCTAAGCAAGTTCAACTTCAGTGTGTGCTGAGCAATCCTTTGGGTGCCCAGTAACACAAAATTGTTCAAGTGCCAAGTAACACATGATTGTTCAAGTGCCGTGTAAGATAGGATTGTTTAAGTGTTGAGAAAATTTCTTTAGGTGTTGAGCATCAGTAAATGCAGTAGAAGTTGAGTAACACAGAAGGAGTCGAGCATCAGTAAACCAATGATGCTGAGTTACTGCATTATTGATAAGACAAAAAGATTCACTAGATCAGTAACGATAAGTTTGTTACATTGAATTTTGTGAATCAGTTGGATGATAAGGATGATAGGTAGATGTCACAAATTTTTTTGTAAACCATGCAAACCAATTCAAGGTGAATACTAATGGATTTTCTAGAAGAAACAATTTGGAGGGAAAACAATTTCAAAAATCAATTCAAATTGATAAGCGGAAGACTTGAGTGGAAAATGAATAACAAAACTTCTTTATAAGGAGTTACAAGTCAATGATCAAGAGAGAGAGAGAGGGAGTTGGTCATAAGTGTGGTCATGTGAAGAAGCTAGGAGAAGGCTAGTGTGAAGTGTCAAGAAGAGGACATAGTGAGGAGTAAGCACGGAGCATCAAGACTCTGAGTTGATCAAGTGACCATAGAGTGTATTGGCATAATGAGTGGAAGAACTCAAGGAGACAGATCTTGAAGGGTGGACAAGTTGTCAGCACAACAAGGAAGAAAAGCCAAGCGAAGAAAATAATTGAAGAGTGATCTAAAATCTGCAAGGTTAGAGTTGCAATCTTTATCAGGTCAAAACCTTTCTAATACTTTCTTACTATTGTATTAGACATTGAAATCCTACATTGCTAGTTTAGCTTAACAACTAGGTGGGTAAGCCTCAAGAAAAGGATAGAAGATCCCCAGGAGAAGGATAAGAGATCCTCAAGAGACGGATAGGAGATCCTTAGAGAGGGATAAAAGATTCTTTTGAGAAGGTGACTATAAATCCCATGGACTTGAGTGGGCCTAATAGCTCTATGTAAATCCTTTAATAGGATGGCATTCTAAGTTGAATGTTCTTAAGTCCTCTAATAGGGCACACTCCTAACAGGGTGTAGAAATCCTTTAAAAGGTCACATCTGACAGTGTGTAAAGCCTTTAACAAGGAAAACCATCAGAAGTGGTTGAAATCTATTGCGTAGTAATTTTGTGGGTGTCATCCACACCCCAGATTTACCTTCTTATTCCTAGAGGGTTTTCGGGTCACCAAAATCCTTTGTGTTATGGGGTGATGCATGTTTACTTCACATGATTGTTTAATGTTTAATTGCATGCATGATAATTTCAATTATATGCCATTAAGGATTTGACAAGAAAGTAAAAAGGCTAGTACTTTTGATTCACCCATGTTTTATTAAAAAATTGTATTGGACATTATTGGACCTTGAATAACTGATTCACCTACCTCTCAGTTATTCTAAAAGAATTCTGACAATTGGTATCAGAGCCCACTACTGATTTGTTTCAAGGTACTAGTAGCAAGAAGATCAAGATGTCCAAGAAAGAATTTTCCAAGCTAAACAAAGACAACTTTGTTGCATGGAAAAGTCTGATGAAGTTGCACCTTGGATCATGTAGACCTTGCAGGACCCCTCACTGTAGAAGACATGAACAAGAAGAAGGAGCACAATCAAGCGATGTTAGAGATTGCTTCAGCACTAAGCTATGTCAAGTATGATGACATCAAAGAATGTGCTACTGCACATCAGATGTGGAGAACATTATCAAACATCCATGGAGGAGATGATAATGTCAAGATTGCCAAAAGAGACAGCCTAAGAGGAAAGTTTGATGACATGAAAATGGAAGAAGGAGAGAATGTTGCTCAGTATGGTGCAAGGATGAAAGAAGTGGTAAGTGCCATAAGAAGCCTAGAGGGAAAGTTATCAGAAGAAACAATATGTAGCAAATACTTGAGAACTTTGCTTCCTATCTATATGCTATAAGAGTATCAGCCATCTAAAAGCTAAGGTGTGTACTAGGCAACACATTTTCATTTGAAGGAATAATTGGAAGACTCACTGCCTTTGAGCTATCCAACTTTGACAACTAGAAGCCAGAAAACTTTGAATCTACATTCAAAGCCAAGATGACAATAAAAGATAATGAGGAGATGCAAACAAAGAAAAAAAGTGGAAAAGAAAAGTATGTATCTAGTGACAACAGCATTGATGAAGATGATGTAGACCAATTGGAGGCATTACTAGCAAGAAGATTTCATAGAGGAAGAGGCAAATTCAAAGGTAAGTTGCCAATCATTTGTTTCAATTGTGATGAAGTTGGTCACATTGTAGCCAAATGCACACAAAAGAAAAATTAGAAGGATGGAGGCAACCTCAAGAATAAGAAAGAGGACAACAAGGACTATAGGGGTAAAGGCAAAAAATGCTACATTGTTGAAGAAGACTCGGATGAGAATGATGATGAAGTAGTCTATGTGGCTATGAAAGATGAATCAGATGAAGATGAAGCAATTTCCCTGGTAACTTGCATGAACAAGAATAATAAATGGATCATAGATAGGGGATGCTCTCATCACATGATTGGAGATAAAAGTGAGTTCATTACCTTTATTCAATATGAAGGAAATAGTGTTAGATTTGGTAACAATGCACCATGTCATATCAAAGGGAAAGGTAGTATCAAGTTTACTGAAAAGATATCATGTGATAATACATATTACGTTGAAGGCCTGAATTACAACTTCTTAAGTGTCTCATAGTTAGGAAACATAGGATGCAAGGTTGAATTTGAAAATGGAGTTGCCAAGATCTATGATTCTCAAGGAAGCCTAATAGGAAAAGGTGACCAGAATAGGAGTAATTTTTTCTACCTAGACATGGAAGATGCTTCTTGTTTCATTGTTCAAACTAATGATGTATGGTTATGGCACAAGAGGCTATGTCATCTAAATTTTGACAATCTGATAAGCATCAACAAAATGAAGAAAGTCATAGGTCTACCAAAGTTGAAGAAGCCTGATAACACCATGTGCAAACAATGCCAACTAGGGAAGATGACCAAGTAAACTTTCAAAAGCAAGGCTTATACTTCTAATGAAGTATTAGAGCTAGTTCATGCTGACTTGTGTGGTCCTATTGAAGTACAAAGCTACAAAGGTGATAGATACATAATGCTATTTGTAGATGACTATTCAAGGATGATGACAGTCATGTTCCTGAAACAAAAATTAGATGTGTTCCCAATGTTCAAATGGTACTTGGCTAGAGTTGAAAAGGAGACTAGGAAGAGCCTAAAATGTCTCAGATCTAATAGAGGAGGTGAATTCACATCAAGAGAATTTGAAGAATTCTGCAATGAAAGAGGAATCAAAAGGTAGACATCAGCACCTAGGGCTCCACTTCATAATTGTATAGCAGAAAGAAGGAATAGATCAGTTATTGACTATGCTAGGACGTTAATGATGGAGAAAAATCTTGCAGTCAAGTATTGGAGAGAAGCTGTAAGTACTACAATCTATACACTCAACAAAGTTCAAGTTAAGAAAGGTACAAATGCAACACCTTTTGAATTATGGTATGGGCATTCTCCTAATGTAAAATATTTCAAAATATTTGGATGCAAATGCTATATATATAAAGAGTCTAGAAATGGAAAGTTTGATGTAAAGAGTGAGGAAGGCACATTTATTGGTTATTCTACTAGAAGGAAAACTTATAAGTGCTTGAATGTTAACACTAACAAAGTAGTAGAAAGCACAAATGTGAAATTTGATGAGCTTGCAGAAGTTCAAAGTGTTGAGAACACCAAGAAAGAAAAAGAATGCAAAACCCTTGTATCCTTTTATGAAGGTATACCTAATAATGGTGAAGTTGCAACTCAGAATGAAAATCATCAACAAATTCTAGCATCTATTGAGTCACAGACAATGAATGCCGAGCAGCAAACACATTCAGAAGCCAAGCTACACAATACAGAGAATGTTCATTCAAATTTTGAGAACTATCAACATGAAAGAAATGAAGAAATATCTTATGAAAATAAACATGAAGATTCAAATTTTGAAAGAGACAACATGCAAACAAGGAAAGAACCAGTATTGGCAAAGTATGTAAGAAGACATCATCTTGCAGATCAAATTATTGGAAAAAAAGAGGCAGGACCAATGACAAGGTATAGACTCAGAAGTGAGACATGTCTACTCAGCAAAACAGAACCAAAAATAGTAAGTGAAGCCATAAAAGATGATGATTGGTACAATGCTATGAAAGAAGAAATAGAATAAATTGAAAAGAACAAGACATGGACCTTAGTTTCAAGAGCATCTAACAAGAATGTAATTGGAACCAAGTGGGTGTTTAGAAACAAGTTAGATGAGAATGGTGAAACCACAAGGAACAAGCCAAGACTAGTCTATAAAGGGTGTGCACAAGAAGAAGGACTAGACTATGGAGAAACTTTTGCTCCAATTTCTAGAATGGAAGGAGTAAGGACCTTATTGGCATATGCAGCCTTCAAAGGATTTAAAGTCTATCAAATGGATATTAAGTGTACATTTCTTAATGGTATACTTGAGGAGGAAGTCTCCATAGAGCAACCAGAAGGATTTGTTGATGAAAATAACAAAAAAAATGTATGCAAATTGCATAAGGCTCTATATGCATTAAAGAAAGCCCCTAGAGCTTGGTATGAGAGACTTCACAAGTATCTAGTGCAAATAGGATTTGAAAGAACTAATGATAACAAAAACATGTACATGAAATTAGAAGAAGGTAAGGATATCCTTGTATCTAAAATCTTTGTGGATGACATAATTTTTGGAGGAAAGGAAGCGCTTTGCAAAATTTTTGCTGAGAAAATGAAACATGAGTTTGAGATGTCTATGTTTAGAGAAATCAATTTCTTTGTTGGATTACAAGTACATCAACTAAAACATGGTATATTCATGACATAATCAAACTACATCAAAGAGATACTCAAGACGTTTGGATTGGAAGACTCCAAACCTATTAGCACACCAATAAGAATAGGACATAAGAAAAATGATGAATCAATTGAAGTCAATCAAACAATGTATAGATCCATGATTGGAAAACTACAATATGTTGTACATAGAAGATAAGACATAGCATTAGCAGTTGGAATAGTGGCTAGATTCTTTGCTAATCCTAGAGAAAATAATCTCATGGTAGTAAAAAGGATAATGAGGTATCTCAAAGGAACTGATGATCTTGGCCTATACTACAAAAAGAATGAAAAGTTTGAGCTAAATGCCTACATAGATGCAGATTGGTGAGGAAAAATTGATGAAAAAAAAAGCACAAGTGGAGGAGCACTATTCTTAGGCAAAAGGCTAGTTACTTGGACCAGTATGAAACAAACATGCACATCACAGTACACTGCAGAAGCAGAATATGTGGTAGCGGCAATCAATTGCACAAACATTGTGTGGCTCAAACATCTATTGAAAGGAAAGAAAGAAGAAGTAACCAAACCTGTGATACTATATTGTGATAATACAAGTGCTATAAACATCTCCAAGAATCTAGTAATGCATGCAAAAACCAAGCATATTGCAATCAAGTATCACTATGTCAGAGAATTGGTGGAAGACAAACAAGTAAAGATGGAGTACATTCACACAAAGGAACAAATTGCAAATATATTCACCAAACCATTGCCCAAGGATACTTATGAATATCTTAGAGGCTAGTTGGGGGTAAAACCCCTAACTCAAGCAGTCTAAAGCAACAAAGAAGCTGCCCTGCATCAACAGGAGTAGATCATTGAAATATGAAAAGAATGATGTAGAGGATGACAGAAAGAATATAAATTCCAGATCAGTCACAAGCATTTTGACAGAGGAAAAAGACATAAGATGAAAAGCATACACCAAGTATGTTGAAGATTCTACACCTTTGGCATTTATGTCAAAGAGTGAGATTTATGAGAAACTGATTAATAAAAGGTAAGAGGGAGATGTATGAGAATGTATGAGATCAATAGTAGAAAAAAAAAAAAAAAAGATGAAAGAGGGACATTCAAAAGAGATAAGAAACTGATCAGCAAGCAGCTATGAAGGATCAAGAATATAGAGTAAGGATGTAGTAGTTGTTGTCACTTAGGTTTGCACCCTTGTCCAAGGCCTATGCATGAGGACAACCTAGTGAAAGCGAGGACAACCTAGTGAAACATGGAAACAACCTCCAAGCTGTGGGACTTGAATTGTGAGGTTGAGTCTCTGGAGAAGGCCGGCTTCCTCTTATTATCAGGGCACACCTATCTACTCTTGGAAAGGAAAAGGGAGAAGAAGATCATGAAAGCAGATCTACCTAGTCTGATCTAAGGAGGTGATGCACCAAAATAGAGTGTTCAGACTTCATTTCCGCCCATATATGCACTAGAAAACAAGGGTAACATTCAAAAGTCATACACACCCAGACTTATGTCAATCAATAACCACATACAGATGAAGAAACCAAACTGAATAACACAAGGAAAGGATTTCACTTATATATTATCCAATAGGCCAAAAATAGACACAGTATGTGAGCCACAAATCTCAACAATACACCAATGAGAGGCAAAACGGATGCATGTACACATCGATGGCTGAAGGAGATGATACAGAATGTTATACAGCTTAGAGACAAATAGTATTTTACACTGTAGACCTACAAGCAGTAGCAGAGAAATCAAAAAAGGAGTCCCCTTAGAAAAGATTACAAAATTGTCTTTATAGTTTAGGCATAACTGAGGATTTTTGCATTGCATTTACTTCTCAACTACTAGCATTAACTTCTCACCCTAAAAATCCAATCAAAGATCTGGTGGTCTTAAGTACCAAAATCTGATATTCCTCTGAGAAAGAGCCTAGAGAAGACAGAATGACACCATAATTGTGCTCTAACCAGGTAGATGGATCGACTGAGATGGTGGAGTTTCTTTCTATGTTTTGCATTCATTTCTGAGTTGGTGGCATTGATCATGAAGATCAGATCGCAAGATAAAATCGATCACCTTTGACCCTTAGGTTCATGGATCAATGGGGGTTAGAGAGTCAACCAGTTCCTTATGCAACAACTGGGCCATGCGGGCCAATCGCCTTTCTTTATTTTGCCACCTCCTCAAGGTCCCATGCACTGACCATTCCTTATGTTGGACTAACTACACCACCTTCAAACTATTATCTTTAACTGTGCCGATCACACTAACCACCACCCATTAATTGCCAACCCTAGCCGAGCTAGCGAGGCACGTATCAACAAGGCGCTGTGTTGCCATGGTATCCGTTGTGCAACTTTGAAAGGTGAGATAGCACTGACCGTCAATCTACCTTAAATCTGACAATCATGGAGACTCATTGTACCACTATACTGTTCTTACCCTAGGCCCATCATATCTGGTGCCACCTCAACAACTGCTCTACGCCCAAATGACACCTGGCAATATCTGATCGATGTACCCTATTGCAACCTGGCCCCGTTGACATGTGGCTAAAGGGTTCCATGTCACTATGGTAAAGATTGTGCAACTTCACCATGGCGACATGGCGCCTTCCATCGATTTCCTTGATCCGACGGCAAGCAAGATATACTACTCCTTAGTGCATTGATCAATGGGAACCGGCCACGTGCCAACCATCTGTATTTTCTACACCTCCAAACTTGGACCCATCGGACACATGTCCTCCAAGCACCATGTCATTAAAATAAAATTCATGTGGCTTATCCATAGCATGATGGCACCTGCCATTGATCTTCGTAGATTCGACGGTGGAGATCTTAACCCTTTCATTCACTGGCAACACTGACTGTACTCTGACTTGGCATACGTGGTTGCTCCCCTTTGGCCTAATGAAGCACACTTGGAGGGTTTATACCGCTTGACCCTGCTGAGGGACACGTGGCACCCAAGTGCTATGTCACTGTTGTAAATCTCACACAGCTTTCCCATAGCGTGATGACACCCATCGTAGATTAATTTCAATCTAACGATCAAAACCACCTCGTACTCTGCACATCCTTCCCTCTAAAAATTGCTAGGCCCATGAAATAGATATGCTCTGACTCATACACCTGGCACCTCCTGATTAGCTTCAAAGCACCAACCTGGCAGAAATTGGTATTGTTTGATCCTGCCACGCCACGTGTTGACCAGTCACTATGTCGCTAACAAAAAACTCGTGGGTTTTCCATTGGCGCCATGGCGCCCTACCTCTTTTTGGAACTTTTTGGCCCATGAAACTTTTTGACCCGCCGCTAAATTTTCGATGACGCAATTGGCCCGCCATCAGACCTTTCTGTCGAGCGCTATGTCACTATGCAGATTTTTCAGCCAACACACGATAGTGACATAGCACTTACGGTGCCGTAAAACTTTTTTGACTCGCCAAACCTGTTACCTGGCCCATTGGACCCATCGAACACGTGGCGAAAGGGCGCCATGTCGCAAACGTAAATCTCGTGCAGCTTCCCATGGTGAGATAGAACCGACCGTAGATCTGACTTAGATCTGACGGCAAAGAACTTGCGGGCCGTGGAAACTTTTATAAGGTTTGATCATTTAGATTTTTTGATGTCTCCTAGGCATTAAAATAATATTAATTCTGGGACTAGCCGTTGGATGGGCTGGACACTTAAAATTTGAATCCTTGGCGGGTGAACAAATGATAACATTTCTAGCGACTCACAGGGGGCATGAGCTTGCTTGATGCATGACCAGTGCCTGTAACAATCCATTGGGCTACGGGGTCAAAAAAGTGTGAATCTGAGAAATGCAAAACCCTAACCCTTCTGCGAGGAGATCAAAATATTGAAAACCCTAGCTCTGTGATTGCAACTGGAAACAAAAACAAAACTTCCTGTACAACTTGAGACACCTGAAAATCTACTACCTCATTGGGAGATGGTTGTGCTCGCGCACTTCTTGAAAAGAAAGAAACAATAGAAAAGAAACTAAACTACCTATATACATGGATTCTCAAAATTTCAAAAACATGGCTTCAGATAGATCTCATTGACTGGAATGGGCAAAACTTCACCATTGGGTCTGCTCGACTGGAATGCATTAGCCTGTTTGCAACTGGCAATCAGATAGGGGCCACTCCATAGTGGGTCATATTTGAAATGTCTTCTTGATTTTGCTCTGTCGGAATCCCACTTTAGAACTAAATATCCTTCTCTAAAGGTCCTAACCCTAGTTTTCTTATCAAAACTCCTTTTCATCTACCGCTAATGTATCTCTAGGGTTTGCATAGCCTTATTTCTCATTTCTTCTAGTTCAATCAACTCTGCCATTCTTACTGACATGGCATTATCTTCAATCAATTCCAACTGATGAGCCAACTCCAAGGATGGGAATTCCAATAAAATTGGGAGTCTAGCCTCCCTACCATATACTAGCACAAAAGGTGAATTCCCAACAGATCTCTTGGGTGTTATCCTATCAGCCCACAGAGCAGTTCTTAATTTCTTATGCTAGATCCTCTGATTGTCTTCTATTGTCCTCTTCATGATTTTGATTAGATTATTGTTGGAAGAATCAGCCAAACCATTACCTTGGGGATAGTAATTTGATGATGTGCTCAGGTAAATATTGTGATTCATTTCCCATGCACAAATCTGGGTTCCAACAAAAGACTTAGGATTGCCCGAGATGATAGTAGAAGGAGCACCAAACCTAGATACAATTCCATCAAGGAATTCAACAACTGATAGTTCTGTGGCATCCTTCAAGGCAACTGCCTCTGTCCATCTAGTGAAATAATCAATAGTAGCCAAAATCCATTTATGACCTACACTAGATGGAGGATTAATGGGGCCTATAAAATCCAACCCCCACTGGGTAAAGGGCTGATCCACTTGAATAGGACGAAGGGGGAGAGCTACAAGCCTCTATTTGCCTGAGAAGAAAGCACACTTCTCACATTTCCTCACATATCCATAAAAATTATGGAACAGAGATCACCAATAATAACCAGCCCTCATAATCTTCATGGCAGTTGTTCTTGCAGAGAAATGGCCACCATCAGGGCCATCATGAAGTTCCTTAATCATCCTCTCAGCCTGATCCCCTTTAATGCATCTCAACAGGGTCCCATTAAAATCCCTCCTGAATAGGATACCATCAATTACAACATATGGAATGGACTACAGTCTATATTGTCTTCTTTTAGCTCTGTCCAATCCCTGAGGATATCCATTCCCTGGTAAGAAGCTCTTCATGTCATTTATCCAGCTCCTTGAACCATTAACATTTCCTTCCTCCTGCTACTCTATTATTACCATAGCAGCCTCTTCATCTAAATCCTGACCTGATAACATTTCTTTGCATAATCCTCTCCCTCTTATCAGCTTGGTAATCTAAATATCAACATCATACTCCATTACCTTAGTGATCCATCTAGCTCTCTTTTCACTGATATCCTTGTTTAACAGGAAGTCTTTTACACTGGCATGGGGCACCAACAAATGGATCTTATTGTGGGACAAGAGGTGCTTGAATTTCTTCAAGGCTCTGATGACTGCAAGGGCTTGCTTCTCTACAAAGTTGTACTTATCTTCATATTCCTTGAGCCCTTCACTAAAGAAAGCTATGGGCTACTCCTAATCCCTGTCATTTGTTTGAGTCAAGATAGCAGAGATACTTGACCCACCGGCTAGAGTGTAGAGGATGAAATCTTTCTCAAAATTTGGGTTCATGAGAGTAGGGGCTGAGGCTATGGCTGTCTTGATCTCTTCAAAACTCTCCTTCCCTTCCTTGGTCCATGAGAAGACCATATCTTTCTTCAACATAGCTATAAGAGGTTTCACCATGGTAGCAAGATTAGGAATAAACCTTCTTACAAAATTCATTCTACTAAGAAAAATTTGCAGCCCCTTCTTGTGTTTAGGAATAGGAAGGGCAAGTATTGCCTTTGTTCTTTCTAGATCAATGGTCAGCCCATCCTTAGATACAATGTGTCCCAATAAATTTTCTTGGCTTGTAGCAAAGACACACTTGGTTGGGTTAAGGGAAACTCCAAACTCTCTACATCTTAGAAATACCTGTCTTAGATGATCAAAATGATCTTCTACATTTTTTGAATATACAGTTATATCATCAAGGTATACCAAGACAAACCTGTCAATTAATTTTTTAAAGGCCATCTCCATTGCCTTTTGAAATGTGGCACCTGCATTTTTTAGTCCAAATGGCATCTTGCAATAAGCATAGGTGCCCCATTTAGTAGTGAATGTTGTCTTATATCTATCAAATTCTTTAACCAGCACTTGATTATAACCAGAGAACCCATCAAGAAAAGAGAATCTCCTTGAACCACTGAACCTGGATAGAATCTGCTCCACGGAAGGGAGAGGATGGTGATCTTTAAGAGAAGCTTGATTAAGGTCTCTAAAGTCCACACACAGTCTGATTTCTCCATTCTTCTTCCTTACATGGACAAGGTTAGCTACCCATGATGAGTGTTTGATAGGAAATATTATATTAGCCTCTATAAACTTGGATAGTTCTTTTCTCATTAGAGGTTCAATCTTGGGATTCACTGGCCTTTGTTTTTGCCTTACTGGTTTTGCCCTATCAATTAAATCTATGGTATGCTGAAGCAAACTAGGGTCAAACCATTTGAAGTCATCATATGTCCAAGCAAATACATCATTAAATTCTTGACATAAATGAATGAAGTTTTCTTGCTTAGTTTCAGAACATACCTTCCCCATATTTAGAGATTTTCCATCAGCAATTGTAACTGGGGCATAATCATCCTTTTCTGCAGCTAGATTTATTCCTTTGCCTCTTGTTTGATCATCAGGATTAAAGAAACTCTCCAAGGTAATGAGACCCTTGGGAAACTTGTTAGAACTGAGGTGAATGATCTGATCACCATACTGATCTTGCAGTCTTGACTGATTTCTATTTGAGAATTCTACCTCATATTGCAAGAAACTCACAATTTGCTCATCAAAATCAAACACCTGCCAATGAGTGTTGTTGTCAGGGATGGTAGGCCTTACTAGCACCCTTACTTGTTGCTTCTTCCTCTCCTCAAGATTCCCTGGTACATCATAAGCTGCACCCACTACTGCAAGTCTATCAGCATGTTTATTTTCTTTCCTAGGAATGCTCTAAATATTAAATGCATTGAAGCCCTCAAGCAAATCCCAGACTCTGTGTTTGTAAGACTTGCGCAGGCCATTTTTGGTGATATTCTAGTTTCTCACTTGGTTAACTACCAACTCACTATCCCCATATACTCTCAAGTCTTGAATTCCTCATTTTTGGGCAAGTAAGAGACCTTGAATCAAAGATTCATACTCGGCCATATTATTGGTGCAACTGAATTGGAGCCTAAAGGAGAAGTAGTATCTTATTTGTGCAGGACAGATCAACATAACACCGGCCCATGATCCACTTCTATTCCTTGAGCCATCAAAGTACATACTTCACATTCCACTTATATCATCATTAGTCCCAACAATATCAGGAACTTGAGCATCTTTCTCTACTATGCAATATGTACTAAGGCATGTCTCAAGAGTCTCTGACATAGGCTCAAACTGATATGCGTTAGCCCACTCATCCAAGAAGAAATCAGGAATTTTTGCTCTGGAAGTGGCAGGCTCATTTACTATGTCATTTTCATCCATCTCTAGAATAGGACAATTCATGTTGATGGGATTGGGGGTGTAAGATTCAGTGTGATGAAGGGCTTGAGGTTCTACTCTAATTGAGGCATTGGCTCCATATCTGGTCTTAAATGACATATATGAGCAAACAATAGATATGAATCCACCAATTTGAGCAGTGAAGTCTCTTGAAAGACATAGTGCAAAATAGGGCTTGACTTTAGCAACAGATATGTCTTGAATCACAGTGCAACCAGGGCATGCATGTAGGGCCATCTCCACATTGCTAAGGATACCTATAGTTTTGACAGTACTACCATCTAATTGTAACACATCCCTAACAATGGGTTCAGATTTCATTCTTAAAGCATCAACAACACACCTAGGCATTACTGAGCTACTAGCCCCTGAATCTATCATGAAATTGTGGGCTAATTTGCCCCCTATAATCAAAGAAACATAGAATGGAGGAGATCTAACCTTTTTACTTGTCTCCACATCCCCTGCTGGTTGTACTAGACTTGTGTCCTTCTCCATGGTAGATGGTTGATCCTTGGGTTCAATCTTCTCTAATTCTTGCTGCAACATCCTCTTCTGCATTGGTATGGTAGCAATGGCATCCCACATGGAGATATTCACATTGGTCTTCTTCATTTGCTCTACCATGTTAAATGGTGCACTAGGAACTTTGGTAGAAACTTTGAGAGCTGCACCTATAAGTGGTTGAGATGGGGCAACATAAGGATCACTTGCATCTTTCTTTCTAGAATCTTTCTTTTGCTGCTATGAAATACTTGTTTCTTCATTTACTGCATGTGCATGAGGTGTAGCACTTGAAGTCGAGGCCTACTTAGGAAAAGGAGGGGCAGTATGTTCCATATCTCTCTTCTTACTTCTTGTGTTATGGGAAACGAAATCCTAGTTTACATTACAATGCTCCCTAATCTGATGATTCATGAAAGAGCAATCATCACTTCCTTAAATCTAGAAGGTCTCCTTGGGATGATCTTCCTTGTATGGTTGCTTTGCTGTAGGTTCTTGGTTAGTTAGGGCCAAATAAGATTCTGCTTTCTGGCACATGCAATAGGTATAAGAATAGTTGCAGGAAGGACAAAAATCTTGATCTTGGGCCAAGTTATTTTTAGGGACTATAGCTCTATTTTGATTTGAGCTTGAAGCAGAAGCATGACTATTTTGCCTACCCTGATCAAAAGAGCTATGCCACTGATTAGGAGGCTTACCACCATTTGGAGCCTGATATTGCAATTGGGGAGGCTTGCCACCTTAAGCCTGCTGCCTTTCTAAGGCCACCACCTTGTTACTCATTTTTTGTATTATAGAAAAACTATCCTCTAATCTCTTCTCTTGGTCCTTCAACTCCCTCCCTTGCTCTTGCAATTTTTTATCTAGGGTCTTCTCTCTTTTATTTTTATTCAGCACTAGACCTTGGAGTATTTCTTTGAGTTCATCTATCCCATTTGAGGATGTGGAAGCTTAAGGGACTGGAGGAAGGGCTTGTGATGTAGAAGTTGTAGGAAGAGGGGCCATTTCTGGTTGGTGGTTGGGAACATCAGGAAAGAAAGGCATAGGGGGCCTTGGAGCCAACTTTCCTCCTTGTATCAAGATGTTCTCAGCTTTTATGGCTATCTCATAAGCATTAGGCAAGGTATCCCCTCCCATAGTTTGGATTGTAGTGGCAATATCACTATTAAAAGCTCTAAGGTAATGTAAGAAGGCATTACCAGGGGTAGGTTTCACTGTAGTAGTTATTCTATCCCATGTCTTTTGAAATCTATAGTTAAAATCGGTCATACACTCATGGGGGGCTCTTTGTATAGTAGTCAACTACTCTAAAAGTGGCAAATGGTCACTTCTATCCTCAAAGTGTTTGCTTAACCCTACTCCTAGTCCATCCCAATCGGTTATAGAACCATGAGTTAAGCCTCTATACCACTGTAATGCTTTTCCTTTTAAAGATGAGGCTAGAAGTCTAACAGCAACATCATCCTCTGTAATACCATGAATATTACAGACATTTGCTACCTCTTGGATATGCTCTAAAGGGGAGATGGAAGTTTGACCAGTAAAATCAGGTATGCTTTTTAGTGCATATATTGTTATATCATGTATTTGGGCTAACAATAGAGGACTTCCACCATTAAAGGTGGCAAAAGCATGAACTCTTGGCTGTGCCATGTAAACAAGTGTTCTATTGATGAGTGTTGATGGCAATCTAGGCTGAGTTCGAGCAACAGGAGGAGTAGACATAGTTCTTATAGGTATGTTAACTATTATTACACCCCTAACTGGTGATAATGAAGTTCTAGTCCTCCTTCTAGGATTTGAAAGAGAAAGCTCTTGATATTGAAATTTACCTCTAGAAGACGCCCTTGTTTCAGCTTTGGGCATGAATTTCTACAACTTTGGCCTGGAACCAGATTTGTTGATGTTCAGAGTCACTAAGTACTTTGAAGGATCAGCCTCTTAAAAGCTTGAATACTGAAGCAAGCACTACCTCTTCAGCATTAATCTCTAAAAATCTTTCTTCTTGACACCAGTAGACTTTAAATTTTGTTTGAAAAAGTGTCCCACCGAGTGTGCCAAAAATTGTTGTCACTTAGGTTTGCACCCTTGTCCAAGGCCTATGCGCGAGAATAACCTAGTGAAACATGGAAACAACCTCCAAGCTGTGGGACTTGAACTGCGAGGTTGAGTCTCCGGAGAAGGCCGACTTCCTCTTACTATCAGGGTGCACCTATCTACTCTTGGAAAGGAAAAGGGAGAAGAAGAGCATGAAAGCAGATCTACCTAGCCTAATCTAAGGAGGTGATGCACCAAAATAGAGTGTTCAGACTTCATTTCTGCCCATATATGCACTACAAAACCAGGATAACATTCAAAAGACATACACACCCAGACTTATGTCAATCAATAACCACATACAGATCAAGAAACCAAACTAAATAACACAAGGAAAGGATTTCACTTATATATTATCCAATAGGCCAAAAATAGACATAATATGCGAGCCACAGATCTCAACAATACACCAATGAGAGGCAAAACGGATGCACATACACATTGATGGTTGAAGGAGATGATACAGAATGTTATACAGCTTAGAGACAAAGGGGATTTTACACCGCAGACCTGCGAGCAGTAGCAGAGAAATCAGAAAAGGAGTTCCCTTAGAAAAGATTACAAAATTGCCTTTATAGTTCAGGCATAACTGAGGATTTTTGCATTGTATTTACTTCTCAACTACTGGCATTAATTTCTCACCCTAAAAATCCAATCAAAGATCTGGTGGTCTTGAGTACCAAAATCTGATATTCCTCTGAGAAAGAGCTTGGAGAAGACAGAACGATGCCATAACTATGCTCTGACCTGAGACAGTGGAGTGTCTTTCTATGTTTCACATTCATTTCTGAGTTGGTTGCATTGATCATGAAGATCAGATCGCAAGATAAAATCTATCACCTTTTCCCCTTAGGTTCATGGATCAGCGGGGGTCAAAGAGTCAACTAGTTCCTTATGCACCAAATGGACCATGCAGGCCAATCGCCTTTCTTTATTTTGCCACCTCCTCAAGGTCCCATGCATTGACCATTCCTTACGTTGGACTAACTGTGTCACCTTCGAACTGTTATCTTTAACTGTGACAATCACACTAACTGTCAGCCGTTAACCGCCAACCCTAGTTGAGCCAACGAGGCACGTGTCAACAAGGTGTTGTGTCGCCATGGTATCTTCCGTGCAACTTTGAAAGGCGAGATAGTGCCGACTATCGATCTACCTTAAACTTGATGATCATGGAGACTCGTCGTACCACTATACTGTTCTTACCTTGGGCCCATCATATCTGGCACCACTTTAGCAACTGCTCTACACCCAAATGACACCTGGCAATATTTGATCGACGTACCCTGTTGCAACCTGGCCCTGCCGACACGTGGCGAAAGGGCACCATGTTGCTATGGTAAAGATTGTGCAACTTCACCATGGTGACATGGCACCTTCCATCAATTTCCTTGATCCGACGGCAAGAAGCATGTACTGCTCCTCAGTGCATTGATCAATGGGAACCGGCCACGTGCCAACCATCTATATTTTTTGCACGTCCAAACTTGGACCCACTAGACACGTGTCCTCCAAGCACCATGTCGTTAATATAAAATTTGTGCAGCTTATCCATAGCACGATGGCGCCTACCGTTGATCTCCACAGATCCAATGGTGGAGATCTTAACCCTTTCATTCACTGGCGACGCTAACTGTATTCTGACCTGGCATACATGGTTGCTCCCCATTGGCCTAATGAAGCACCACATTGGTCTAACAAAGCACAAACCTGGAGGGTTTGTACCGCTTGACCCTACTGAGGGACACGTGGTGCCCAGGCGCTATGTTGCTATTGTAAATCTCTCGCAGCTTTCCCATAGCGTGATGACGCCCATCGTAGATTAATTTCAATCTGACGATCAGAACAACCTTGTACTTTGCACATCCTTCCCTTTGAAAATTTTTGGGCCCATGAAACTGATATGCTCTGACTCATACACCTGGCAGCTCTTGATTGGCTTCGAAGCACCAACCTAGAAGAAATTGGTATTGTTTAATCCTGCCATGCCACGTGTTGACCAAGCAATATGTCGCTAACAGAAAACTCATGGGTTTTTTGTTGGCACCATGGCGCCCTACCACTTTTTGGAACTTTTTGGCCCGTGAAACTTTTAGACCCGCCTCTAACTTTTCAATGATGCAACCGGCCTACCGTCAAACCTTTCTGTCGAGCGCTATGTCGGTATGCAAATTTTTCGGCCAACACACGATAGCGACGTAGCGCCCACGGTGTCGTAAAACTTTTTTGACCCACCAAACCTGTTACCTGGCCTGTTGGACCCATCAGAGACGTGGCAGAAGGGTGCCATCTCACGAACGTAAATATCGCACAGCTTCCCATGGCAAGATAGCGCCAATCGTAGATTCTACTTAGATCTGATAGTAGAGAACCTGCAGGCCATGGAAAATTTTATGAGGTTTGATCATTTAGATTTTTTGATGTCTCCTAGGCATTAAAATAATATTAATTCTGGGACAAGCCGTTGGACGGGCTGGACACTTAAAATTCGAATCCTTGGCGGGTGAACATATGATAACAGTAGTCAAGAGGGAGAAGTAGAACAAAGGATTCAATTTGTATTAGCAAAAGAGGGAGACATTATACAAAAAAGGAAGATATGTAATGACAACAAGTTTTCTATTTGGTATACAAGTTTGGTGGTAACTAAGTTGATCAGATTAATCAATTGATCAATTTAGTTTGCCATCAATGCTAAAGAGGGAGATTGTTGGAAATGATTGAAACGATCTTTGAATGAATAATGGAACTGGTAAATAATGCTTTCAATCATTTTTTTGTCATTGATGTCAAACTTGCTACTTCAGGAATGATAATTGCTTAAGTGGTTCAAATACTATCATTTAGTTGATTAACAAGGAGGTGTTAATCAATAAGATGTAACTAGAGTACCTAGAGAAAGGTTGAAGTTATGATGTTGTAATGAAGTATAAGGATCAGCCAAGCCATTGATGAAATAGTGGATTGATAACATACTCTAAGAAATAGAGGATGGACACACTGAGACACGTCAAAGATGTAAGGTTTAATTAAGTCATTTGTAAAGCCTAACTAAGTTCATTTGTGAGAGCCGAGAAAATTCTAGTTTAAGCAAAGCAAGTTCAACTTCAGTGTGTGTCGAGAAATCCTTGGGGTGCCGAGTAACACAAGATTGTTCAAGTGCCAAGTAATACAGGATTGTTCAAGTGCCAAGAAAATTTCTTCAGGTGCCAAGCATAAGTAAATGCAGTTGAAGCCGAGTAACATAGAAGGAGCTGAGCATCAATAAACCAACGATGTCAAGTTGCTGCATTATTGATAAGACAAAAAGATTTGTTAGATCAATAATGATAAGTTTTTTACATTGAATTTTGTGAATCAGTCAGATGATAAGGATGATGAGTATATGTCATAGAATTTTATGTAAACCATGCAAACCTATTCAAGGCAAATATTGATGGATTTTCTAAAAGAAACAGTTTGGAGGGAAAACAATTTCAAAAATCAATTCAAATTGATAAGCGGGAAGACTTGAGCAGAAAATGAAGAACATAACTTCTTTGTAAGGAGTTATAGGTTAGAGATCGAGAGAGAGAGAGAGAGGGAGTTGGTCATAAGTGTGGTCATGTGAAGAAGCCAAGAGAAGGCTAGTGTGAAGTGTCAAGAAGAGGACACAGTGAGGAGTAAGCATAGAGCATCAAGGCTTTGAGTTGATCAAGTGACCATAGAGTGCATTGGCATAATGAGTGGAAGAACTCACGGAGACAGATCTTGAAGGGTGGATAAGCTATCAGCACTGCAAGGAAGAAAAGCCAAGCAAAGAAAAGAACGTAAGAGTGATCTAAAATTCTCAAATAATATTAGAACAAAATTCCATCAAATAAATGCCAAGTATGAATAGATATTGAGTGCTAATATTTTCCAATTAATACTCATAGACAAAGATGGTCCTCCAATTTGTTGGATCTAAGCAAAGTATTATAGGAAACAGAATAGGGTGAGAGTTGAATTTGACAAGTATGGATGGAGGGAGGTAGTATGATAGATGGAGGAAGGAGTACAAATGGAGAAGGTAGTACAAAAGGTGTAAGGGGAGGTATGGATGAAGGGAGGATTATAGATGAAAGAAGGTAGTACAAATGGAGGGAGGAGTATAGATGGAGGGAAGAGTACAAATGGAGGGAGGAGTACAGATGGAGGAGTACGATTGGAGGGAGAGGTTCAGAGGGATGTATATGGAGGAGAACATTAGGTATTGTATAGAAATTGGAAAGAGCATACAAACTCATGTAAATAATATTAGAACACAACTCCATCAAATAAATGCCAAGTATGAATAGACATTGAGTATCAATATTCTCCAATTAATACTCATAGAAAAATATGGTTCTGCAATTTAAATCCAAGCAAAGTATTATAGGCAATAGAATAGGGCGAGAGTTGAATCCCACCAAAACCAAAAAGCCAAGTAGGGAATATCTTTCACTTCAAAAATGGAAAACAACAGATAACTCCAATAGGAATTCATAGTACAAGAAAATAATCCAAATCGCATGCCTAAAACAACTTACAAGAAGGCCTTATAAAGGGCTTCGGGGAAACTTCCTGAAGGATTACAAAATCACAATAAGTTGAAAAGTACTAAAAATAAATAAATTGTGAGTCCAAGAGATTTAAAAGCATTAATTCTTGGCCACATAAAAAATATTATTATTTAATAATATTTGGAATATTACAAATCCTTTCTAACCAAAGATTGCTTGCCCTCAAGCAATCTGTCATCAGACAAAACACCGATAACTCTAGGGTCCTAAATCCATGCAAGCAAGACAAGCGAAATGACATCAATCCTCTACAACACCACAGTGCCATCAAAATTTTGTTACACCACTCTTATATAAATATTGTCTTGTCTGAAGATGCCAAGATCCCAAACTTGAAATTGATCTGTGTAATCCATCATGATTTCCATTCAGGAATAGAAGCAAAAGTGTATTAGAGTATTTGAATAATAGATGTGCCCTCTAGTTGGCTAGAAGTTCAGCCATAGTGTTATCCAAGTCAACGCTCTCCATTCTCCCAATAGGCTAGTAAAATCACCAACTCTGATACCACTATAATGTTCCTTTTCTAAACCTTACTGTTTTTCCAATTTTGAAGGGGAAAATATTTAATCTGTATAGTGGAGTAGAATGTCATAGGGTGGAATGTATATACCCGTACAGAGGAATGGAATGTCATACAAGAATTTGAGAGGATGGAGGATGGTGTTGGTAGATGGAAAATGGAAATTTACTAATGGAAGATGGAAGTTGGAAGATGCAAAATGGAAGTTGGAAGTAAGGTGGTAGATGGAAGTTGCAAGATGAAAGATGGTAGATGGAGTACAGGGAGTACTAAGGGATAAAGGAAGAAGTACAGAAGGGTGGAGGGAGGAGTATAGAGAGAGGTGGATGGATGAGTATGGATGGAAGGAGTTAGTATGATATATGTTGGGAGAAGTATGGATGGATGGAGGAGTATAGATGGAGGGAGGTAGTATGATAGATGGAGGGAGGAATGTAAGTTAATTGTAGAAGTTGTTGGAAGTGCACATGTTGCAAGAATTTAGGAAAATTGGAAGAAGCCCATTGATAGAAAATATTTAATGGACGTTAATGTTGCAACATCTTGATTAGTTGTGAAGCTTTGGACTACTATTGCTCTTGTTGCTAGTGGAATTTCCTTTTCCTCCATGCTAAGGTCAAAATTGAGAATATTATGGTGAGATTTTTTTTTCTTGTGTGTAATTGTTTCACAGTTTGAAACCAAATGGCTTATCAATCAATTGGGATGATGTGAAATCAAGCAAATTTAATTCACCATCAGTGGTGAATGCATTGTTTAGAATATATTTTTGTTTAAATTTTATATGTCCATTGATTATAGTTTGTCTATCCTCCCACAAAAATGTACACTTGATCAATTTTCAAAAGATAAAAAACATTATGGATTTTTTTGAAAATTTCAACATTTGATCTTCATGATTTGCATAGTTTATAGTTGAAAACAACAAAAATTTTGAAGAAAAAATAACTATATTTTACTAAATCTATAAAAAAAAGTTTGAATTTCTTTTGTCTTTATTATTATTATTATTGCGTGAGAGATTAGGCTATGCCATTTCTAAATGTTTGATAGTTGCTACCATCAAATAGGACTATCAACCCCTACAGTTGCTAATGAGTCCATCTCAGATCCTCCTTAATATGCATGACAACAAAGTAGTACTTGGCATATTGTTTATTAATTTGTCATATTATCATTTTGAAAATGGTCTATTCATTTCCTATCACCTTTGAAAGATTGTTGAGAATATTTTGTCTGATTTTTAAAAAGTTGTTTAAAAAAAAAATATTATTTTTGCTACTTCCAATTTTTTTAAATAGCATTTATCATTTGATTCATTTTTTTAGACAAGAGGTTGTAATATGAATGTCAAGACAATATGCCGAATTTATTTTTATGTTCGAAATTATAAAGAAGTGTTATACAATTTATTATATCGATATATTTTAAGTTTAGGTACATGTTATATTGTAAATTTGATATTGCGAATAAATATATTTATTGTATTATGGAGTGTTTAGGAATTATAATATTCTTTTTTGTAATTTTTTTTAGGTAATGATTGATAATTATTAAATTCTAACCTAAAGATAGAGGATGTTGAATGATTTTTTTTAGTTTGAGGGTTATTTAGAAATGACTAGTTACAAGAAGCATATATAATTTTTCTTTTGTGTGCTAATAAAATTGATTAATGATTTTATTATATTTAGGATGATTGTTGTTTCAAGAATGTGTCCTAGTATTAACAAAACCAAGTAATCCATATGTCAACCTTTTGAATATATAACTTGTCTTTGTTTTCTTTGGTAGATATAATAGTTTTTGTATAGAAGAGTTCAAGGGTTATTAATTTTTATTATTGTACATGTTAAATGGCCTCCTGGTGTTTTAATTAAATTAAAGAAAGATTTTTATATGTTTGTACTCAAACTAGATATCAAGAATGAGTTATGCATAAACAATATATAATAAAAAGGGAATTGATGTCAAATTGTCAAAAAATTACAAGCCAATTCATATCACCACTATCTAGCCTAAAATTGTGTATAAACGTCAATACAAATACTAAAACTAATATTTTATATGGGAAGGAAAACTCAAAGCTAAAAGATGAGAGAAAAATTGTATGGAACCAGTACTCATGACATATGAATCTATGAGTTTTATTTTAAAGCTACTTGGATGACCAATGGTTGAAATATAAAAATTTGACTTGTTGTAGAAAAATATCCCAGTTATCAA
Organism: Cupressus sempervirens; assembly: GCA_028749045.1. Taxonomy (NCBI): domain Eukaryota; kingdom Viridiplantae; phylum Streptophyta; class Pinopsida; order Cupressales; family Cupressaceae; genus Cupressus; species Cupressus sempervirens. The sequence goes on from CM053786.1 coordinate 54,420,244, forward strand.
CTAATGATATAAAGGGTCTATATAATGAATGGTCCTTACAAACTCACTTATTGAAACTTTTTTGTCTAAGGTTGCAAGGTATGTGTGATTAGCATGAAACTAATCTCATGGCTTAGTGTGCTTGAGTTCTACCAACACTAGGATGTGTAATATCTATGGTATCTCCATTGCCTCACTCACTAAGCTATTCCTAAACACAATAAGTCACTCATGTCGAGTGCATGAAAAAATATACAAGTAGCTAAAATGAAGAATAGGCTAGGTCACATAGAGGGGAGAGGTGAATCAAGAACTAATAAAACTTTTACTTCAATTCACCAACTAGTCCTTCACAAACTAATCTGATATAATTGCATTCATGATAGATTGAAAGCAATAAAACATTCATAACAATTGAAGAAATAGTTGGTAACCCATAAACCTTCCAAACAGAAAGTAAAACTAGGGTAGGGATGATACCTACAAGCTTTAGTACTGCATTATAAAGTTGGCATGTGAAGGCTTACAATTGATCACTTCTAGTGATCTTCCTTGTTAGGAGAAATAAGAATTGTTAGGTCCAGCTTGTAAAAGGATTTATACAATACAATGAAGTATGTACTCGATTAGGATATTATGCATAAGACTATTAATTCCACCTTGTTAGAGGATTTCATTGATGCACCTATTAGGATGAACTAGTAGTTGATCTCTACTCTATAACTTGGTTTGTTGAATGACATTCCTTTGATGTAGAATTATCACCTTCTTGTGATAGATGAGACTGTAATTTTAATTATACTTCTTATAGCCTTTTGTCTTCTAATTCACACTCATTCTTGTTTCTTACTTGTTTCACTCATATTTGGATATGACAATATATCTTACATTTATATCAATCCAAATAATTACCTTTTGGAGCCAGCTATGATACCATATTTAACAATCCTCACTAGGTCAACTCAATGCTGATACTTCCTTTTTGCAAACCACTTGGGTAATATAATGACACTTAGAAACATAGTCAACATAGTAAGATCTAGCACTTGGTTGACACTGGTGCTCAATCCACATTGATCACTCGAGAGTACGTGTGAACTTGTTTAACACTGATGACTCAAAAAACATTGTAGAACTCAGTTGGCATGGTAAAGCTCGATTAACGCTATTGATGCTCTGCTTAGTTGAAAAAACTTGCTTAGTTGACACTATTTTTTAGCTCTATTTAGTTCATACTTACTTTCTTCTTGGTTGACACTGTAATAACTAAGTTTACACTATAATAACTCAGTTTAGACCGTGAAGCTTGGGAACAATGTAACCAACCAAATGACTAAGTGTTTTGGCAGTAATTGACAAATGGTTTGACCATAAGGTCAACAATCTCCCCTTTTGGCAATAGTGACAAAAACACTTATCATACCAAAAGTTTTGAATGCTAAAAAATGATAAGTTAAAACTCCCCCTATCCATGTACATGGGTCTATAACTCACTTTTGACTACTATGTTGATACTTGCTTAACACTAACTTTGCTTTTTATTTTTCAAAATTGTTTTTGTAGCTTTTCTATATACATATATTCCTATTGTACAACTATATTTCTACTTTATACCTATATATCTATCTTTTTGTATGATATAACTATATTTGGACTCCTTTTTTGATAGAAATGCCAAAAACAACATATTTACAAGGTAATACCAAAATGTGAGAAGAAATCACTATGTACCTTCAAAACTAGAGACATTGTTTTGTCCCAATTTTCTTGCACAACTTTAGAAGTATATAAAGCTATCTAAACTTTAGCTAATAACTCCATCATATTATCGGCAATGGAAATTCTTTTATCATGGATTAATGGCTTTGCGTGAACAATGTATTGCTACATTATATCCACTTTAGGAATTATCACACTCTGAATTTTAAACAATGTAGCCTTGATTCTTGCTTCTTCTCTTAGTAACTCTATTTGCAATTATGCCAAATACCCGATCTTGATGAAATGTGTTGAGCTAGTACTAGGGTCAAGTGACATTTGGTTTGCACTTGCCTTGAAATTAATATAAATGTTTGACAACTTGTCCTTGATTTTCTTGGTAAAGTTTGTAGAGTTGCTTAGTTTTACAAACAAGGAAACAACATAATTTACAATAGTCTCAAAATAAATAAGAATATCAGATAGTTCCACTTGATCAATGGAAATATTTTGTTTCGGCCTTTTTCAAAATTTTGTTATCAAATTTTTTCCCTACCCTCTGTAGTAGTTTTTATTGATCATTTAAATCTTCATTAAACTTGTGAACCATGTCAACAAGTTGGTCCAAAATAGATTTATTATCATCAATTTCAATTCCAAGTGTATTAATAAGTATACGTTTGATATCTTCTAGTACTTGATTTCTTTACTTCCTCTCGACTCTCAGTTTTTTTCATTTGGACCTTTTCTTCTAAAGTTCTCCAAGAATGTCTATCTGATCAAGAGTGAGTTTGAAAAAATCCTAATATGGAATTACTATATCTTCTTCTAGATTAATTTCATCATTGGAAACTTCTATCTCTTTTCCTTTTTCCTTTGGAATAGGTGAAGGAATGACTTCCTCACCTTTGCTCAAATCCTTAGTGCTTCGTTGAGTCTAGACTTCAACTATTATTCCACAATTGTTAGAAATATAGAATAGGTTACGTGAATAATATGACTTATGATTGATGCTTAGTAAATGGAGGAATAAACTTCAACAAGTTCTCTTTGAATTGCTCAGGGGCTTGGGACTACTCTGCTCTATTTGCATTGAAATGGTCAAGAATGAAACCTTTTGATTCTTTCTTTTAATCAAAATCTATCTTTAAGTCAACATAAATGCATCACACTATGGACAACTCGGTGACAACCTATTTAACTCAGCAAGAATCAAATGCTTGGCTAAGTCTTCAACTTGGTAGATACTTCAATCTTCAACTCGGTAAGAACATGCTTAGTTATGTCTTTGAAATTGGTATGTGCCATTTAAATCAATTAAAACTCCAGACTTTGTCAGTTCATGCAACCTGATTTTTCACGGTTAGGTCATGCAATGCGACCTTGCTTGATTAGGTCATGCAACTTGGTCTTGCTCGATTAGGTCATGTAACCTAACCTTTCTTGGTAAGTTCTAAGGTACTCGGCTTAAAATCTCATTCAATTCAGTGATCCCAATGCATCTAAAATGTCAATTTCAATCTTCTTGCTTGCTTGGTTGGACTAGATATAGGATATTTCTTCTAAAACATAGTTTCAGTGATCTTGATGGATAATCAGTTTGAAATGGTTGAATCACCCAACTCATTGACTTGGGTGTCAACACTTTCATGATTTTGGCTTGCATTCTTTGGATTTTTTTTACCCATTGGTGCCTCATTTGACTTCTGATATTTTTAGCCTTTTCTTTCTTTTCATCTTCTACTATAGCACATTTCATACAGTTTCTAGCTTGATGACTAAGTTCTTTGCATACAAAACATCTCTTTGTAGGGACTCTCTTCCTCATGTGACTTCCTAGAAATTTGCTCCAATGTGTCCATACTTGAACCACACAAGTAACATCTACACCATGTGTTATAATCCCAACCAAAGATAGCTTTCACAATTTTTTTTGTTGGATTTCATCTATTGGCTATAAATTTTGAAGGTTTACACCCTTGTTTGTTGCATTTAAAACATTTTCCTTCAAACTTGGTTTTCTATGTACATTCACTTTCTCTATGTTCTTGTTTGTTACAACTATAACATTTTCCACTAAATTTTGATTGACCATTGCTCCAAAATTTGTTTGATGTATGTTCTATCTTTCCATAATTATTTTCACATAGGACTCTTATTGTTCTGAGCTCCTTTCTATGATAATTCACCTTCATTTATAAAGCATAATCCTTCTTTACCTTTGTGTCTAAATTCAATTTTCTCATTTAATTGATTCATGCTTTCTTGTGATTTTTTTATGCTTTCATTGGTTTTGTTTTCTATGTTGAGATCATTCTATAATATTGCATTATCTATCCTCAAATTGATAAGTTCTTGATTCACACAATTGAGCTGATTTATCAAATATATCTTTGATGTTTTCTCAAACTACTAAACTTCTAATGTGAGAACCAATTGCTCTAATACCATTTATTGCAAATGTAGAATAGACTAGGTAAGTGAAAGAAGAAGAGTGAATAAAAAATCTTACTTCTATTTACCAACTAATCCTTCACAAACTAAATTGATTCAATTACATTCATGAAAAATTGAAAGCAATAAAAAATTCATAACACTTGACACAATAATTGGTAACCCAAAAACTTTCCAAATAGAAAGTAAAACTAGGGTGGTGAGAATACCCACAAGCTTTATTACTATAGTATAGCGTTTGCATGTTAAGGCTTATAATTGATCACTTCTAGTGATCTTCCCCATTAGGAACAATAAGGACCGATAGGTCCACCTTGTTAAAGGATCTATATAATACAATGAAGTATGTACTTGATTAGTCAATTAGGAGATTCCATATAAGACTGTTAAGTCCACCTTGTTAGAGGATTTTACTAATGAAACTATTAGGATGAACTAGTAGTTGATCTCTTCTCTACAACTTGGTTTGCTAAATGAAATTCCTTTGATGTAGAATTATCACCTTGCTATGATAGATGAGACTTTGTTTTTCCTTATACTACTTGTAGCCTTTTGTCTTCTAGTTTACACTCATACTTTTTTCTTACATTTTCCTCATATTTGGATATGAAAAGATAGCTTACATTTATATTAATTTAAATAATTACCCTCTAGAGTCGGCTACAATACCACATTCAACAATATTCACTAGGTCAACTCAATGCTGATACTCATGTTTTCAAGACCACTCAGGTGATATACCAACACTTTGAAACATAGTGAACTTGAAATGATTTGGCACTTAGTAGATAGTAATTTTTGGTCAACATTGAGCACTCAGGAGTAGGCATGAACTTAGTTAACACTGATGACTTGGAAAACTCTATAAAACTCAGTTGACATTGCAGAGCTCAATTGACACTGTAGCTCAGTCAACACTACTGAAGCTTCTCTTGGTTGACACATCTAGCTCAGTTGACACTATATTTTAACTCTACTTATTTAATACTTAATTTCTACTTGGTTGACACTATAATATCTCGATGTACACTATGAAGTTTGGTTGATACTACAATAGCTTAGTTTACACTATGGATCTCAGTAACAATGTAACTAAATGACTATGTGTTTTGGCACTAAGTGAAAAATATTTTAACCATAAGGTGAACAATAAATCATTTGTGAGAGAATTTATTTTTATTAAAAGTAACATAATCTATTTAATTAATCAATTACACTAATTTTACTTTAATGCACTTCATAAAAAATACAATAATAAAAGAGAATATAAACTATCAAACTATCCTTTTTTAGGAGAACTCATTTGATGCATATGAAATTTCTACTCATATGTTTCTTTGAACTTTATTCTCCTTTGAAAATTTTATTTTAACTATCCTTTTAATCCATTACTCGACAACCTATAATATCTTGCTTTAGTAGAATAGCTAAGGAATATGCCTTCATTTAATCTAACACGAAGTTCTGAGATTTCTTTCATCTTTTCTAACAAAAAAATTACTTTTAAATACTTAGAATTTTTTTGTGAGTTCTTTCATACCATAACTTGAAATATTTATTTTGATTCTTTCTTTAGATATAAACTCTATTATATGTGTATGATTTGATTCTTATTAAATCTTTCTCATAGATTTAGGATATGTTTTATTCCTTTAACATTGTTCTAGAAAAAAGATTGAATTATTTCATCCAATATTTTGTGTACTCCATATCCTAGAGAAGATATAAATGTCACGTAATCCCATGTTTCTTACATAAGTGCTTCCTATTTATCTCATTTCATACCACAACCTTTAATATTTTGAACATCTATAAAGATTTATATTTTACCTATATGAAAGTACCTACTGTAATTCTAGAGCCGCCATCAATTAAGAGAATTAAGTACCTATCATTTTGTTGACTCTTTATTTGAACTAGGCCACATAGATCAGCTTATACAAATTTAGTTGAGATTCTTTGTAAAAATTATTAATAAGCCTTGTAATTTAAAAAACTTCTATCTCATTTTCTACTAAACTTATCTTCACATGATTATAAATTTCACTATAAATATTAAATTCATCTCTACGTCTTCTAACATGAGAAACAAATGGTAGTTGTAAAATTTTAATACCAACATTAAAACATTTCCTTTACACAATTTTGTTACATTTAGAAAAACAAACCTCATTCTTAACATCCAAGAACTAGCATTCAAAATGTTCCCTTTAATTAAATTAAAGACTATACACACTATCATCTTCTCTATATAACAATCTTTCTTTTTGAACTTTTTTGTACTCTAAATATTCATTTGACGTTGAACTCCAGTGGAACGTCTAAAAACATAGTTACACATTTTTTTAAAATAGAATTATTAAGGATAACTCACAAGTTTTCTTTTTCTCATACCCATTCCTATTTTAAAATTTTCATTATTCTCACTAGATTATTTTTCAAAGGTATACATCCTCTTAGATAAAATTTATCTTCTTGCACTTCTATTAACAAATTATCTCATTTTAGAATAATGTAAATGGTGATTTAGTTTTTTTTGGTCCTTTAGATTTTATTTGTTTTTTAAAAAATGATTTCTATCATGCATAACATATACCATAAAGTAGGGGTTGGTCATAGTCTCATCAATGAGTAGATCTATGTGTTGCTAGAACAATATTACACCTTGAATTTGGGGTTGATGTTGGATATGGTGTTGAAATTTAAACTTCACTAGAAAAAAATAAGAATAGAAGAATCATTTAGGGACATTAAGATATACAAGGTTTGATTACATGAATGGGTGGATTTTTTTTCATTGTTTAGTTTGTTTTGCAGTACAAAGAGCCTCCACATTTACTAGTGCTTGTGAACTAGACAATGAACTTAGGACAAAAAAATTCTTATACAACAAATATTTTAACTGCTAGAGTCCATACCATTTAGCCAATAATGTTTTAGTCACCCCTATCTATACATGAGAATAATGTTTTCATCTCCATAATTTTAACCTTTATGTTGATTGGAAATTTTGAATTTAGAAATATTTCAGCATATTATTAAGGTTTAAGGTTGTTTTATTTTTATTTTCAATTTTCACAATTATATTTCTCTTTTTTTATTGGCCTTAAATATTTTTGCTAAATATTTTTTATAATTTTGCAATTATAAATTTAGAAAAAAATTGCAGCCAATGAAAAATGTGCAAAAGAAAATAGTTTTTAGTTCTTAATATTTTTCACATGTTTAGACACTCTTTCTATAAACTTCCGTGGAGAGTTTCTTTCTTGAAACTTTTGTTGGGTTCTAGCTATGAAAATTAAACATTATATATTTTCATAGAGCATTTATATTTTGCAGTGCATTATTTAGATCACAGTAATTAAGATAACATTTTTTTTATGATTTTATATATTTTATAGTTTATATAATTTGACAATTTTAATATTATACAAGTGATTGAATTCATAGAAACCTTAAACAATGAATCTTAATATTTTTTAAAATATTATACATAGAACATAAATACATTTCTCTCTAAGACACTTGCTTATAGATTAAACCATATTTTGATCTATTAAAAATATTCTAAGCAAAAGAGTAAGTCTTCAAGTTAAAAGGAGTAGCCAAAACTGTCATAAAATTTAATCTTGAGTTATCTTATTCCAAAAATAGAGGGAGCTAATGAATTGGATTTTTTGAGAATAATTTCCTTATGTAATATGATTTTCAAAGTCATTACTAATTTGATTACTAAGAGAACTAAAAAGTGGCATTATTATGTCAAAGGAACGAGGTGATTTTGTTGCTAGAAGACAAATTTTGGATGGGGTGGTTATTGCTACTGATGCTATTCACTCTAGGGCTAGTTCAAGGGAGCAATCTATGTTTGTTAAGTTGTATATGGCTAAGGCCTATGATAGAGTTAAATGGAGTTTCCTAAGGAATATTCTTCTTACCTTAGGCTTTAGCTCTGACTAGGTGAATTGGGCTATGAGTTGTGTTACTTCTACCTCCTTTTCAGTTCTTCTTAATGATAGACCTTCCCAACTTTTTGATGCCTCTAGAGGTCTCCACCAAGGTGACCCTCTCTCCCCCTATCTTTTCATCATCATGGTTGAGGGTTTGGGAAGATTCATTAAGTATTAGGTGTCCCAAAATCCTACTAAGGGGTGCTAGTGGGGTAATGGTTTACCTACTCTTTCTCACCTCCAATTTGTTGATAATTCTACTCTTGCAGGTCATGCTAGGATCAAGGAAGCTAAAGCCTTTTGACATACTTCGGATATTTATTTGGAAGCTTTAGGCCAAAAATTTAATGAGCACAAATCTTCCATTTACTTTTTTAACACTCTCGATTCTATCTAGCAAAGATTTATGATATCTTGTAGTTTTAGATTGGATCACTTCCTGTGACTTATATCAGAATTCCTATTTCTATTTTTAGGTAGACAAGACTCTTTTGGAAAAATTTTATTATCAAGCTTCAAGAGAAGGTAAATCATTGGACTCCTAGATGGCTTTCTACTACTACTCGTGTTACTCTTCTTCAATTTGTTATTCAAGCTCTTCCTACTTATAGAAGCATGGTTTAGGTTGCTCCTATTTACTTTCTCAAGTAGTTTGTTTCTCTTTCTTGGCATTTCCTTTGAAGTGGTAATTTACTTAGCACTAAATGGAGTTTGATTAGCTAGGAGATAGTTTTTAGGCCTAAAAAGGAGGGTGGTCTTGGTCTTCGATCAACTCTTTTGAGTAGTCAAGTTTTGGCTACCAAGCTTTATTGGTGATGTTGCTCTGGAAAAAATCAACTTTGGGCTCGCATAATCACCCATAAATATTTTTGTAGTGTTGATCCATGCTCTATTTTTGCAATTCCTCTTGAAGGTCATGGCTCTATGGTCTAGCATACTCTGAAGACTAGTGCTTTGTTAGTCAAGAGAGGTCTTTTCTAGATATTTAAGGGAGGCTTTGATGCTTTGTTTTGGTATGATGCTTGGGATGGATCCCCATCCATATTATCCATGTACCCTCATTTTCAAACACTCTATGATTCTTTTCACATTGCTGGATAGATAAAGTAGCTTATTACAAGATTCCTTATCATTTTGGACCTGTTGTTGGTTACAAATGAAAGCACCCTTCTGATTGCCCGTCTAGAGGTGCAAAGGTAGATCCTCAAGATCTTTCACATATTTTGGCCACTACGGAGTGGTCCTCTCTACTAGGACTAGATATGTTGGCTTGGGCAGGTACCTTGTCTTGCAAATATCCTATCTTTGCTAGGTATCATGAGCTAACTAGAGAATTATTCAAGGATGCTGAGGTCCCTTTGTGGAAGCAAGTTTGGAATAAATTTTTTTGGTTCAAGTGCAATTTTTTCATGTGACTAGTGGCTCACAGCCACTGATAATCTTTGTAAATGTGGATTTCAGGGCCCTTCTTATTATATTTTGTGTGGTAATGGGGAGGAGTCTATCTCCCATTTGTTCTTCCATTGTTCCTTTTCTACTTAGTTATGGCACCTTTGGTGGAGTGCTTGGGGTTTCTCTTGTAGGCATGCTTCCTCTTTACCTAAGTTTTGGGGTCGCTTGAGTAGTCCTCCATCCAAGTCTTCTCCTCTCCATGCTACTTGGATTGCTAGCCAATCTTTCATTCTTTGGCATATCTGGCTAGAAAGGAATCGTCAAATCTTCCAAGATGTTTGGATTAGTGTAATGTATCTTTGGTGGAAGATTTCACATTATCTTTAGGAAACTATTCCAGTGAAGTGTTTGCTAGACGCGGGTATGGATCTAGTGGTTCTTGTTATATGCAATTGCCTCAATTTACATCTTTGAGATGGAGTTGCAACTCAATGTTATCAAAGAGTGCCCAAACAGCTCTAATTATAGGGGAAATGAAAGGTGAATTGGAATGGGCATTGGAATCCTCCTCATGGAGTTCTAAAAATTAACACTTATGGTTCTTCTTAGAGGACTCTAGGCTCTGCTAGTATTGGGGGAGTGGCTTATTGCAGTTTTGGTGAGGTTAAATTCTTTTTCTTAGTGCATAAGGGTGACCATGCTAACAATATCATGGAAGCTCAAGCCATTTTATATGCTGTGGAATAGTGTTGTTTGTAGGGATGGAGCAAGATAATTTGAGTCTGACTTCCAAGTGGTGGTGAACTTGCTTTCCTCACAAGAGCTTGATGATGTTAGTTGGCAACTAGCCATTGTTGTTAACTAGACTCTTCTCTTTTGTACCTCTCTTAAGTTAAATAGGTTTACTTACATTCCTCGTGAATGGAACAAAGCTATTGATTTAATGGCCGAATGGGCTTTTGGTCATGCTCTGGGCTGAAATATTATGGATAGGGGGCAGTTTCCCCTTCAGTTGTTACAAGAATTTGATGAACTCGTTGCTTAGGATAGAGCTCCTTATTGAGCTCTCCTTGTTGTAATCATTTCTGTCAATATAAAGTTTTACCCCTCTTTTTTCTAAGATGAAGGGTTTAAACTTAAAGTTTATCCAAATACAAATACAATATTATGTTGCAAACAAGCTAGAATCATCTGTTAGGTTTGTTTAAAAATTAATAACATAAAACTTTTTATGAAAATCAATCTTCTTATATGTGAATTTTATACCATGAACATTGAATATCAGTTCTATAGATTGCATTGTATTCATCAAATTTATAAAAGATGACATATTAAATTCCACACAAGTTACAGACTAAAGTTAGATCTAACATTAATGAAGAATAAATGAAAAAATGCATAGAATGTGGAAAGCATAGAAAAAGGAAGTTAGATGCAACCTTAATGAAGAATAGATGAAACAGTGTATAGAATGTGGAAAGCATAGGAAAAGGTGGTAGCAAGAGATGGGAAGCTGGTATGTGCCGACCATGGTTTTGTTGGGATAATTAATTTATCCTTTCTGAAAGTGTTAAGTTAGAGGTCCAACTTTTAGGGGCCTATGCAAAATTTATCGTTATCAACAATTTCGCCCTCAGGAAAGGAGAAAAGATCTAGTCAAAGACAACCGAGGACGAGTGAAATACTGAAATGAAGTCTATCAACTCAACAAAGGACGTATGAAGTGCCATACTATTATCAATATCATAAAACAAAAAATAAACGCAATTCCTGTAGCAACCAATCCGATCGAGGACGTTGCAGCCTCAACTTCCATTAAACGTTGCATATCAACTGGCTTCCTCCAATTTTCTCTTATGCCAGGAACATGGGCTTTACCCACCACCGTTACAACTGATTTATATTCCTTTGCAACTTGGATCAATCCAGAGGCAATAAACAAGTCCCTCTCATCAACAATCGTTTCTTTCATATTTGGAATTTGATAGACAGGAATATCTAGTGATACTATTGATAAAGGTGACAACTGAAGTAGAGAGATAAAAATAAACTTGAGTTGGTACCAGAGCCCTATTCTTGACCTTGTCCTTTGGTAAGTTATATCAACAGGCCTGTCACCCAATATCACCTTACCACCATATTTTTCTGCTTCTTTGTGTGCACTACGGAACTCAGAGGCAAGAACAACTCCAAGTATTTTTGCATACTTCACTTGGACCAAGCATATAAGAGTTCGAAATGCCTTAACGCCATCACCATTCAAGAAATGTAAAATAACATCCCTAAATTTAGACTCCCTTCGTTGTGGATCTGGAGGATACATGTAGTGAGTCCTCCTTTCACACAACTCTACGAATACAACTTCTGTTTTCAAGAAACTAATAACGTCTTCGACATCCTTGCAGGATTGTCTAGATAGATGAGATGTTCCCACCAGATAAACATTACATGTGCCTTTTATTGATTCACACTGTAAAGTCACAACTTTCTTGCTCAGCTCGTGTGGGAACTTCATCTCACCAGGTTGCAAAGTCCGGTTTCTAAGGAAAATTGGCATTGAAATACTCTTTCCGATTTTCATTTGGTTATTAATACATTGTTCTAACAATATCTACAACAGAACTTGTATGTATTTTGAGAAAACGAGGGTATCAGAACATAAAACCCCGTGAGCTTCAACGATGTGGTGATTTAGATTTACAAGTGACTTATATAAAGTTTTTGGATATATATAGATAAACATTCATATGAAGTTTTTCTGTTGACCGACTTGTGGAAGCATCGCACCCGTTTTTATTATATTTCCTCTAATCTAAATAATGGCCGGAGATATAATATACATTTTTCAGTAGACCAAGGGCTCTTTGATTATTTATGTTTTCATTTACATGTTCTTTGATTATTTATGTTTTCATTTACATGTTTTTTTTAAATTTTGAATATAAGAATTATGTTATTAGAGAAATTACTATTCTCGATAATCAGTTTGAAATGATAAAAAATATAAATAAATAATAGTTTCCATAATGTTCTATTTATTACTCTCATGAGTTTGTTGGTTAGCTTGACGTCTATTTTTAAAAAATCATCTTAAAATTTATGATGATAAATAATAATATGAATAGTGTAGATTAAATTGTCATATGAAAATTGTTTAATTGAAAGTGAATTTTCGAAGTGTCCAACTTTGATAGATTAAATGGTATTCAAGTGTACTGACTAGTCTATTGTCTACTATTAATAATTGTAGTGTCACCATTACCGGCCTGGCTTAACCATTACACACTAAGCTTTGACCGCTTAGGTGGCTGGTGTGGGCCCATCTAGCATTCTGTCTCTTTTCCATTTTCTATTCTGCTTGTTTTAACTCTCCCCAAGGATAGTGACAGCTGCAGTTAGCAAGTGGCACCGACAGCTACAGTTAATTTGAATTTCAGTTTTTAAGTTTTCACTCTCGCCTGTGAAAAGGGATTATTACTTCGCCCATTCATTTCCAATATAGATATATAGATAAAAATTTAACATCCACGAGGCTAAAAATAGCCTATGGGACAGCAAGACAACTCAAGCAGACTTAAGTAGCAATGTTTGCTGCTTGTGCAGGATGATGATGAGTCCACCCAATTGTTCAATGTACTCTTTGTTGAATAGGTTATGCCAAGAACTGTCACATATAGTGTACACAAATTTATCTCTACTACTCTTGTAGGCTTCACATTCTAAAATAAAGTGTTGTTCAGTTTCCACTTTCCCAGAATTGCAAAATCTGCAAATTCTCTCTTCCCAAGCCTCCTTTGGCCTCTTCCAACGTTCAATTTCACAACGAAGTTGGTGAGAGTTGGTTCTCAGCTGAACAATAAGAATTTTAGCCCTCCAAGAAATTTTGGCTCCTATGTATGCTTTTTAGAGTTGATCACAGGTGGGGTTGAACACATTTATATAACTCATTGAACTCATTTATAGAACTAGGTAGAAAAGAGAAGGGAGAAGCAGAGAGGGAGCGAAGAACAAAATGGGGATGGCCTTGGTGTGGTCAGAGAAGAGGAGGGTGAAGAATGCGAAGCCAGTGACCGGGATGTGTTCTGCCTGCGGTGGAGGTGCCTGCGTTCTGGATGTTCACACTCAGCGCAGGCTATTTCTCCTTATTCTGCTCTATTCTAAGACATGGCGCACCATAGTTTGCCCTTCCTGCGGAGCACTGCTCAAATCTTACAAGCCTTCATAAATATTCACTCCGTCTTTTCTATTTTCTCATCTTTTCGTACATTCAATTTTTGCTTACACAAATAATCTCCTCATGTACTCGTATTTTAAGAGGTTTCCTGCCGCCTGTGGTGCTTGATCTTTTTTTTCAATCTTAGAATGTTATATAGATCTGCCTTAGGTTCCTACATAAATATAGAAGTACTTTGTTAAAGGTAGCTTTATACTGTGAATTCTCTATTTTAATCTTTTACAAATAAATTAAGAAGCGTTCTATAGAATCTTTCATTTGATCATGTCAATGGCAGCCTTTTACTGAGCATCCTCTGTTTATCAAAAGATAATTTGAAAGCGTTATATAGAATCCTTGAGCCGATGTTAAAGCAATATTGTGCCTCCTGTATTTAAAAGATAATTTTAAACCGTTATATAAAGGACTTGATCTAATGCTAAAGGTAGCCTTGAACGTTGCATTCTTTCATTTTTAAAGGATAAATTCAAAGCGTTATACAGATTCTTTGTTCTGATGCTAAAGGCAGCCTCCAAATTTGCACTCTTTCATTTTTAAAAGATAAATTTAAAGCATTATATCGATGATTTGATCTGATGCTAAAAGTTAGCCTTCAACCGTGAATTCTTTTTTGAGATAATTTAGAAGCGGTTTAGAGCCCTTTAACTTTGCCTTTTCTTATAAAGTAGAAGCATTATAGAGAGTCTTCCATCGCATGGTAAATGAAATCTTGAACCCTGCATTTTGATCTGATAATAAATATAGTCTTTCTACCTTATCACACAGATAAATTTAGAAGCATTACACAACTTTCAACTGTCATTCTTTATTTAATTTTATAGATAAATTTAGAAGCATTATATAAAGTCCCTAGATCTGATGATAAATTCAGCCTTTTAATTGTGCTTTCTTCAATTTATTCAATAGATACATTTAGAAACCTTATAAACAAAATATGGAAGGGGGTAAAGTGACTGGCAAAGTTTTAAAATCTGTAGACTGCTGCCTATCTAGTTTCCACAGATGAAATAAATGTCCAATTATTATTCTCCAGCCAAAAGAAGTGTGCCAACAAAGAGCATTAAATTTCATACGTGTGCTAAAATTGAGAGCTTCGTTGACTTAGTATTAATATTTTAGATATTTTAAAGAAATTAATGTCAAAACCTAGTCATAACACTGTTGCGATAGTTCCATTGCCAGTGGCTATAACTAGCCGACTGGATTATTTATTTTGAAATTTTTTAATTGAATGAAAGAAAGTCAAAAGATGATATAATATAATTTCTAAATTAATTATAAAATCATTAAAGCGGAGGATCCGGTGGGCTAGATAGACACTACCTACATTGTTTTGGCAGTTCCTCTATGAGATGGATGTATTTCTACTATTATAACACAATGTATTTTTAAAAAATAATTTAAATTCTTACATTTATTTTTTATTGTAAGTATAAATATTAAATTATATATATTTGTATGAATAATAAATATATTTAAATGTTTTAAAGTTTTAATTCATTAAATAAATAGATTAGGAATTTATTTATGTGTGTTCATTGTTTATTACTAAAATTGTTTTAAAATATTATTAGAAATAAATTAGGTCTCATTTCCAAATCAGGACCAAAACCTCTAAGGTAGGGTAACAAAAAAGGCACAATTAACAGGTCATGAATTCATGTTTATGAATTTGTGAATCACTTGTGCGCAAATCAAACTTAAAAATCTCAGTTCCAACAATTAAAACAATGATGCAAGATAAGAGAAATTCATGCACCATAATACAATGATTTGTTGACTACAGAAATCTTTGATCAAAGGGAAAACCTCAAAGGTTGACACCGACAAGACAATGTACTAATATATATGTTTCTTGTAAAAGGATGTGACTTTGTTCAGAGTCACAGTCCTTGTTAGAGGAAATACCCCTTTTAGGAGGCCTTGAATCCTTGTTAAAAGGTTATAACATTGTTAGAGGTTATTAGAGAAACAACTTGACCCATTATCTAAATTGCTTTAGCAACTATAAAGATCAAACTTTAGAATATCATATCCAAATCAAGTTAATTAATTGATATGCAACTTACTGGCCAAAACAGTACCTTTGAAGCCCAACACAATTAACCAAATCCTTCTCTATTACACTTTGATAATCCAATCTTCAAGCTTGCATCAACTGACCACATATGTTACATACAATGATTGTGATATGTTTTCAATTAATGGTAAAAATAGGTTTTGAAGGGATCCCAAAACCCTTTACAATCTCTTCAAGATGGATATTCAATGAGAACACTTTCAACAGTAGTTACCCACAAAAAGATAACACAAAAACATTAGACAAAAGCAACTACCAACAACAACTAGTAGACAAAACAAAGTTGTAGACCCAACACAAAAAACAACAAAAAACCAAAAGAGTCCAACATGAGACCAAAACAACAAGGGCCATGTCCTCTCAACTACACCATCTGCATAAGGAGAGTCTCTGTCTTCTTTTCTAGTTTCTTGAGATTTTGCAGGGACTCAGTAATATCAATCTGCTCTTTAGTAGTTTCCCTTTCCTTGCTCTCCATCTTTCTTTCTTTTTGGTGCTTGTTGTCCTCTATTACTAGGTCATTCTTTAATCCTAGTTGTAATTCCCTTCATCCTTGTCCACATTAATGATCTCTTTAACCTTCAAGCTTTGCAAAAAATCATTCATGCCTTTGAGATTGATCATTAAAGGCTTGAGAGCTTCATGGTTATGGAGGAGAAAACTTCTGAATATTGCTTCAATTTTTTTCAATTCTCTCATTGATATGTTGTAGTCGAACCTCCATAATTATCTTATATTCATTATCTATCTCTGTTTGATTCTCTTTGTTGGTTGGCTCTTCCCTTCCTCATCCCTTCTTTTGTAAAGATTCTGCATTCTTTTACTAAAATTCTTGATTTCTTCCACCATCTATTTGTCAAATTTGTAGGAATACATGTACATGGCCTTAACAAATTGAACAATGTCTATAGAGTTATCATGGTCAAATTTATCCTTGTTAAGCTTCTAGTTTCGAAAAGTTTCCATTTTACTTTTTTCTCCAGGCTAAAGAAAGGGGTTTTCTCCCAGGACACTAGAGAGAGGGATACTATAGGGTTAGATTCTTCCCCATAATTTTTGTTGGTATCTTTTTTATTTGGTTCAAGAATCTCTCTTTCTTTTTTGATCTTAGGAGCCATGTTTTCACCAATCTCATGAAGAATAGCAACAATCATCTTTTCCTAGCTAGTAATGACATTTTGATCATTTTCTTGTTCTCCTTTGCTACCTTCCTTCTCATCCTCCTCTTCCTCGACTTACCCTTCTTCATTTTTCGTTATTTCCTCTTGATCATCCTCACCTTCCTCCATATCTCTATCCTCCACTGAGCTAATTGCTTCCTCAATTTCACTTTCATTATCACTTTTTGTGCTTTCTCTAGACTAAGAAATCTTCATCCTTTTGTAGTCTTTTTTCATAAATTTATAATTCTCTAGCTCTGAATCTTATAAATAATTATCGAAGGAATTCTCTATCTCTTCCTCATCTCTAACTTTCTTTTCAATTTCATTGGGCTAAATATTTTCACTTTTTTTTTTTTGTCTTTTGGGTTTCTTTATTTTCTTTTGCTTGATCTTTGGGGCTCATGATTTTCCCTACCTTATGCTTCCCACAATAGTTGGATATGAGTAACTTTAGACACTCATGAAGGATAGGATTAGCTAGATCATTACAATTTTTGTTGAGGTTATCAACTAGAGTGTTATGTAAATAAAAAGGAATCGAGATTCTCTTGTCATGAATAAAGTGATTGAGAAGAAGAAAGAGGTATCTCCTAACCCTAGTGAATCTACCATCAAGAATTATATATTCCATAATACATCTCAACACTTTTCTCCATTTTTTTATTAATTTGATCCATTACACAAAAATTGGTATTTTTCTTCACTAATTTTCCTTTTTCACTCTTACTTTTTGGGAAGATTTTGATAACCTCCTTAGAGTACTTGATGTCTTTAAAGACTTTCTTATCTGTGTTCTTGATCTCAGTCACCTTAGCATTCAGGGCCACCATTATGTAGCTTTTTGTTGTGCAAGATGACTCTTCCATTCCTTCAATTGCCAACAAAATTATCGATAATTTCATTGTTAGCTCCTTTCATTTTCTCAAGAAAACTCATGATGCTACCCTTCTCCAAGATAGCCCAGATTCTCTTATTTTTCTTCTATTTACACTTACTCGACTCCATGTAGTTCAACACTCCACATATGTTAAAAAAATGTGACAAAATTTCCAAAAATCACATAATGAATTTGTAGAGGCCTAGAATAAAAAAACCCATAAAATGTGGGTAATTAACCCACCAATCATGAGGATTGTCTTTTTAGTTGCATTTGTACCAAATGTAATAATTTCACAATATGTTGTCATTTCCATTAGTATTAAAAATAATCCTTGCTTAGAGATTAATCTATTTCTCATTTATAATATTGATAACTCGTTCATCCATATTACTTCCAGTTTATGTGTTCTTATGGCTAGTTTAGGTAAGAAAAGAAATGAGGAGATTATAAATCCTAAAATTGTTGAAGCTAAGAGTCCAGTAGGTCCAAGTAAGAGAGCTAGGAAGAACATGAAGAAAAAGGTTGTTGAGGCTCCTAAGGTTCCTTGGTCTACTACGATTGATATCATCCAGAGTACTATCGAGGCAGGCAAGGAGGTAGCGAAGATCATTAAAGAGCTTCTTTAGGAGTTGATTGGGTTCACTGGTGTGCTGGTTTTTGGTCTGTGTTGTTTTTCTAGTTCTATTTTTTTTTTGTTTTCAACTTTTTGTTTTAAACTCTAGGTTCCAAGTCCTTGTAAAACCTGGGTTTGTTTTTGTTTTTTTTATGCTAGTGGTTTTAGGTCCCTGTAAAACCTAGTTTTTTGATGTTTTGTGGTGAACTTCAAGTTTCAGGTCCTTGTAAAAGCTAGTGATGTATCCTTTTTATATTTAGCTTTTGTAAAGGGTTTTGGGTCTCTTCAAAACTTACTTTTTTTTTAATCTAAACTCCTCCATCCATATTACTCATACTATGTGAAGTAATCATTTCATTACTTATAGTTCCAATTTGGGCTAATTTGTCCATTATGGGGTTTGTTTCTCTAAAGTCATGTGATATATGAAATTGTCAAAAACTTTGGGCAATAACTTTTATTTCTTCAATGATATGTTTTATAACTATCAAAATATCAATGATGATTGTGATATGTTACAACCAAGGAAAACATATTTTCTCTATAACCTCACAAATAACTAATTAGGTTAGTCTATTAAAGCTTTGCCAATGTACATTGAATAACATATGACTACACTAAGGAATGCATGCCTTCCTAAGCATCCTTACAATGATTACATTAGGGTTCCCACATGTTACAATATAATTAATATATTTTATAATGAAAATCAATACATTTCCTCAACCTAGTTGGTTGCTACTAAAACATAGTACATGTTTCACACTAGTGACCAATCTAGAATGATCTCTAAGCCTTTTTATCATGAACATACCTTATAAACATGTCTTATACCACCATCTAAGATCATTGCCATTAATTTAACTTGGCTAATAAGATATATCAAATAAGCCACTAAATTTATAGATACTTTATATTCATCTCATCTAGCTTAATAGGAGGTTTGTAACACTCTCATTCTTGTTAGCTAGTTTGTATTATGCATCCCATTTAGTTTAGCTTCATTTGCATATCATTACATGAGTTCTTGGACACTAGCATTTTTCCTCATCTTTGAATCTCCCATTTCATGGTGCACCTTGCAAGGGGTTACATATCTAAGCTCATTTGAGAGTCGCATCACTTCCATTTGCACCCTTTTCATGTTATGATTTGGGAGCTCTAAGTCACCATTTGAGATTATCAATCCATGAGATTCCTTGGATATAAGGGCTTAGAGAAGTGTACTTATTTTGAGTATATATTTTTGGCACCCATCGTGCACCTGGATAACCTTGTCTAGCTCTTGTTGTTGCATTTTTCGTTATTTTCTAGCTTGTTATTTCAGGTTTGTTGTTCTTGCAGACAAGAACATCATGTGATACTTTTCCAGTATCATGTTCCAATGTTGAATTTTGCAACACTCATTGGTGCAAGTAGAAGGAGAGGAGAGCATTGTGGAAAAGATGCATTTTGTAACGCTTGGCTGATTGCACCAATCAAATATGACTTTCTTGTTCCTATCATTCCTTGAATTATCATATGTAAGGGTGATGCATCTTGACATGTATGATAGTGTGACATTATAATATTAACTGCTTTATTTTGTTTGTCACTAAGTTTTTCATAGTCCACACTTTGTGGTATCTCATCATGGATAAGACAATCTGCATCTCTCATCAATATTATGAAATTTATGGCTTCATTTGTGTATTGTTCACTTTGAAATTCTTGAGACCAATTTGTTTGTCGATCAATATCTCTCCTCCCTAACATATCTATCTTAGCAACTTGCATAATTTGAGCACGGTGAAGTCTAGAAAAAATCTCCCATTCATTCTCTGTAATAGTACCCTGGGTATTATCATTATCTTCAGATTCTAAATCAGACTCATTTTCAATATTATTTGAATCTTCTCTTCTTTCAAGATGCCATGCATTATATCTGAAGTTATCCCACATTTCAACTATAGATTCATCATTGTTACCAATATCTCTATGAATGTCACGAAAAGGTTTATAAAGCAATACTTCTAAGAAGCAAAAATCAATCCATTTTTCTATGTCTTGTGCAGGAATTGAGTAAAATCTAGGAAACACTCTCACAATAGCTGATTTTTTTCTTGGACTCCAATTATCTTCCCCTCTCTTTTTCTTACTATATATCCATGATTTTGCAACATCAATTGCCATTATATAATTCTAATTACGAGGTTATTATAATAATAAGGCCATTTAGAATGTTTCGATTCTAGCTCTTATTCTACTCTCCCCACTAACACCCACTAAAAGCAATAAAGGTAATGCATTGGAGAACATATTTTGTTAATTACTATACATAAATTATAGCAGTGGCCTTCATATGATTCCATTCCACCAACATACGATAGATTTTATCAAATTGCCTTTGTTTTCACATGCAGTGAGGCAACCAAAATTTCCTAGGGTTCATGTCCACATTTTCTTCATCATTGTTGCTTCTATACAACAATTTTCATGGGATTTCTCTTTACACAAACTAGGTGTTTTATTATCCATTATTGTATAACTATGGTTTTTCAAGTGACAACTGGTGTGGAGTGTTTGTATGTGTAATTCTTTTTTCTTACACTATTATGCTCATTGGGCTCTTATAGTGGAGTCTATTGCTATTGTAATGTTATGCCTCTCAGCGTAACTAGATATATATATATATATATATATATATATATATATATATATATATATATATATATATATATACATATATATACATATATACATGTATATATATATATATATATACATATATACATGTATATATATATATATACATATATATATATATATATGTATATATATATGTATATATATATATATACATGTATATATGTATATATATATATATATATACATGTATATATGTATATATATATATATATATATACATCTATATATATATATACATATATATATATATATGTATATATACATATATATATATATGTATATATATACATATATATATATATATGTATATATATATATATATATATCTATGTATATATACATATATATATATGTATATATACATATATATATATGTATATATACATATATATATATATATATATATGTATATATATATATATATATATATATGTATATGTATATATGTATGTATGTATGTATATATGTATGTATGTAAGCATTGGAGACAACGTCGTAAGTAATAATCCAATTAAATTTTAAAAATTTGATTAGATTGTATGTATGGAAGATTAGACTTATGTTTTAAAGCTTCATTCTTGCCATTACTTAGAAGGTTTTAAATATTAGACATTATATATATATATATATATATATATATATATATATATATATATATATATATATATATATATATATATATATATATATATATATATATATATATATATATATATATATATATATATATATATATATATATATTCTTAATTTTTTTTACTGAACTGATAATTTGTGTCTACTAATGCTTTAAAAAAATAAAATTAGTTTTAAAACTTATTATAGATTTTACAATTTATTTTAGAAATATTATATATGACAAACTATTAAAAATTTTACGACAAACTAGATCACATGTTTAGTTTAAAATTCAATAAGGTTCAGTTTAAAGAAATATTCAAAAATTTTAATGGATCATAAAATGATGTATGGCCTAAAATGTTATTTATGATAATTTTAGATACATTTAAGTAAATGGTAAATGATAATATTATTCATAAAGTTTAGCATTAAGTTTTTTTTTTAATTTAAATAATTTTGATCATAAATAACTATTTTTGAATAAGTGAAATATATCTATTATTTTATTATTATTATTATGATTGTTTAACATATTTTTGGGTTATAGGAACTTTTTTCTAAAGGTTCTTCATATTGGATATCTTTTCATGCAATTTTTTGGTAATGTGACAATTTCTAAGATTTACTGTAATTTTTTAATTAAACCAATTAATTAAGCCAATAAGCTTATATTTAAGTCGATAAGCTTATATGTGGGAGCTTTGCTCCCATATTTTACAATTTCTTGTCGAGAAATTGTCAACCCTAGTAGAAAAAATGTCAGTACTAGTCGAAAAAAATGTTCTTAGTTATTTTTTGCTTCTTTCTAATTATTTTTATTTTTTAAATTTATGTACCACATAAAGTAAATAAATTATCAATTTTTTTTTATTTTTCCTCTCCTTTGAAGATTCGTTGTATCAAAATATTTTCTTTTAACTTGTTTTTTTTTCCTTCTACATGCATAAACTTTTTAGGTTGTGATGTATTTAACTTTTTCTTCTACTACAAATTTATTTGCAAGTTATAGGTGAAGCAACAATTCAAGATGGTGATTACAAGATTCAAAATGAAGATTGCATGAGTGAAGAAATAAATTTTATGATTTTATTATTTATTTGTGTTCTATTTCACGTTTTTTCATTGTGCATTCCTCTATGAGCAGTCCTTTCATTGACTTTTAATGTTTAGCTCAAATCCATGTTTCTTATAATATAATTTATCCATCAAACATATGTTGAGATCTCAGTGAGATGAAATATTTGTTAGTATCTTCCAATTCTCTCAATGCTAAGGATTGCATGCATAAATTCCACAGGAAAGGTCAAGCATTGCAGTTTAATTATGTATATTATGTCGGGATTTCTTTTGTATACATTCATATGGACCCATAGTCTAACCCTACTTTTATACAGAAACATAAACTCATGATTAACCATTTGTAGAAAGTACATCTAACACAAACTACATATTGAATTTATATTGTATTTAATATCAAATATTCAAGTCAAAGTTTAGATTTTGGATTTTCTCTTTATATCTAGATTTGAGCCTACACAATATAGAGTTTCTCTTTTATTTTTCCTACTTATATTCACTATCTTAAATCTTATTTAAAATTTAAATGATAATAATATTTACAATTGTATTAAAAAGATTAAGACTAATTAAAGTGATTTAGTGTAAAATTATATGAATAGAATATACAAGATAAGATTTTTGGATGATAAAAGTTAAGTGGATTTCATAAATACTATATTTTAAAAAAAAATGTGTACTTAATCAACTCAAAAGAAAAACATAATATAGTTGAGTTGTCTAATTTTAAAATTTAAATGTTGCCAAGATGGAGGTCAAGTCTACATCTATATGGTTGAGTTCATGGCCAAAAAGTTGACCCTAGGAGGTTGACTTGGGTGGATATGAATTATACTAAGGTTAATGTATGAATAAGTATGTAATTCATTGAATAATATACAACTATTTATAATACTTATGTCGGTAAGTTGGGGCTAAATATTTTGAATTCATGTGTGTGTAGGAAGAGACAAAGGATCTAAAAATGAGTCAAACTCAACAACATTTACATAAGTATACATATATAGATCATCTTCCAAAATGACAATAAGAGTACTTGAGAATTTACATGGATATGCAAATTTGAGATTATCAATAATATGTTAATTTTCAATAATAAATTTCTCTCAAATTTTCATGATATTTTTTAACGATCAATCTAAAATAAAATTGTTACAAATGTCTTTAGAAATAATATCCAAATGAGATCTAAAAATGTGTGTTGGATTAATATTACAATTCAATTTAAGTCATGCATTCTCAAAGTTTTATTATTTTTTCATTTTGATTATTTAAAATTCAAACTATTATATTTAATGTCATGTTGAACTCTATTCTTTGATCAAACACATATTGTTCATTATGTCACATTTTCATCTTGTTCAAATATATCAATCCTATTGGGTTATCATTACACAACAAAAATGTGCAGCTACTAGTATTGTTTATTTTACGATGAATCAATAATTTCAAGTTGACATTCCTATACTTTTTTACTAAACTAAAGCAATTTTTGGATTTGTTTCTATGAATTTTCACTAAATTTATGCTTATGAAAAATAAGCAATCAAATGGTTAAAAAGGCGGGTTAGAAAAAATAGTTTTTTAGTTTAATCTATTGATTACATAAATAATTAATAGTTTCAATCTATCTGAATATCTAAGAGATTACTTTTTATAGTTCTCTTATCCAACAGTTATGTAAGAAATTCAGGAAAATGTTATCTATTTTTTAAATTTATTTTTATGAAAATATGAGTTATTTTTTCTAATTCTTAATAAATTTATGTTTCTGCAAAGAAATAAACTATAAGTTCATCAAATTATATGAAAATGAGATTACTATATTTTGGGCAATATTGTAATATATCACTATTCTATGTTTTAAAATATTGATTATATTAAACTTATGGAAATAAAGGAGGGGTTAAAATTTATTCAAGCTGAAAGAGAAACAAGGAAAAATAGAGAAAGGACATTAGATAGCCCTATCAAGATCAACCAAGTGATCAAGTTGATGGGACAAGTCCATCAAAAGTTGAGTCTTATCAACAATGTTTCAATTACACATATGGTTAGAAGCCCACTTTGCCAAGCAATCAGCCACATTATTCCATTCCCTACGAATATGAGTGAAAGTAACATACTCCAAATAAGTACACAAATTATGAATCTGGTCCACAATAAAAGATAACCTCCAACTAGCAACTTCAGATTGTTGCTGATTCAATAGACATATCACCGCTTGTGAGTCAGATTCATGGATAAGCCTTCTCCAACCAAGGTCACAAGCATTCTTCACAGCATAGAAAATAGCTATGCCCTCCATCAAGTTGTTATTGTGATGACCTTTATAAATAGAAAACACAAACTAAACATCCCCTTTACTATCTCTACCAACACCACCAATGCCAGCAGGGCCGGGATTTCCCTTGGAAGACCCATCTGTGTAGATTTTAAAAGAATACCCTGTGAAGGGGCACTCCACTTCCACACCCTATTTATCTTTCGCAAGGGATATCTACACATCTTTCTTAGCATTTTTCCATGTAAGGAAGGAATATTCAGATAATTATTGAAAACATGCTCTCCTAGTTCCATGGCCTTAGAGGTGTCACATTTTGCATAAACAATTTCCACCAAAGCATGGAGAATTTTCCACCATAAGTGAGGAACCTCTAAAAACTCATGCTTAAATATATGACGGTTCCTTTCCAACCAGATATGCCAAATAATAAAGGAGGGTCCAAGAGTCTAGACAACTTGAATAAATGAAGTCTCGACAGGACCCTTACCCCAGTGAGCAAAGAATTCTACCAGTGAGGAAACATGCTAATAGAATTGGTTCCACACATTCCACCAAGAGTGTCAAATATGTCTAGTGAAAGAGCATTGGAAAATGAGATGAGAGATATTTTCTTCACTAGTCTAGCATAGAATACACATTGAGGGTTCTTGGAAGCCATGCTTGCATAAATTATCCTATGTAACACATCAACTATGGACCACCAACCACATAAAAAATTACATTTGGGCCAAGAAAACTTGTACTAGACTTGCTTCTAGTAATGCATCTCAATGTCCCCCAATGTCTGCCGAAGAAGCTCAACATATCTTACAGACACTAAAAATTTTCCAGAAAAATCTTCACTATCCCAAGCAATAACATCAATACCAACCAAAGTAGTACACTCACGAGACTACAAAATATGAAAGAACTCCTTCCTATCCTCCTCAAATTCTCCTAGAAGCCATTCAAAGGGGTGTTTCTGACAAAAGGAAGGAGACAACCCCCTAACACACCCTATCTTATAAAAATCAATTGTGTCCTAGCCAACAACACTAAAAATTTGATAAAGGGCATGTAACTAAGGATGAGTGGTAAGAATAGGAGAGTGCCCATCCCAAGAGTCAAACCAAAATAAAGCTTGTGATCCCGACTGACAAATCCAAAAGAGACCATCTTTAACCAATTAAACTCTAAAGTTTAGTGTATTCCAATTCATGGATCTCTCCCTTCTAGAGGAAATTGGTGAACTTCAACCACATTGATATTTAGAAAATAATTATGGGTGAGAAAATGATCCCAAAGATGATGTTGGTTAGTACACCAACGCCAATAAAGTTTTCTAGCAAGAACCTATCCATTTAAAGTAGTTGATCGTAAGCCAAGGCCACTTTTCTTCCAAGGTCTACACACTATTTCCCATTTAACCATACTCCATTAGAAGTTGAAAGGTTCCCACTCCAAAGGAATTGACGGGATAGAGCATCAAATTCTTGAAGAAAATACATAGGAGTAGCCTGAACAAAACACCTGTAAATAGGAAGGGTTTCAATAGTTGATTTTAATAGAGTCATGCGAGCAGCAGTTGATAGCCATCGATGAGGCCAATGATTAACCTTCTATCATATCAAGAAGATCTAGGATTTCTACCAATAGTAAGAGGAATACCCAAATAAACAAAGGGAAGAGACCCAATCTGAAACCCCAAAATATCAGTAATATGCCTATGAATAGCCTTGGGAGTATTGAAGAAAACAATGGAGGATTTGTTCTTATTAACTTTCTATCCAAAAGTTGCAAGATACACATCCAAAGCATGCCTAAAAGAATTATCCTCCTAAAGTTGGTAGTTGGAGGTTAGCTTTGATTGCGAACCAGATTCATAATTTGTGTATTTATTTAAATGTATTTAAAATTATCATAAATAACATTTCAGGCCATACATCAGTTTATGATCCATTACAAATTTTTAATATTTCTTTAAATTAAGCCTTATTGAATTTTAAACTAAACATGTGATCTAGTTTGTAGTAACCTTTTTACTAGTTTGTCATATATAATATTTCTAAAACAAATTTTAAAATGTATAATAAATTAAAAATTTGAATTCTTTTTTTTTAATCATTAGTAGACATAAATTATCAGTTCAATAAAAAAAAATTAAGAATATATATATTTTATGTTTAACATTAAAACCTTCTACGTAATGGCAAGAATGAAGTTTTAAAACATAAGTCTAATCTTCCATACATACAATCTGATCAAATTTTTGAAAGTTAATTGGATTATTACTTACAACATTGTCTCCCACTATATAGGTATGTATGTATGTATGTATGTATTTATGTATGTATGTATATATATGTATGTATGTATGTATGCATGTATGTATGTATGTATGTATATATAGATATGTATATATATATATATATATATATATATATATATATATATATATATATATATATATATATATACACATATATATATATGTATATATATATATATGTATATATATATATATATGTATATATATATATGTATATATATATATGTATATATATATATGTATATATATATAGATATGTATATGTGTATATATATATATGTATATATATATATGTATATATATATAGATATGTATATATATATATATATATATATACATATATATGTGTAGATATATATATATATATATGTATGTATGTATGTATGTATGTATATGTATATGTATATGTATATATATATATATTTTATAGAAAAAGACTACAAATATCAAGGCTTTTATTTACTTAAAAAAATGCCACATTGAAAAATTAAAGCTTTGATATCTCTCAACTTTTTCTATAAATATGTTATATATATATATATATATATATATAGTAATTAATGTTGTTACAAACATTTTCACTTATTCTTATTGTAATGTGTTTGGATGATTACAATAAGAATATGAATAGTTAAATAAAGAATCAAGCATGTGGCTAATAGCATGTTAATTTTAATGTTTACAAGCTTAAGGAACCCTCTCTTATGGTGTTCATGATTGTAAAAGTAAGACATTTTGTGCTTGAAGAAACCAGCGATCAATTACATTAGAAACAAAGTCTCAAGTAAAGTAATCCTACTTGAAAACAGAGAATGTAGCCTTGAAACAAACATTCTTCTTTTCAGGATATCTACGCATAATTAGAGGAAATAGTGGGCTGCAAGGAAAGTGAAATTAAGATATGCAAGTATTTTAGAATTATAGCTCTGGTGAGTAACCTGGAACTCCCCATTTTTTTTATCATTGTCCATTCATTACCAAATGGTCTAATAATCCCTTCTCACAGGTGGGAGTGCAAATTCAAAAATGAAATTCAAATCTAACCGCAGCTATCCCTATCAACATCTAACGACAACTATCTCTATTACTTGTGAGAGTTAAAAGGATCCATAATGGGAAATGGAATAGGGACAGAATGTTGGATGGGCCCACACCAACCACCTAAGCAGTCAAAGCTTAGTTTGTGCTGGTTAAGCCCGACCACCATTACCAACTTGCCTACCATCACTTTTGTATCATTTATATGTTTCTTTTATTAATCATTGATTAATTAGAGATCAATGACAAAAAGATGCACTTCAAGGCCAATTTCTTGAAAAGATATGGAGTCAAATGAAATTCTCTAAAATGGAGACACGTGGGAAATTTTACATGACAACCATTAATTTGAATGTAGTGAACATCATATCAAGATTAAAATCATAAATGTGGGATTGATAGTTATAATTAATACATTCCATTCTTAGCTAGTTTGATAGGTACTCTGACTACCCAAAATTAATGTGATTAAATTTTCCCACACTTGCAAATTAATAGGAATACAAAAACTAAAGATATGAAAGATCACAAACAATCTAATGCAAATTATATTAAAGATTTCTCTTCAATTCCTCTTTCACTGTCATTTCTGAAAATTTTAATTCAATTTATGGTTCTCGGTTCTATTAGTTTGCAAAGTTTCCTAAGTGTAGTCTATAGAATTTGTAGATTTGTTTGCAGACTCTAGGAGGGTAAAAGTACAAACCTGTTTTAGTCTTTTGTAAAGGAAAAGGCTAACAAAACTATAATTTTTCACCTTCAATGGCATAAAACTAGTATTATTATTTAGAATCTGATAATGCAGTAAACTAATGAAATGTGTAGAAATGGATGAAATTTAAGATTACAATTTTTAATAATTATTTTTAATAAGAATTTTTGTATTCTCCTAATTTATAGAGATAAATTTTTAGTTGTTGAAAAATCCTAAAAATTAGGAGTCTAGTTCCCACAACAAAACTATATAGAAATAAACTTATTTCCCTTTGATCTTAGAATATTTCATAGATAACATATATAGCTAGAACAAAAAAACAAGAATTGGCTTTAGACCACAATTTTCAAAACAAATCTATTCTAACTAGAAGAAGAATTATACATTCTAGAAGATGGCTGTCTCCTCTAGAACATCATATAATTTTTGTAAAAAAAATATATGATTTAATATTTTTTACTTTCTCAAAATTGACATCTTTTCAAACATTAAAATACGTGCTTGTAAAAATAATTAATTATGATATTCTATATCTTATTAAAACTAGGTATAAACTCTATATGAGAATATTCTTGACTTTGAGCTCTATAAAATGGGGTTTATATGTTATCAAAAAATAACATAATAATTAATAAGAGTTATCAAAACTTTGGTCTTTTGAAATAATTTTATTTCTATAATAATTTATACAAACTAATATAAAACATGCATTTAATAGACATTTCCAATTGGAAAAGTGTGAGACCATTTATAAATTAGTTAGAATGAATTTATTAGATGATATCTTTGAAAAAAATTGGCTTTTAGATAAAAATACTCAAATTTAGTTGTTTTGATAAGTTAGATTAGAAGGTGACACAACTTTGTACTTTTACCTAGGACATAGGTTTGTAATTGTCATGGATACACCAATTTGGTAAAAATAAAACACAATGGGTTTGCAAAATCTTTTCTTGGGCATAATACCTAAGGATATGCTAGCTATACTTTGCAAGGAAGAATCCACCAGTCCTTTTATTTCTATGCATTGTTCATGGTCCTTGGCCATGAATTCTTAAGAAATGAGAAGTGTTATTGCATGTCGATGGACAATGCCTCCCACATCCTCGCATCCCTCCTTGACTTTGGAGACAATAAAGCAGATATTTTGATGCTTCTACATAACATTTTTAATGAAATATTTCTAGAAGATGATGTCAAAATCCATGTGTTGGCTGAGCAATTACCAAAGTTGGACATTAGCATCTCTTTGTAGTAAACAAGTATTGGCAAAAAGGCATAGGGAGAATTGCATAGAAGAAAATGTTCTTGTTTGGCATGAATGAATGCCAATTGACTCACCATTAGAAGTGGGCACAACCTAGGAAGGTTTTTTAGTTGAAGTGGTTGTTGTTGGATGATTTTAGCGATCCCTACTTGAGATGGCTACACGAGTTCATTGATGTTATTGTTATCATTTGTTCACCAGCCAAAGATTCAAATTTCAAATGTCCAACCCGTCCAACAGCTAGCCCCAGAATTAATATTATTTTAATGCCTAAGAGACATCAAAAAATCTAAGCAATCAAACCTTGTAAAAGTTTCTACGACCTATAGGTTCTTTGCTGTTAGATCTGAGGAGATCGATGGTCAGCACTATGTCACTTTTCAGAAGTTGTGCGAGATTTATGTTAGCGACATCGCGCCCTATTGACGTGTGTCTGGTGGGTCCAGTTTGCAAGCCATCCAAGGTGTTCGGCAGGCAGGTTGCATCACCGAAAATGTCTTATGGTGGACAGTCAGTTTTCATGGGCCGGAGAGTTCAAAAGGCGGCAAGGCGCCATGTCACCATCAAAAAACTCACGAGTTTTTTGATAGTGACATAGCGCCCACCGACCGGAGGTTATTCTACGGTGAGTCTTAGTGTCGACAACAAGGTTCGCAGCAAAGGAAAAGATCAACGACAGGAGCAATCAGACAGTTGGGTTCTATTTGTACCTCATCTGCATAGTCAGAAAGCTTGGTGCCATGGTGGCAAATCAGAGGGAGCCATGTGAAAATCATAGGACATGTCATCAGTTGAGCATTATGGCACTATGGGAATTTGACCTCGATTTTCTCATAGTGGCATGGCACCTAGTCGACACGTGGCCACTCCGTGGGGTCAAGTTTTGGATCTGCTAGGTCGGCGCTTCAAATGGCCAATAGGGAGGTTCCTAGTGTATGTGTCAGAGAAGAATGTTTCACGGGCCTAGTGATTTTCAAAGGAAATGATGTGCAAAGTACGACATGGTTTTGATCGTCAGATTGAGACTGATCTATGGTGGGCGCCATCGTGCTATGAGGAACTGCTCGGGAGATAACATTGGCGACATAGCGCCATAGCGCCACGCATCCTGGTGGGGCCATATTTCCATGTAGCCAGCGCAGTAAAGAGGGACAGATCTTTTGTGGCCGTCAGATCAAGACAATCGATAGCAGGTGTCATCACGCTATGAAGAAGCTGCACGATGTATATGTTGGTGACATAGCATCCTGATGAAACATGTCTCACTAGCCCGGTTAGGATTGACAGTCGGCTAGCAGTCAATGTAACCGTCACAGTTAGCGTTAATATTCTAAAAGGTGGCGTGGTTAGTTCAATGAAAAAAGGTCAACCATGGAGGACTTCCCAGGTGGCAGAACAAAAAGAAGCGATTGGCCCGCGTGGCCCAATTGGCTTGTGAAATTAGGTTGACTCTTTGACCCCTGCGGATTCATGAACCAAGAGACAAAGGTAATCAATTTTATCTTGCAATATGATCTTCATGATCAATCCCGACCTACCAAAAAATGAATGTGAAACATAGGGAAATACTCCACCATCTCAGTCGATCCATCTACTATGTCAAGATCATTCATTGGTGCCGCTTCTATCTACTTGAGGCATTTCTTCAGTCGAATACCTAATTTTGTACCTCAAAACCATGCTCGAGTGTGATATTTGATCGGATATTTTTGTAAGGGAGCTTGATGGTAGTAGTTGAGCATGTAATGCAGAGCGAATTTCCTCAGTTATGCCTGAACTATAAAGGCAAATTTTGTACATTTCTAAAGGGGGACTCCTTTTTTGATTTCTCTGCTACTACTTGCAGGTCTACAGTGTAAACTTCCCTTTGTCTCTAAGTTGTATAACATTCTGCATCATCTCCTTCAACCATCAATGTGAATGTGCATCTCTCTTGCCTCCCATTGGTGTATTGTTGAGATCTGTGGCTTGCATACTGTATCTATTCTTGGCCTATTGGATAATATATAAGTGAAATCCTTCTCCTTGTGTTATTTAGTTTGGTTTCCTGATCTGTATGTGGTTATTGATTGAGATAAGTCTGGGTGTGTGTGTCTTTTGAATGTTATCTTGGTTTTGTAGTGCATATATGGGCAGAAATGAAGTCTGAACACTGTATTTTGGTGCATCACCTCCTTAGATTAGACTAGGAAGATTTTCTTTTATGCTCTTCTTCTCCCTTTTCGTCTCCAAGAGTAGATAAGTGTGCCCTGATAGTAAGAGGAAGTCGGCCTTCTCTGGAGACTCAACCTCGCAGTTCAAGTCCCACAGCTTGGAGGTTGTTTCCATGTTTCACTAGGTTGTCCTCGCACATAGGCCTTGGACAAGGGTGCAAACCTAAGTGACAACAATTTTTGGCATGCTTGGTGGGACACTCTTTCAAACAAAATTTAAAGTCTACTGGTGTCAAGAAGAAAGAGTTTTAGAGATTAATGCTGAAGAGGTAGTGATGGCTTCAGTATTCAAGCCTTTAAGAGGTTGATCCTTCAAAGTACTTGGCAACTCTAAACATCAACAAATCTGGTTCCAGGCCAAAGTTGTAGAAATTCATGCCCAAATCTGAAACAAGGGCATCTTCTAGAGGTAAATTTCAATATCAAGAGCTTTCTCCTTCAAATCCTAGAAGAAGGAGGACAAGAACTTCATTATCACCAGTTAGGGGTGTAATAATAGTTAATATACCTGTGAGATCTATCTCTACTCCTCCTGTTGCTCAAAATCAGCCTAGATTGCCATCAACACTCATCAATAGAACACTTGTTTACATGGCACAGCCAAGAGTTCATGCTTTTTCCACCTTTAATGGTGGAAGTCCTCTATTGTTAGCCCAAAGACATGATATACCAGTATCTGCACTAAAAAGTATACCTGATTTTACTGGTGAAACTTCCATCTCCCCTTTAGAGCATATCCAAGAAGTAACAAATCTCTGTAATATTCATGGTATCACAGAAGATGATATTCCTGTCAAACTTCTAGCCTCATCTTTAAAAGGAAAAGCATTACAATGGTATAGAGGCTTAGCCCATGGTTCTATAACCAATTGGGATAGACTGGGAGCAGGATTATGTAAACATTTTGAGGATAAAAGTGACTATCTGTCACTTTTAGAGCAGTTGACTACTATTAAAAGAGTCCCCCATGAATTTATGACTGATTTTAACTATAGATTTCAAAAGACATGGGATAGAATACCTACTACAGTGAAACCTACACCTGGTAATGCCTTCTTGCATTACCTTAGAGCTTTTAACAGTGATATTGCCACTACAATCAAAACTATGGGAGGAGATACGTTGCCAAATGCTTATGAGATAGCCATAAAGTTGAGAACATCTTGATACAAGGAGGAAAATTGGCTCCAAGGCCCCCTATGCCTTTCTTTTCTGATGTTCCCAACCACCAACCAGCAACGACCCCTCTTCCTACAACTTCTACATCACAAGCCCTTACTCTAGTTCCCCAAGCTTCCACATCCTCAAATGGGATAGATGAACTCAAAGAAATGCTCCAAGGTCTAGTGCTAAATATAGATAAGAGAGAGAAGACCCTAGATAAAAAATTGCAAGAGCAGGGGAGGGAGTTGAAAGACCAAGGAAAGAGATTAGAGGATAGTTTCTCTATAATACAAAAAATGAGTAACAAGGTGGCGGCCTTAGAAAGGCAGCAAGCTCAAGGTGGCAAGCCTCCCCAATTGCAATATCAGGCTCCAAATGGTGGTAGGCCTCCTAATCAATGGAATAACTCTTTTGATCAGGGTAGGCAAAATAGTCATGCTTCTGCTTCAAGCTCAAATCAGAATAGAGCTATAGTCCCTCAAAATAACTTGTCCCAAGATCAAGATTTTTGTCCTTCCTGCAACTATTCTTATACCTATTGCATGTGCCAGAAAGAATAATCTTATTTGGCCCTAACTGACCAAGAACGTACAACAAAGCACCCATATAATGAAGATCATCCCAAGGAGGCCTCATATATTCAAGGACGCGATGATTGCTCTTTCATGAATCATCAGATTGGAGAGCATTGTAATGTAAACCAAGATTCCGTTGCTCATAACACAAGAAGTAAGAAGAGAGCTATGGAACATGCTACCCCTCCTTCTCCTAAGCAGGCCTCAACTTCAAGTGCTACACCCCATATACAAGCAGCAAATGAACCAACAAGTACTTCACAATAGCAAGGGCAAGATTCTAGAAAGAAAGATGCAAGTGATCCTTATGTTGCCCCATCTCAACCACTTATAGGTGTAGCTCTCAAAGTTTCTACCAAAGTTCCTAATGCACCATTTAATGTGGTAGAGAAA
This sequence comes from Cupressus sempervirens, assembly GCA_028749045.1. Lineage (NCBI taxonomy): Eukaryota > Viridiplantae > Streptophyta > Pinopsida > Cupressales > Cupressaceae > Cupressus > Cupressus sempervirens. Next base: position 54,455,033 of record CM053786.1, read on the forward strand.
ATGAAGAAGACCAATGTGAATATCTCCATGTGGGTTGCCATTGCTACCATACCAATACAGAAGAGAATGCTACAGCAAGAGTTAGAGAAGATTGAACCCAAGGATTAGCCATCTACCATCGAGAGTGCCACAAGTCTAGTACAACCAGCAGGGGATGTGGAGACAAGTAAAAAGGTTAGACCTCCTCCATTTTATGTTTCTCTTATTATAGGGGGCAAATTAGTCCACAATTGCATGATAGATTCAGGGGCTAGTAGCTCAGTAATGCCTAGGTGTGTTGCTAATGCTTTAGGAATGAAATATGAACCCATTGTTAGGGATGTGTTACAATTAGATGGTAGTACAGTCAAAACTGTAGGTATCCTTAGGAATGTGGAGATGGCTCTACATGCATGCCCTGGTTGCACTGTGATTCAAGACATATCTGTTGCTGATGTCAAACCCTATTTTGCTATCTGTCTTTCAAGAGTCTTCACTGCTCAAATTGGTGGATTCATATCTACTGATTGGTCATATATGTCATTTAAGACTAGATATGGAGCCAATGCCTCAATCAGAGCAGAACCTCAAGCCCTTCATCACACTGAATCTTATAACCCCAATCCCATCAACATGAATTGCCCTATTCTAGAGATGGATGGAAATGACATAGTAAATGAGCCTGCCACTTCCATAGCAGAGATTCCTAATTTCCTCTTAGTTGATTGGGCAAGTACGTATCAGTTTGAGTGTATGTCAGAGTCTCTTGAGACAGGTCTTAGTACAAATTGCATAATAGAGAAAGATGCTCAAGTTCCTGACCTTATCGGGACTAATGATGATATAAGTGGAACATGGAGTATGTACTTTGATGGCTCAAAGAATAGAAATGGATCAAGGGTTGGTGTTATGCTGATCTCTCCTGCACAAATAAGATACTACTTCTCCTTTAGGCTCCAATTCAGTTGCACTAATAATATGGCCGAGTATGAATCTTTGATTCAAGGTCTCTTACTTGCCCAAAAGAGAGGAATTCAAGCCTTGAGAGTATATGGGGATAGTGAGTTGTTAGTTAATCAAGTGAGAAACCAGAATATCACTAGAAATGGCCTACTCAAGTCTTACAAACACAGAGTCATGGATTTTCTTGAGGGCTTCAATGCATTTAATATTCAGAGCATTCCTAGGAAAGAAAATAAATATGCTGATAGACTTGCAACAGTGGGTTCATCTTACGATGTACCAAGGAATCTTGAGGAAGAGAAAAAGAAACAAATAAGGGTGGTAGTGAGGCCTCCCATCCCTGACAACAACACTCATTGGCAGGTGTTTGATTCTGATGAGCAAATTGTGAGTTTCTTGCAGAATGAGGCAGAATTCTCAGATAGAAATCAGTCAAGACTGCAAGATCAGTATGGTGATCAGATCATTCACCTCAGTTCTAACAAGTTGCCCAAGGGTCTCATTACCTTGGAGAGTGTTTTTAATCTCGATGACCAAACAAGAGGCAAAGGAATAAAGCTAGCTACAAAAAAGGATGATTATGCCCCAGTTACAATTGCTGATGGAAAATCTCTAAATATGGGGAAGGTATGTTTATAAACTAAGCAAGAAAACTTCATTCATTTATGTCAAGAATTTAATGATGTATTTTCTTGGACATACGATGAGTTAAAAGGGTTTGACCCTAGTTTGTTTCAGCATACCATAGATTTAATTGATAGGGCTGAACCAGTAAGGAAAAAACAGAGGCCAGTGAATCCTAAGATTGAACCTCTAATGAGAAAAGAACTATCCAAGTTGATAGAGGCTAATATAATATTTCCTATCAAACACTCATCATGGGTAGCTAACCTTGTCCCTGTAAGGAAGAAGAATGGAGAAATCAGACTATGTGTGGACTTTAGAGACCTTAATCAGGCTTCTCTTAAATATCACCATCCTCTCTCTTCCATGGAGAAGATTCTATCCAGGGTTAGTGGTTCAAGGGGATTCTCTTTTCTTGATGGGTTCTCTAGTTATAATCAAGTGCTGGTTAAAGAATCTGACAGATATAAGACAACATTCACTACTAAATGGGGCACCTATGCTTATTGCAAGATGCCATTTGGACTAACAAATGAAGGTGCCACATTTCAAAATGCAATGGAGATGGCCTTTAAAAAATTAATTGACAGGTTTGTCTTGGTATACCTTGATGATATAACTGTATATTCAAAAAATGTTGAAGATCATTTTGATCATCTAAGACAGGTATTTCTAAGATGTAGAGAGTTTGGAGTTTCCCTTAACCCATCCAAGTGTGTCTTTGCTACAAGCCAAGGAAATTATTGGGACACATTGTATCTAAGGATGGGTTGACCATTGATCTAGAAAGAACAAAGGAAATACTTGCTACGATGGTGAAACCTCTTACAACTATGCTTAAGAAAGGTATGGTCTTCTCATGGACCAAAGAAGGGAAGGAGAGTTTTGAAGAAATCAAGGTAGCCATAGCCTCAGCCCCTACTCTCATGAATCCAAATTTTGAGAAAGATTTCATCCTCTACACTCTAGGTGGTGAGTCAAGTATCTCTGCTGTCTTGACTCAAACAAATGAAAAGGATGAGGAGCAGCCCATAGCTTTCTTTAGTGAAGGGCTCAAGGAATATGAGGATAAGTACAACTTCATTGAGAAGCAAGCCCTTGCGGTCATCAAAGCCTTGAAGAAATTCAAACACTTCTTATCCCACAATAGGATCCATTTGTTGGTGCCCCATGCCAGTGTAAAAGACTTCCTGTTAAACAAGGATATTAGTGAAAAGAGAGTTGGAAGGATCACTAAGGTAATGGAGTATGATTTTGATATTCATATTACCAAGTTGGTAAGAGGGAGAGGATTATGCAAAGAAATGTTATCAGGTCAGGATTCTGATGAAGAGACTGCTATGGTAATAATAGAGTAGCAGGAGGTAGGAAGTGTTAATGGTCCAAGGAGCTGGATAAATGACATGAAGAGCTTCTTATTAGAGAATGGATATCCTCAGGGATTGAATAGAGCTAAAAGAAGACAATATAGACTGCAGTCCATTCCCAATGCTATAATTGATGGTATCCTATTCAGGAGGGATTTTAATGGGACCCTGTTGAGATGCATTGAAGGGGATCAGGCTGAGAAGATGATTAAGGAACTTCATGATGGCCTTGATGGTGGCCATTTCTCTACAAGAACAACTGCCATGAAGATCATGAGGGCTGGTTATTATTGGCCATCTCTGTTCCATAATTGTTATTGATATGTGAGGAAATGTGAGAAGTCTGATTTCTTCTCAGGAAAACAGAGGCTTGGAGCTCTCCCCCTTTGTCCTATTCAGGTGGATCAGCCCTTTACCCAATGGGGGTTAGATTTTATAGGCCCCATTAATCCTCTATCTAGTGCAGGTCATAAATGGATTTTGGCTACTACTGATTATTTCACTAGATGGACAGAGGTACTTGCCTTGAAGGATGCCACAGAACCATCAGTTGTTGAATTCCTTGATGGGATTGTATCTAGGTTTGGTTCTCCTTCTACTATCATCTTGGAAAATGCTAAGTCTTTTGTTGGAAACAAAATTTGTGCATGGGCAATGAATCACAATATCTACCTGAGCACATCATCAAATTACTATCCCTAGGGTAATGGTTTGGCTGAGTCTTCCAACAAGAATCTGATCAGAATCATGAAGAGGACAATAGAAGTCAATCAGAGGATCTGGCATAAGAAATTAAGAACTGCTTTGTGGGCTGATAGGATAACACCCAAGAGATCTGTTGGGAATTCACCTTTTGTGCTGGTATATGTTAGGGAGGCTAGACTCCTAATTTCATTAGAATTCCCATCCTTGGAGTTGGCTCATCAATTGGAATTGACTGAAGATAACGCCATGTCAGTAAGAATGGCAGAGCTGATTGAACTAGAAGAAAAGAGAAATAAAGCTATGCAAACCCTAGAGACACATCAGCAGCAGATGAAGAGGAATTCTGATAAGAAAAATAAGGTTAGGACCTTCAGAGAGGGAGATTTAGTTCTAAAGTGGGATGCAAATAGGGAAAAATGAAGAAGACATTCCAAATTTGATGCACTATGGAGTGGCCCCTATCTGATTGCCAGTTGCAAACAGGCTAATGCATTCCAGCTGAGCATACCCAATGCTGAAGTCTTGCCCATTCTTGTCAATGGGATCTATCTGAAGCCCTATTTCTAAAAATTTATGGATCCATGTACATAAGTAGTTTAGTTTCTTTTTTATTTCAAGAAGTGCACAAGCACACCCGTCTCCTTGTGAGGTAGCAGTTTTTGAGGTGTCTCAGGTTGCAAAGGAATTTTTTCTTTTTGTTTCCAGTTGCAGTTGCAAAGCTAGGGTTTCCAATGTTTTGATTTCCTCACAGATGGGTTAGGGTTTTGCAGTTCTCAGATTCACACTTTTTTGACCCTGTAGTCCAATGGATTGTTCACAGGCACTAGTCATACACATAGCAAGCTTGTGCCCCCTATGAGTCACCGAAAATGTTATCATTTGTTCACCGGCCAAATATTCAAATTTCAAATGTCTAGCCCATCCAATGGCTAGCCCCAGAATTAATATTATTTTAATGCCTAAGAGACATCAAAAAATCTAAGCGATCAAACCTTGTAAAAGTTTGTACGGCCCACAAGTTCTTTGTCGTCAGATCTGAGGCGATTGATAGTCAGCGCTATGTTTCTTTTCAAAAGTTGTGTGAGATTTATGTTAGCGACATCATGCCTTGTTGATGCATGTCTGGTGGGTCTAGTTTGCAGGTCATCCAAGGTATTCGGTGGGCAGGTTGCGTCACTGGAAATGTCTTACGGTGAATAGTTAGTTTTCATGGGCCGAAAAGTTCAAAAGGCAGCAAGGTGCCATGTCACCATCAGAAAACTCACGAGTTTTGCAATAGTGACATAGCGCCCAGCTGGTCGAAGGTTATTCTACGATGAGTCTTAGTGTCAGCGGCAAGGTTCATGGCAACAAAAAAGATCAACGGCAGGAGCGATCAGATAGTTGGGTCCCATTTGTACCTCATCTACATAGTCAGAAAGCCCGGCACCATGGTGGCAAATCAGAGGGAGCCACATGCAAATTAGAGGACATGTCATTAGTTGGGCGCTATGGTACTATGGGAATTTGACCTCAATTTTCTCATAGCGACATGGCACCTAGTCGACACGTGGCCACACCATGGGGTCAAGTCTTGGATCTACCAAGTCAGTGCTTCAAATGGCCAATAGGGAGGTGCCAAGTGTATGTGTCAGAGCACGGTGTTTCATAGGCCCAAAAGTTTTCAGAGGAAATGATGTGCAGAGTACGATGTGGTTCTGATTGTCAGATTGAGACTGATCTACAGTGGGCACCATCATGCTATGAGGAACTACTCAGGAGATAACATTGGCGACATAGTGCCCTAGTGCCACGCATCCTGGTGGGGCCATATTTCCATCCAGCCAACGCAATAAAGAGGGACAGATCTTTTGTGGCTGTCAGATCAAGATGATCGATGGGAGGTGCCATCACGCTATGAAGAAGCTACACGATGTATATGTTGGTGACATAGCACCCTAATGACACGTGTCTCACTGGCCCGATCAAGATTGACAGTTGGCTGGCAGTTAGTGTAACCGTCATAGTTAGCGTTAATATTCTGAAAGGTGGCACAGTTAGTTCAATAACGGAAGGTCAACCACAGAGGACTTCCCAGGTGGCAGAATGAAAAGAAGTGATTGGTCCATGTGGCCCAGTTGGCTTGTGAAACTAGTTTGACTCTCTGACCCCTGCAGATTCATGAACCAAGAGATTAAGGTAATCAATTTTATCTTGCAATCTGATCTTCATGATCAATCCCAACCTACCAATAACTGAATGCGAAACATAGGGAAACACTCCAACGTCTCAGTCGATCCATCTACTGTGTCATGATCATTCATTGGTGCCACTTCTATCTACTCAAGGAATTTCTTCAGTCTAATACCTAATTTTGTACCTCAGAACCATGCTCGAGTGTGATCTTTGATCGAATATTTTTGTATGGGAGCTTGATGGCAGTAGTTGAGTAGTTAATGTAGAGCCAATTTCCTCAGTTATGCTTGAACTATAAAGGCAAATTTTGTACATTTCTAAAGGGGGACTCATTTTCTGATTTTTCTACTATTGCTCGCAGGTCTACAGTGTAAACTTCCCTTTTTCTCTGAGCTGTATAACATTCTACATAATCTCCTTCAACCATCAATGTGAATGTGCATCCGTCTTGCCTCTCATTGGTGTATTTTTGAGATCTGTGGCTTGCATACTGTATCTATTCTTGGCCTATTGGATAATATATAAGTGAAATCCTTCTCCTTGTGTTATTCAATTTGGTTTCCTAATCTGTATGTGTTTATTGATTAACATAAGTTTGGGTGTGTATGTCTTTTGAATGTTATCTTGGTTTTGTAGTGTATATATGGGCAGAAATAAAGTTTGAACATTCTATTTTGGTGTATCACCTCCTTAGATTAGACTAGGTAGATTTGCTTTTATGCTCTTCTTCTCCCTTTTCATCTCCAAGAGTAGATAGGTGCGCCCTGATAGTAAGAGGAAGTTGGCCTTCTCCGGAGACTCAACCTCACATTTCAAGTCGCACAGCTTGGAGGTTGTTTTCATGTTTCACTAGGTTTTCCTCAGGCATAGGCCTTGGACAAGGGTTAAAACCTGAGTGACAACAGTTATCATCTCCAAGAGATTCTTCATGGAGGGGCTTGAAGACCTTTATAATTGAAGGCTTCAAACCCTCAATTCACTCCATATTCTCTGTTCCTTATTTCCTAAATCATGTTTGATGAAACCTTGTTCCTTGACCCATGCCCTTGGGTAAAAAAATGTTTTAAGATTTTTTTGGTTGATAAAAATGATTAGTAGTTACTTCAAATTGGGCCTTGCCCTTGAATGTAAATTAGAGAATAGTAAAATCAAGTTGATTCACTAAACTTTTTGAATATCTATGCTATGAATATATACATTGTATAATCTCAAATCTAGTCAATGAAAATAATATCTTTTGCCTTCTCAATTCATTATTATTCAAAAAAATTGACATTATTATAATTTATCAAATCTTGATGTTAGGTATTCAAATAATTTGGTTTCAACTTTAATTGTTATAGAGTGATACTAATGAATCATGATTTTCTAAAATGAATTGTTCAAATATTAGTCTGTAACTATGTTATACAAAACTAACTATTAGAAAGTTATAAACAAATAAAAAAAAGGGTTTCAAAAATGTCTTTATGGTTTTATATTTGAATAATGTATTATAACTAAAAAGTATTCAATTGAAAATTATATAATGAAAATTTGTAATATGTATGTGTATTGTCTAAAAATTTTGAAACCTGTAAATTTTGATAATATATGAATGCACGACCATGCAAGTTATATAATAATAATTTATTCAATTTTGTAATTTTTAGTTAATACTTATAATAGATTTAACTAATATTAATTTACTTAAAAATATTAAATAAATAAATAAAGTAGTGTGTTAAAGATAAACATATGATACATGTAAGTTTGTAACATCATGCAATTTAAATTATATAAATTATTTTGAAATTTGATTTAAAAATAAAAAGTTCAAATTATAACTTATATATAAATGTTCATACAAAATATTGAATATTAAATTATTAATTCATTACTTCCTATTTTTAGATATAACTTTATTTAAATATTATAATCATCATATTATTTTTAATCATATTTTGAATTAGCTAAGAAATGTCATAGTTATTAAAATTTAAAGTTATTATTATAAAGTAATTATTGATTATAATCTAAATTATTTTTAATTAAGTCAAAATGGTACAATTATTAAAATAAATTATCATTGTCAAGCAATTATTGATTGATGAATGATTATAAATTTATATATTCAATTTTCATTTATTTTTCATGTTTAATTTTATTCTAATGCAAATTAGAGCTTTTTGAAATTCATAAGAAATTCAAATAATTTGTATGTTTTAACTAAATGTGTGCAACTACACTTTCGGATCTAATATTTAATTTTTAACATTAAGTTAATTTATTATTTGTTATGTGAAAGGTTTAAGGAATTGATGTCAACTAGCCAATGAACAATAGATTAATGATCGCAGCTCTATTTTGGGACTAATTTTACAAGATCTAAGTTTAAGTCCATTTCTACCTAAAATTAGGACATGTGGCCCAAAATCACTCAAGAGCTAATGTTATAATTGTTGCCTTTCTTATATCCAACCATTTATTAAAAGAAAGATTGTTTTCCTAAGATGAATTTTGGATTGATTTAGGGAATATTTTCCCTTGCACCTAGATTCATCTAGAATTGTGACACGTGTTTGGCCATTGCTTGAGTAAGTGTTAGTTATTAAGTTAAACTTTAAAATTACATGTTTATGTACTAGAAAATTATAAATGACATGACATTTATTAGTTGTACTCTTTAGTCTTTGTTAATCTAGACCATTAACTAAAAGAAAGATCGATGACCTGATACGATTTTCAAGTCAATTTTGGGAATGTTATCATTGTTGTCAAGAGTCATCTACAATCATGACATGTGTCAAGGATATATGTTCATGAAACATGTCATGATTCTTGATGACTCTTGACAACAATGATAACATTCCATAAATTGACCCAAAAACCATATGGGGTCATCAATTATTATGTTTTCTTTTTATTATTTAATTTTTTAAAAATTTGCAAATGCATTATGTAATTAATTATTATTTTTTAATATTATCATTATGTATATTATTTATGACACTAAATTACATGTACATTTTACAAAGTATAGACCTTTAAACTATTAATTGCTTGCATTTTACATTTTAACTATTTAAATTTTCTTTTATGATTTTAGAGTCTGAAGTTCTTGAGATTTTGAGACAGTACAATTTTTAATTTTTCAAAGACTACAACTATATTTTAACTTCTATTTTGAATACAAAAATTCTAAAAGTCAAGGATCACAAGAGAACATCAATTATCTAAGTCTTTGGTAGCACTAGTTTTATTGAATCTTAATACTGGCTATTCAACATTTTCAAAAAAATCTACAGTGCGCTTGTAGCAATAGAAGTCTTTTTGTCTTATGTTTACACTTTATAATTTTTAAAATCAAGGATTGAAGAAGAATTGTGTGCAATAATTAATACCAGTAGCACACAAGGGTAAAACAAAGTAAAAAATCTATAGTACGAGTGTAACCCAAAATGAAAGAAAGACATTATAGAACTTAGGAAAATGCTAAAAACCCAAGTTTCACCAATGAATATCATGGTATTTTTGATCTACTTATCCATGGACATTTTGGAATCATGGGAATTAGAGATTTATTGCTTAATAAGTGGAAAGATCAACATATGGAGAGATATTATTTGAAATTTAACAGAAGTATTAGCACACATACAAATAAACTAGGTGCTTTGGTTAGTGGATTATCAAACCTAGTTGTACCTAAAGTATTTGTTTGTCTAAAAATTATAATGCTATGTACTTAAAATTATGATGAAAATAGAAAGGCAAATGTAAACCAAAACACTTAGGAGAAAATCTTATCCATAACTGAGATAATTTTCACTCTATTAGACCTAGGGCTAGGGTTTAAAGTAGAAATATTTAATGAACTCATTGAGTTGTTTAAACTATGACATGCTTATGAGAAACTAGAAATAGTTTTTCATGATTCATATATTATTGGTTTAATAAACTTAGAGTCATCAATTGATCATTTTAGTGTTACTAATACACTGGGCATATATCATAAGCCTCCTTATCATTATGATATTTTTTTGTCATGAGTTCAAAATATTATTTCTTTGTTATCATTTTATCTGGGATTGGATAGTATCAAGGAGGTGGGGGCTAGTGTAATTGAAATGATTTATAATATCCATTGTAAAGGTTCAACAATTTACAACATATAAGTAAGATTGAATTATGTTAAGCACATTGTTGAATCTATTCAAATACAATTACTAATGGTAATACAAAGTAGAACTACAAACAACATGAAGACATTTAGGTTCACAAGTTACCTATGCTACCTTTATTTCAAAAAAATCACCTAGTATTTAAGACTAAGAACAACAAGATTGATATTGAGGTAAATAAGTTTGATGACAAAACCCAAAAGAGATCAAAGACTCCAAGTCTAGTATGTGAGTGGACACATAAGATGAGGATGATTTGTAGTAGTAATAATTACAACCATTTTGTAGACTTCCTTTTGGAACCTATTTACCAATAAATTATAGGCAGTCAAGAGCCTAGATTGAATGTGTCCTATAAATATTGCATTCAACTATGAAGTCAAATTTAATTGGTTGATTGGTTCTTCATGGAAGATGACACTATGTTAAGGTTTTATGGTAACATAAATGTTTTTATCACTAGAATCCATATCAAAGATGAAGAGAAAAAATAAACTTTCCAGTGAACATCAAAGGTAAATGATATTTCCTTCTTTATCTTTCACAATTAGAGGCTTCAAATTTGAGAGAAAAGCTTTCGAAGTGGCAAATGTATTGGTGAATTTTTTTAGCTCTAACTTTGTTAGCCACCTATATTATGATTCATTGAAAATAATAAAAGAAAGACTCATTGCCAGTGGGAACTCTATAAAGAAATATCAACATTGAGATATGCCATTCATAGAAAATTTTAAAAACATGCATCTATGGGATGAGGTTAAGAAAGAGATGGAGAAATATGAAACAAACAATATATTTAAATGCAAGAATTGTCATCACAAATTATGACATTGCACATATCAAAGTCACACAAATCAAACCCTATGACACACTTCAATATCTACAAGAAAGCATCTAAACCTTCTAAGAGATCTATGTCGAAAGTAATTAAAGAGGTATTTTGATCTCAATTATGGTCTCACGCCAAGATGAATGTTTTTTGGAAACTGAGGAAAATTTTGAGTGAACCAATGACCTCAAAACATTTTGAGTAGATTGAGAAGTATGAATATTTTAGTGATTATTGGAATAAAGAGCATCCATCTTTTGTATATCAACTTCAAACTTACAGTAATAGTGATAGTCAAAGATAGAAGGACTTTGACTTTGATGAAGACATTTAAGGTACCTAGGATCCTGAGTCAATCAAGTCTCAAAGAAATATTGTTAAACTTCAAATGAGTGATTCTATTAACCAAATGTATAATAAAGTGGAAACTATGATAGAAAACATGGGTTATGTATGTATAGGACCCATTGGTGCAAGTGGTGAAGGAATTTGGTATCCAATTGTAGTACTAGACTCACCAAAAACTAGAAGTAAACCAATCATTATACTCGTCAATCAGATTATGGATGATTCATATAGAAAGGGAAAAACCAAATTATACTTCTAAAGTTAATACCAATATAATAATTATTCAATAATCAAATCTAGTTGAAGTTGATCCCACTAGAATTAGAATTGGCACTTCCACGGGTGAACCTTGTGCAAAAAAGAAAAACATTATGAAAATTACAATTAAATAAATAGTAGTGGTTACTTCACTAATGTATGCACTAGTAGCTTCTAGACAAAACCTTCAAAATAGTCCTAAAACACAAGGATTTGGAATCAATCATCTTCTAATTGTTGGAAATTCCTCAAAATACAATTGTAGGTGGAGTAAGTGTAACTGGGGTTGGAAGGCCATACAATAATACAATTGATAATTTACATTTCAAACACTCATTTGTGTCCAAAACCCCAAATTAAAGTTTAAATGACTTCACAAAAAAATTTGATATGAAAAGAAAAAGAAATATGCAAATTATAAAGACATTAAAAAGTGATATAGTTGTTGAACATGAGGCATATAATAATAATATATTTCCAACATATTACACAAACATTGAAATGATAAATTTTATGGATGTTCTACATCTAGCTAGAGATAATAATCCAGAAGAAAGTCTAATAAATCAAAATGATGTACAAGTTACCAGTCTTTAAATAAATTTGTGTAAAGTGAAAAATATTGACAAAATTAATATATCAAAACAAACCAACAAAATGGTCTTCTCTACACTTTTGAAAGTAGAGAGAGAAAATAGAAGGCTTCCAAATAAAATAGAAAGGTTATAAGTAGACCTTGATAGTGTGAAGGCTAAGGAGAAAGCAACAAACAATAGGTTCGAAGAATTGCAAAAAAAGATAAAGAATTCTTCTTCTACAAAGGTGATTATCCAATAAGAAAAGACAAATGAACAATTGAAAAATATGACTAAAGAATTGGTAGAGTATAAAAAGAAAAAAAGAATGAAAAAGCCTCTACTACATAGTTGGTCAAGTTTGTAAAGTATAGTGCACAGGTAAACAATGAATTGAAAATAACCTAGACTCTGGTGTTAAGGAAACTAATAATTTAAATACTGATATGAAGAATAAAAGAAAAAAGTAGTTTTCTATTGAAAACAAAATTAGTAATTTGAAGAAGGCATTAGAGAATATGAAGAAAAAAGAGGAGTCAAATGCAAGGACAATCCTTGATTTGAAGAAGGAATTGAAGAATGTGAAGACAATAGAGTCCAGTGCAATTACACTCCATGATTTGAAGAAGGAATTGGAGAATACAAAGTAAAAAGACGAATTAACTACAAAAAAGATCCTTGATTTGAAGAAGGAATTGAAGAATGAGAAGAAAGATGAATCTACTGGTATTGTAAAAGCACTCCAAGATTTGAAGAAGGAATTAGACAATGTGATGAAAAAGGAGGAGTCTACTACATCTTAAGATTAACCACAAACATAAATGAAAATTACATGAAAATATAACCAATATTAGAAAATAATAAATTGCATAGAAGTGAACACATGACACAAGGATTTAATGTGGCTGACCAAAACCCCTAGGGTACATCCATGAAACAATGAGTCAAATATTATTATTATTTAGTGAGTAAAAACCACAATCTCCTACAACAATCTCACTACAAGAAGCTTGATTTAGGAGCATGCTAGGTTGCCTTATTATCCTACTCATTTTTCTTCAATCTGCAAGTTGGTGCTAAGTTACTGTAGCACTCAATTGGTGCTAAGTTATAGTAGCAATCAGTTGGAGCTGAGTTATTGTAGCACTCAGTTAGAGCCAAGTTACTCTAGCACTTAGTTGGTGTCGAGTTACTGTAGCAGTAATTTACTGTAGCAATCCCTTCATGTGTTGAGTTACTGTAGCAATTATTTCATGTGCCTAGTTACCCAGTGTATGCCAAGTGACCCTTCATGTGCCAAGTTCTCTTGCATATGCCGAGTGGATATGATTTCTGTGAGCCAACTTGTGGGATTTATTTCGATCATGAAATTTATGTTAAGATTTTTTTTGGGATGTGTCTAGACCATTGTTGGGTCGGCCTTCTTATGTAATGTTCTAGAATAATCCACAAGACATTTTGCCAAGTATATATAGACTGTTTAGGCTTAGAGTTAGGCAAGTTTTTGGGAAGTAGATTGCAGAGTAGAACTGAAAGTGTGAATTCTTGTTGGATCTTTGAATGTGAATGTATTTGTATTTGGTCATAACCTAGAAGGCCTTATAACTGGGCATGTATAAAGACATTTTGATGAATCAATAAAAGTATTTCACTCTTCTTCCTCCTTTGGTTGTTGTTCTTTGTGTTTGCTTTCATTGTTTTAACTCTTATAGTGTAGTTTGGATAGCTGGGTGAGCCTTTGGCCATAGTTATTCTTTCCTTGCCTGTGTCAGTTGGTATTAGATCCTAAGGTTCATCCTTGTGGAGATTGGATCATGTAGAACCCTGATTTGAATTTGGTTGTAGGGTTACATATCTACATATTTGACCTGTAACTTATAGAGGGTTACAATCTTGTAGGAACTTGATTTGTAAAGATGGTTCATGGTAGAGGAAATAATGTTGATAATGCTATATTGGATCAGTTGAGACAAATTACAGCCAGATTAGATGCTATAAAGATAGCCTAGAGGAGAGGAGCACATCTTGATGATGTAAGTGATGATAAAGTAGAAGCACCAAACCATAATCTAGAACTTGAAGAAGATCAAGATGAGGAAAGATTATTGCAAGTGTTGTCTAGGGAAAATTCAAAGGATACTATAGAAGTTGTTCCTTATCATGAAAAATTGTATACCGATGCTGTTTTGGATTGGATCTTTGATATGGAGAAGTTTTTTGAGTATGAAAACACTTCTGATAATAGAAAGGTGAAGATTGCAGTCACTAGGTTGAAAGGTCATACATCACTATGGTGGGAGCACTTACAAACTAACAAACAAAGAAGAGGAAAGGAGAAGATCAAAACTTGGCCAAAGATGGTGAACAAGGTAAAGAACAAATACCTTCCTGCTGATTATCAAGTTAGTTTGCTGAGAAAAATACAAAATTTGAAATAAAAAGGCATGACTGTGAAAGAGTATATTGGGGAATTCTATATATTGGACATTAGATCTGGACATGTGGATGATGGTGTTGAGAAAATTGCAAGGTACATAAATGGATTGAGATCTAGAATTCAAGATGAAATAAGTTTTGTGAAGTTGGAAAGTATTGAAGAATCATATCAATATGCCTTGAAAGCTGAGGAGATCTCGACAAAGAAGCATGAATAAAGACAAAGTGGTAGAGGTGGTACGTTCTAGAGAGGCAGAGGTAGATCTTATGGTGAAGGTAGTAGATTTAAAAAATTTGTACAGGATAAAAGAAAATCTAAATGGAAGAATGATGATAAGGACAAGACCAAATACAAAAGTGGTTATTCTTACTAAGGAGGTACTAATTCTTATTGAGAAAGAGGTAATTCTTATTCTAGAGGTGGATTTCATGGTAACTGTTTTAGATGTGGTAAAGAGGTACATAGATCTTTTGAATGTAGATCCTCTAAAAGTGGGCAAGTTAATAGAAATATTGTGATTCAAGGAGATGATGAGCATTCACCAAGTGGAATAAGGCTAGAGAAAATATGATGGTGAGAATAACCTTATGTAATAAGGGAAGTGATGAGGAACCTATTTTAAGGAGAAGTCTATTCAAGACAAGATGTAAGATGGTTGAAAAATGCTATACAGTAATCATTAACAGTGGAAGTTCTACAAATTTGGCATTAGAAGAGCTAGTTACAAAGTTGCAATTGTAGAGGTTGAAGCATCCCAAACCTTATCATGTTTCATGGATCAAAGATGAGCATAAGATATTTTATGCAAGCAATGCCTTGTCAAGTTCAAGATTCGACATTACTTTGATAAAGTTTTGTGTGATATTATGCCTATGGATTGTTGTCATATTCTATTGGGTAGACCTTGGCAATATGATAGATATGCTATGCATGATGGAAGATTAAATTAATATACTCTTTGGGTGAATGGGAAGAAGCAAATATTGTTGCCTTTGATTGAAAGTCTAGATGAGGTTAGCTGTATTGCAATAAAGGTTTGCATGGTTAATGGAAAGAAATTTGAAAAGAAAGTGAAGAAGAATCAAGTTTGTTTTGCTATTGTTTCTAGAGGACCAAGTGTTGGTAGTAATGACCGAGTAGTAGAAGCTTGTAATAATTGAGTGACAGTAGATAGTGATAGCCAAGTACCAGTAGAAATTACATAATTACTAAATGAGTATAAGGATATTGTTGTGGATGATATTCCTAATGGTTGACCTCTAGTAAGAAGCATAAGTCATTTTATGGATTTTATTCCTAGAGCTAGTTTGTTGAACAAAGCACCATATAGATTGACACCTATAGAGAATGAAGAACTTAACAAACAAGTGCATTAGTTGTTGTAGAAAGGTTTGATTAGAGAAAGCTTGAGTCCATGTGTTGTACATGCTACATTAGCACCTTAAAAGAATAGAGAATGCAGAATGTGTATTGATTCTAGAGCTATTAACAAGATAATAGTGAAATATAGGTTTCCTATGTCGAGGATGGATGACATAATGGATTGATTAAGTGAAGCAAAATATTTTACTAAGATTAATTTGAAGAGTGGCTATCATCAAATTAGAATTAGAGAAGGTGATGAATGGAAGACTACTTTCAAGACAAAAGATGGTTTGTATGAATGGTTGGTTATGCCTTTTGGTTTGACTAATGCACCTATTACTTTCATGAGGTTGATGAATGAAGTTCTAAAAAGATTTTTGGGTAAGTTTGTGATTATTTATTTGGATGACATTTTGATATTTAGTAAGACTAAGGAAGAACATCTTGAGCATATTAGACAAGTATCGTAGAGGTTGAAAGAGGAAAAATTTTTGATTAATTTGAAAAAGTGTTCATTTATGCAAGAGAAGATTGTGTATTTAGAATTTGTGATTTCAGCTGATGGATCAAAGATGGATCCTGAGAAGGTTAGAGCAATTTTGAAATGACCTGCACGTAAGAATGTGAGTGAGGTAAGATGATTTCATGGTTTGGCTAGTTTCTAGGGAAAGTTTATAAGGAATTTCATTTATGTTTGTAATGCTATGACTGAAACAATGAGTGGGGATACAAAGGAATTCAAGTGGACACATGGAGCTGATAAGAGTTTTGAAAATTTGAAACAAAAGGTTTCTGAACTACCTATATTGGCTTTGTCTAATTTCAACAAAGTATTTCAAGTTGAATGTGATGCAAGTGGTAATGCAACAAGAGCTATATTAAGTCAAGATGGTAAATCCATTGTTTTCTTTAGTAAAAATTTGAATGATGCCAAATGGAAGTATTCTATATATGATCAAGAATTTTATGCTATTGTTCAGGCTTCAAAGAAGTGGAAACATTATTTGATTTCTAAGGATTTTTTGTTGTATACTAATGATAAAGCTTTACAATTCTTGGAAAATCAACATAAATTAATTTAGAGACATATGAAGTGGGTTGAGTACTTATAGAGTTTCACATTTGTTATTAAGCATAAGAGTGGAGTTACTAATGGAGTTGTTGATGCATTGAGTAGAAGACATTCTTTTTTGACTTAAATAAAGATTGAAGTTCTTGGTTTTGATGAAATGAAAGAGTTGTATGATGTTGATCCTAATTTTTCTTACACATGGAGAGAGTGCAGAGCACCAAATCTGACAAAAGACATAAGCAAGTATGATGAGTATTTCATTCAAGAAGGTATGTTGTTCAAAGGCATTTAGTTTTGTATTCCTATAAGTTCTATGAGATTGAATCTAATTAAGGAAAAGCATAGTGGTGTATTGGCTAAACTTTTTGGAATTGATCAGACATTGAGTTTGCTGAAATAGAAGTATTATTGGCCACAAATGTATAAGTATGTTCAAAAATTTGTAAAGAGTTGTGAAGTTTATCAAATTAAAAAATGAGTAAGTCAAAATACTAGTTTGTATACACCTATTACTATTCCTAAGAAACCTTGGAGTGATATCAATATGGATTTTGTTTCTTGGATTGCCTAAGACAGTGAAGGAGTATGATTCTATATTTATTGTGGTGGAAAGTTTTTTTAAGATGGCTCATTTCATACCATGTAAGAAGACATCATATGTTAAGCATGTTGTTGAACTTTTCTTTAAAGAGATTATGAGATTTCATGAATTACCAAGATGCATTATTTCTAATAGAGACAATAAGTTTGTTGGTTTTTTTGGGAGGACCAATAATTGGGAGATGGTATTGGCACAAGTTAAATTTATGTATAATAATTCTATGAATAGGAGTACAGGGAAGACACCTTTTGAGATAATTACAAAAATGAAGCCTAGAGGAGTATATTATCATGAGAAGAATTTGTGGATTTTATCGAATCTTTGCATAAGGAAGTGAAGTTGAGATTGGAACAAAGTAATTTGAAGTATAAGTAGAATGATAATCAGTCTAGAAGATGCCATAATTTTCAAGTTGGTGATGAGGTGATGGTTCATCTAAAGAAAGAAAGATTCCCAATTGGAACATACAGCAAGTTGAAGATGAAGAAATTTGGACCTTGTAAGATCTTGAAGAAGTTTGACAGTGGTAATGCTTATGAAGTTGAGTTATCTGATTACATGGATATATCTCCTATATTCATTATTTCTAATTTGTATAAATTTCATGAGTAAGAGCATGATTTTTTTGTATCAAATGATTATCCTAAGAATAAAATTGAAGAAGTTGAATAGATATTGGATTAGAGAGTTGGCAAGAGCACAAGAGTAAAAGATTACTATGAATATTTGGTGAAGTGGAAGAACAAAAATATTGAAGATGCTTCATGGATTCCTCAATTTGAGTTGGATTTAGCTTAGTTTGTGACATCTCAATGATTCAAGAGAATCATTTCTTTCAACCCTAGTTGTTTGATGCAAGAGCATAGTGGGTTGCCTTATTATCCTACTCGTTTTTGTTCAATCTGCAAGTTGGCGCCGAGTTACTGTAGCACTCAATTAGTGTCGAGTTATTGTAGCACTTAGTTTGAGCCAAGTTACCATAGCACTTAGTTAGAGTCAAGTTACTATAGCACTTAGTTGGTGTTGAGTCACTATAGCACTTAGTATGTGCCTAGTTACTGTAGAAATTCCTTCATGTGTCGAGTTATTGTAGCAATTCCTTCATGTGCTGAGTTACTATAGCAATTCCTTCATGTGCTACATTACTATGGCAGTTCCTTCATGTGCTGAGTTACTATAGCAATTCCTACATGTGCTAAGTTACCTAATGTATTCCAAGTGACCCTTCATGTGCCAAGTTCTCTTGCTTATGCCAAGTGTCAACATTTTGACGTGATATCTGTAAGCTAACTTGTGGGATTTATTTCGATCATGAAATTTATGTTAAGATGTTTACTTGGGATGTGTCCAAACCATTGTTGGGTTGGCCTTCCACTTATGTAATATTATAGAATAATATGTAAGCCATTTTGGAAAGTATATATAGAGTGTTTAGGCTTAGAGTTAGGAAAGTTTCTGGGAACTAGATTGCAGAGTAGAATTGAAAGTGCAAATTTGTTTTTGGATTTTGAAAGTGAATGTATTTGTATTTGGTCATAACACAAAAGGCCTTATAGTTGGCCATTTATGAAGATATTTTGATGAATCAATAAAAGTATTTCACTCTTCTTCCTCCTTTGGCTATTCTTTGTGTTTGCTTCAATTGTGTTAACTATTGCCGAGTGGTTTGGATAATTGGGTGAGCCTTTGGCCCCAGTTATTGTTCCTTTTCCTACATCAAAGCTACAATCCTATTATATATTATGAAATGCCTAACCCTAAGATATTTAGATAATATTTTACCACTTACAAAATTAGGGTTAGAACAAGTTGTTCCATAGAAAATAATAATTGACACCTTTTAGAATAGTAGTCATTTTTTGCTTCGAGGGCACTATCCCCAAAAGCCTTCATGGGAGCATTACCCCTCAACCCCACCCTATACTGTGATAAGAAGTGCATCTAGGGTACTATGCCTTGAGCTCATCTTGGGTGCATTGCCCCTAAACCCCCATAAGAATAATTTGGAGGAAACCCACATTGAATAAACCTCCAAGTTTGGTTAGGCTCCACATCCAAAAATCTACCACTTGAAGACTAATTAGACTCCATAATGATAACCTCCCACTTGGAGACTTAACATAGCACCTCTAAACCATAGCTCCCACTAGAATATCAAACCACATTAGAGTTTGTTGTTATTTTATTTGGTTCAATCTAGAAGACCAACTAAAGCTAAGGAGGAGTTCAACTTCTCCCTTGTTACTACCTTAGTAAAAATGTCTACTTGATTATCATCTCTATGTATCTTTGTTAGCTCTAATTGTCCATTATCAAAAACTAACCAAATTAAATTGTGCCACAACTATATGTATTTTTTCTTTGAATGTAGAGAAGTATTCCTTGCAAGCTGAATGACACTCTGGCTATCTATGAACAAATAGTTATCTCTTTATGGGTGTCCCAATTCTTCAATGAAGAATCAAAGCCATATCATCTCCTTGGATTCTTTTATAGAAGCAACATACTCTACTTCTATATTTGATAAAGAAGTCATCTTTTGTAACTGAGAAACCTAGCTCACTACTAAACCATCAATTTTAAATAAATATCCTATAGTACTCCACCTTGGTATTAGTATTCCTTGCCAAATTTGAGTCAATATAGACTTGTAAATAAGTAGTGGAGCACACAAAATGCAAACACTTACTTGATCTTCCTCCCAAATATTTGAGAATCCATTTGACTACATTCCAATTCTCAATCCTTAGATGACTCATTTACCTACTAGAGACTCCCACTTTATGTTTAAAATTTGGTAGATAGTACATACCATGACATACATCGAGCTTCCTACAACTAAAGAATAGTGTACATTGGACATTTGTTGTCCTCTTCCCATGTCTTGGGACACATCTCCTTACTTAATTTTAAATGACTAGGTAAAGATATACTAAAAAATTTAGTATTCTCCAAAGAGAGATGGTGTAATGCCTTCAAAATATATTTACCTTGAGATAAAAGTCAATTTTCATTTTTTTCCTATATTTGCAAATCTTCATAGAAAATGAGTACATGCTAACTATTGAAAAGAGATTGCTTGAAGTATGGAACCTATCATGGAACAATCATTATTTTTTCAATCATGTCAAACCTACTACTTTCTAGTAAGAAAATTAATTTTTAGTTTAAATGCTATCATTTGATTTATTGATAAGGAAGATTTGAAAAAATAGGATAACAAGAGTACCTAGAGAAAGGTTAATTTATATGGTATATAAAAGGAATACTAAGACCAAGTAAGACTTTGATGACATGATGTATTGTTGATCTACTTAAGGCTAAAGTGAGTGGTTTCTTAAGAAGAGTCAAGAAGATGTGTTTACACAAAAAGTATCTACCAAGCCTAGCCTAGTAAATAGTGGAAGCTAAGAAAATTTAGTGTAGGGTGAGTATAATTCACCATGTTCTGAGTGTAAGAAAATAAGTAGGTGTCGATCATCAATAAAATATAGTAAGTGCCAAGTGTTAGGAATATAATAGTGGTGACCAAGCTAGGAAGACTTAATTGATGTTGAGCAACCTAGTGTTGGTTGAGCATCAGAGTACTGTTATTGTCGAGTGAATAGGATGGATGGCAAGTGACAACAAAAAGAGTTTAACCAAAAATTTGATGAATCTAAGTTGACAAAGTTGATTTCTTGAACTATTTGTAGCATGTGGAAGATATGCATGATGAGCTAGTGGCATAGAATTTAAGGTAAATCATTTTGAGGTAAATTTTTGGAATATTGTAAGAGAAGTTTCTACATGGATTCTAATGGAAAGAGGGAAGATTCAAAAAATTTGACTTAATCCTAAGATAAAAAATTGTGATTAAGTGGTAAGAGAGCATAATTCTCTTCATAAGGGAATACAAGGCCAAAAGTAAGGAGTGTTGTTAAGAGAAAGAGGGTGTTGTTTCATATGGTGGCCAAAGGGATGAATCTACAATTGGTATACTAAGCAAGAAGGCTTAAGAATTTGAAGGCTTAAAGGGTGAAAAAGAAATTAGAGACAAAGAGTATTAATGCAAAGAAGAATGGAGGAAGGAACCAAAGATCTATAATCTACAAGTGAGTTTTGTATGTTATCTGATCAAATCTACTGCTAATTTCTAACTATTGTATCATTTTGGATAAATACTTTAGATTAAGGTTGACCTAATAGTCATTTGTAAATCCTTTAACTTGGTGACATTCTAATGGAATGTTCTAAAGTCCTATGACAAGGCTCAATCCTAATAAAGTGATTGAAATCCCTTAATCAAGGTCTCATTTAATAGTGTGCATTGTAACCTTTAACAATGTTGGCTCCTCATAGGGCTCACTTCAAAAGAGTAAAAATTGGTAGCATGTTACTGGTGGTTTTTCCCAAATTGGGTTTCCACATTAAATCCTTTTGTCAAATCATATGAATGAGTTTGTGTTGTTTCTTATTTACATTACTCCAAAGTTCTTTTTGACCTAGGATAGTAATCTACTAGGTTATGGAGTTATAGGATGATCTAGTCAATGCACGCAATTATATGTTTAGTGAGAACTAAAATGTTTTATTTGTACATTTGGACATTGGATAATTGATTCACCCCCATCCTCTCAGTTATTCTAATTATTTCAATAATTGGTATCAGAGCTATTTGTGATTATGAGGAAATAGTTTGAAGGTACTAGAAGCTAAAGATCAAGATATATAGAAAGGAGGTACCCAAGTTAAACAAGAAAAATTTTCCTGCATAGAAAAGTTTGATGAAGCTACATCTAGGAGGACTTGGATATTTTGCACTATCAACTATAACTAGTGAATTCATGGAAGTAACTAGAGCTATGATTGTACAACAAGTGAAAGACAAGAAAGAACACAATCAAGAAATGTTTGAGATTTCATCTCCCCTAAGCTTCTCAGAGTTTGATAACATCAAAGAGTGTACTTCTACTAGGAGAAATGGGATGCCCTAAAGAAGATCTATGGAGGAGATAAGAATGTGGTAAGAGCCAAATATGAATGTCTCAAAGGAAAATTTGACGATGTGAGAATGCAGGAAGGTGAAAATATAGTTCAGTGTTGTGCAAGAGTCAAAGATTGTTAATGTCATTAGAGGATCTAATGGAAATATTGAAAATGAGAATGTGATCAACAAAATGTTGAGAACTTTGCTACCTATCTATGATATTAAATTCTCTTCTATAGAAGAACTAAGATGTACTCTTGGTAACAATCTAACTCTTGAAGGACCGGTAGGTAGACTTATAGCCTTTAAGCTTACAAATTTTGATAATTTTAAATCAAAAAATGTTGAATATGCATTCAAAGCTAATTTTTTACTAGAAGAGCCTAAAGATAAGAGAAAGAAAAAGGTCAAACATGTTTCTAGTGATAGTGATATAGATGAAGATGATGTAGAAGAGCTTGAAGCATTGTTGGTTAGGAGATTTCACAAAGGCAAAGGAAAATACAAAGGTAGGTAAGCTATCATGTGTTCCACTTATAATGAGGTTGGTCATATTGCTGCAAGGTGTCTAGAGAAGAAGAAAAATAGAAGTAGAGATAAATACAAAGGTAAAAGAGATGAGAGTAGAAAAGATTATAAAGATAAAGGAAAGAAGTCTTGCTACATTGCTGAAGTAGAATATAATGAATAATCATATGATTATGATGATGAAGTTGTCTATGTTTCAATGAAGGATGATTCTAATGAGGATGAGGCAATTGCATTAGTTTATAATATGAACAAGAGTAATAGATGGATCATTGATAGTGGTTGTTATAAACACATGATTAGAGACAAAAGTAAGTTCAACTCTCTTGTACATTATGATGGAAATAGCGTTCGATTTGGTAATGATGCACCCTGTATGATAAAATGTAAAAGATCAATAAAACAAATAGATAAGATAATGTATGATAATGCTTACTATGTGGATGGAATTAACTATATTTTGAGTCTATCACAATTGAATAGTTTAGGATTTGAGGTTGAATTTGGAAATAAAAAGGCTAAGATATATGATGCTAATGGTGAACTCATTGGTAGTGATGATCATACTAGAGGTTAATTATTTTATCTTGACATGAATGAAGCTACTTGTCTTATTATACAAATTGATGATGTGTGGCTATGGCACAAAGGATTATGTCATGATAATCTTGGTAACCTAGTTAGTGTTAGTTAGATGAAGAGAATCATAGGTTTTCCAAACCAAAGAAACCTAATAATGTGATTTGCCAACAATGCCAGTTAGGAAAGATGACAAAGTCTAGTTTTAAATGTAATACTCATACTTCAAATGCTATTTTGAAATTATCTCATACTAATATATGTAGACCAATTAATGTTCAAAGCTACAAAGGTGACAAATACTTTATGTTATTTGTCAATTATTATTATAGAATGATGACTATTATGTTTTTTAGAGAGAGATTTGATGCTTCTCAATTGTTTGAGTGGTACTTGGCTAGAGCTGAGAAGGAAAATAGTAAGAGTCTAAAGTGTCTAAGATCTAATAGAGGTGGAGAGTTTACATCAAACAATTTTGAAATTTTCTATATTGCCACAAAATGGGATAGCTGAAAGGAGGAACATATTTGTGATGGACTGTGCTAGGACAATGATGATGGAGAAGATGGTTGCTTTAAAATACTACAGAGAATCTTTTAGTATAACTATCTATACCTTGAACCAAGTACAAGTGAAGAAAGATACCAATATCACACCGTTTGAATTATGGTATGTATACTCACCCAATGTCAAATATTTAAAGGTTTTGGAAAGAAAGTAATTACATTATAAAGGAAAACATGAAAGATAGATTTGATGGTAAAACTGAAGAAGACATATTTCAAGATTATTATAGAAGAATAAAATCTTATAGGTGTTTGAATACTAACAGGATTTTTTTTTTGAAAAGCATAAATGTAAAAGTTGATGAGTATACAAATACACATGTATGAACCAAAGATGGAACCTAAAGATTACAACACATTTGTATACTACTATGAAGGCATGACTACTGATCCTTTTGAAAATTAAGTTGTTAATCAACATGAATTAGTGACTTTTGAGTCATGACAATTGAATGCTAAGTTGCATTTAGAAGCAAATTTGTAGATTGATTCTGAGAATAGTTTACAATAAATGAATGTTGAATTACCTGATAGATATGTACACAGTGAACATGAAATTGAATTTTTTAAAAGAGCTATATTTTAAGAAACAAGAATAGAGCAACGATTTTCAAAGAATGTTAGAAGATATCACCCAATTGAACAAATCATTGGTGGAAGAGAAGATAGACCAATGACAAGGAATAGACTCAAAAATGATTTATGCTTGCTTATCATACATGAACTTAGATCTATGCAGGATGCATTTGAAAATGAAGATTGGATTAAAGATATAAATGAAGAAATTGATTAGATTGAAAAGGAAAAAACCTAATTATTTGTACCTAGACAAGAGTATAAGAACATTTTTGGAACCAAGTGGGTGTATAGAAACAAATTGGATGAGAATAGTGAAGTAACAAGGAATAAGACAAGGCTAGTTTGCAAAGGTTATGCTCAAGAAGAGGGAATTGACTATGGAGAGATAGTTTCCCAATTACAAGATTATTAGGAGTGAGAACTTTGTTTACTTACTCTACATACAAAGGTTTCAAAGTATATCAAATAGATGTTAAGTCAACATTTTTGAATGGTATACTAGAAGAGGAGATTTTCATTGAACAACCTAAAGGATTTTTTGATCCTAACAACAAGAACATGGTATGTAGATTGCATAAAGCTTTATATGGTTTAAAGAAAGCTCCTAGAGCATGGTATGGAAGATTGCATAATTATCTTGTGAAGATTGATTTTGAAAAGATAGATGACACCATCAACCTATACTTGAAGACTAAAGGAGGTAAAGGAATTTTATTGGCTGAAATATCTGTTGATGATATTATATTTGGAGGAAAAAATGAATTGTGCAAGACATTTTTCGATGAAATGATAAAAGAATTTAAGATGTCTAGATGTTTGGAGAGATTAAATTCTTTGTTGGTTTGCAAGTATATCAAATAGAATATGGTATTTGCATTACTCGGTCTAAGTATGTAAAATTAATATTGAAAGCTTTTGGTATGGAAGATTCAAAACCAGTTCGTACACCTATGGTGACATCAAACAAACTATCTAAAACTAATGATTATGCTGATGTTAGTCAAACATTGTACATGTGTAAGATTGGAAAATTGCAATATTTAGTGCACAACATAGCTAACATTATACTAGTTGTTGGGTTTGTCGCAAGGTTTTTTACCAATCTTAAGGAGAATAACTTAATGGTTGTCAAGAGAATAATGAGATGTATTAAAGTGATTGAAGACTATGGTCCATACTACAATAAAAATGAAAAGTTTGAATTGAGACCCTATACAAATGTTGATTGGGCTAGAAACATTGATGACAGGAAAAGTATTTTTGTTAGGAAAAGACTACTTACCTAGACTAGTAAGAAACAAAATTGTATTTAACTATCTACTAATGAATATGAATATATGGTAGCTGTATCAAATTGTACTAATATGGTGTGGATCAAATAGTTACTCAAAGGTATGAAAGAGAAAATAACTAAACCTGTGGTACTAGTATACTATGACAATATAAGTGCTAAAAACATTTCTAAAAATCCTATGATGCATAAATAGACAAAGCACATAGCAATCAAATATCATTATTGTTGAGATAATGGGTGTTGCACACATTGCATAATATTGTTATTTTATTATTTTATTTTATTATGTAATGTTGTACCTAGATGGACGTGCAACATGTAAAGATTCCCATGGAATATTCTTGATGAGTTGTATTGTAACATTGTGAAAATATTTCATGTAATTATTTAATATTGGGGAAAAGAATTAAATACCCAATATTAAATGTGGGGTCAGTGGGTTAGGTAGCACATGGTTTATGTAATACCACTTAGTGGTTTTGTGGGACTTGCTACTATATAAGCAGCCACAAGGGTAGTTGTTGTAAAGAGAGAGGAAGAGTGACAAGGAGAAGACAAAAGGCAAGAGTCGAGCGGGACAAGGCTTGACAGGTTAGCCAAGGGAGCATTTGTGAAGGTTGAAAGCATGGCATGGGATGTGTGGATTCATGCTTGTTCACATAGTTTTCTCGATTGTGGCTATGGCCATGAAAGCTTCCATGGTTGTATGGCAATGGTATTTTTGCTGAATAATACATGGTGATGGATGCTTTTGGAGGCTGAGTTTTTCCCTCAATGAGGGTTTCCCAGAGTATATCTTGTGTCACATTTTGTGGGTATGTTGTCTATTCTCTTGCATGTGGATTTTAATTTCGTGTTTATTTCATATCTATTATGGGTTATGTGGAAACGGTTATATTCTTTGTTGCCAAGTTTCCTTACAAGTGGTATCAGAGCTATGATTTTATTATTTGTAACCCTAGATTGAATCCATGGGAATGCATGAGAGGATAAAAGAAAGGGCAAGATATATGAATGATTTATTGCAAATCTGAGGGTTTTGGATTTGCTATTATGATGGGATGTTAAAAGATTTGGGCATGTGAAATTGTTGGAGAAAAAGATTTTTTTTGGATGTTTCATTTAAATGAGGGTTTTGGGGGGTAGCTTGCAAAAATGACCTCCTGGGTAAAAATAGACCTCACTATTGGATTCGGGTCGACATTTCCATAAATTTTGATATATAATATGCCCTAGTTTGGCCATGTTCAGAGGAAATGAAAGAGTTTTTTGGTTTCAGCCCATGTGGCCGTCAAATTTAATCCCGTCGAAATTTTTCGTCACTGAAAAAAAATTAAAAAGGAAAAATCGTACTGAAAATGGTAAAAAGACTATTTTAGTAAAACGGCCATAACTTTCTCTCAGAATATCGGATTTTAGAGTTCTTATAGGCGTTGGAAAGCTAATTCAGAGCACTACAAGATGTTGTAGGTTTGGTTATATAATTTTGAAATTTTGTCAAGTTTTTAGAGCCTTAAAGTCAGATGTTATTTATTTTGAGAACGGATTAGGGCATAACTTGGGCATACGGAGTCGAATTTTGGACTTCGAGTAGTCAACAGAAAGCTCTTGGGGAGCTCTACACATTGGTTCAGATTTGGTGCAGGTTTGGCATGATTTATTTGCTAATATATTTATCTGAATAGTTTATGGTATATATTTTGACTATGGTTACTTGTGAGTTTATGGCATTGGAGATTTAAGTTTAGATGTCATTTTATACTCAAGTTTGGTCTCATGATGATATGGTTATCAATGTTTGGATTTGGGTATGCATGATGACTTGTTGGGTCTACAAGTTGTGCAGTGTTGTAAGCGGTCTGTACTTACAGGTTGCATTTATAGCTTGGTTATGGGTTGTCTTTGCCCATTGATCTTTCATTATTGATGCATATTTAGATTGGTGGCTTGGATTTGGGTTTTCTATGCCCTAAGTCACATGATTTACTATTTTCTTCATATAGAAGGGATGAGATGTTGTTACCAGGTACAGTCATGGTGGAGGATTGTGGTTGACTATGCTGACAGGTTGGACACTTTGAGAGCCAGATACTCAGTTCATGGATGTGATCATGGTGTCATGGATTTTGGCATGACATGATTGGTTATACAGGTACATCTTTGATGTTCATTAGCCTGGATTTCTGATTTAGTTATGGTGGTATATCTTCTTGGTTGAGGATCATAGTTATTTAGTTTTCTTTTGAGGAGCTCATGATGTGCACTTTGAGTTCTTTGGTGGTTTGATGCCTTGGTTGATTCTCATGGTTAGAAGATGGATTTTTTCATCATAATGTCATGGATAGCTTGGATAGACGGTTTAGTGGGAGCTTGTGACAGTGATGGGGTGACAGTGCAGGATTAGTTCCTGGTATGGTTTATATCTTCTTGGTTTGGAGAGGATGGATTTTATGATGCCATAGGTGACTTGATACCATAGTTAAGTGGGAGTTGTAGGCATTGATATATTTATTAAGTGTTTGCAGATGTTGAAGGTTTGTCTTAGATCTTGTTGCTGCAGAAGCATCTTTGACATTTGCATGGTGCACTTGTTATCTTCATGGTGTGTGAAGATGGGAAGATGGTTAGATCTTGAGGACTCATGGAGTTCTTGGTTATCTTCATGGTATGTGGAGATGGTTCTTCCTGGTATGTGGAGACGGTTTTCTTCATGGTGTGTGGAGATGGTTGCATCTTGAGGACTCACAGGGTTCTTGGCAAAGGTGTGGTTTATGCTTTTATTTGGCATGTTATCCTTGGTGTGAGGATGGTTTCATTATTATGTCATGGTATACTCTTGATACGCGTTTAGAGTTGTGACATGTTATTGTATGTTCATGTGGAGCATGTTATCTCTTTAGTTGAGATGGTAAGATCATGTTGTCATGTTTATGTTCCTGAGGCCATGGTTGGAACTTTGACATTGATCTTGGTTTAGTTTCTTGGTATTGAGTACACTGATCATAAGCTGGATACTTCATGATATTGCTATGTTGCATTTGGAGTTGGCATGGATTGATTGGTTACAAGTGCTCATGGATACTTAGAGACGGTAGTGATGTTGATTTCTCTTGGATTAGAGAAGTATTTGTTGGGATGGTTGATGGTTTCAGTAGGAAGTTCGAGGGGCAATCACCTGATATGGAATTGAGAGGAGATTGTTCTTAGATGAGTCTTGGTTGGAGACTTGGGCATCTTGATGAGCATTCTCATTCCCCACTCTTGGTCTACTCGGCGGTTTGCTACTTGAGAGGTATAGCCCATTGTTTCTCTCAGTTGCATTATATTTATGCTTGTCTTTCATGGATATGGATCTTGAGCTATGGTACATGAGTTAGTTCTGGAGGGTTCATTTGAGAGATGGTTAAGCATTGGTTATCTCCATGTACATATGTTGTTATGCTGATTGAGTTTGGGAGATGGTTTTATATTGAGCATTTTCTTTGGTTTAGGAATGGTTTTATTGAGTTTGATCTTCTTGTAAGAGGCTTACATCCATGATGAGTTATATGGTATGGTTTGGGTGTTGTTGAGGCTTCTTGTTGGGGTTTTATGGAGGAGATCATACTTGCACAGTTTACATCTAGAGGTGTGTGTAGAAGGACATGATACAGGTTATGATTTGCATGGTTTCTCTGGTCTTGGTTATCTTCCTGGATGTTCATTTTTGCCTACATTGGATTTGAGATTGGTTAGAGATTGTGATCACTGGTTTGTGCTCATGTATGTCATGTGAGAGATGACATGGTTATTCCTTTATCTCTTTCCTCTGTTGGTTGTGGTGAACTTGGGAGAGCATTGGAGACTTTTTATGAGAGTTGTTCTTGCAGGATATTAGTTTATGTATTGTGGATGTCCTTGATACTACATGGATTCACTTCTTTGAGATGTGTTGAGTGGATTGGCTATAGATTTGACATTATCTTTTGTAGTGGGAGCTTCTTGGTATATATGTGGCAGGTATTGCTCTTGAGGCTTGTGATTGCAGGTTGCAGATTGGCTATGTCGGTAATATGAGATTCACTTGTTATACCTTAGAGGTATGGATAGTTGGATGGGTTTGGCACTTTGTTGTGGGTGCTATTTTAGCTATGGATATTTTGACAACTATGGATACATGTGATTACCTTTGGATCAGGTTATTTGTGCTTGGAATTTTAGTTGGTACAGGATTTTATGATCTTCTAATGTGACAGGTTGGGTGGCTTTCTCTTTGGATGGCTTCTATGTATGTCCAGTGGGAGTGGCATAATAGGAGGTGAGATCATTCATGTTTGAGATGCTGGATACTTTGATTTTGTTGCGGGTACCAGGATGGAGCACTTGGTGTATTTTGATCCATGATGGTGAATGTGCTGGGAGGGATTGTTCCCTTGTTCATTTTGTGTGGCTACAGATTGACCCTATGCAATGTATACAACAAGTGGGAGATTGTTGAGATAATGGGTGTTGCACACATTGCATAATATTGTTATTTTATTATTTTATTTTATTATGTAATGTTGTACCTAGATGGATGTGCAACATGTAAAGATTCCCATGGAATATTCTTGATGAGTTGTATTGTAACATTGTGAAAATATTTCATGTAATTATTTAATATTGGGGAAAAGAATTAAATACCCAATATTAAATGTGGGGTTAGTGGGTTAGGTAGCACATGGTTTTAGCACATGGTTTATGTAATACCACTTAGTGGTTTTGTGGGACTTGCTACTATATAAGCAGCCACAAGGGTAGTTGTTGTAAAGAGAGAGGAAGAGTGACAAGGAGAAGACAAAAGGCAAGAGTCGAGCAGGACAAGGCTTGACAGGTTAGCCAAGGGAGCATTTGTGAAGGTTGAAAGCATGGCATGGGATGTGTGGATTCATGCTTGTTCACATAGTTTTCTCGGTTGTGGCTATGGCCATGAAAGCTTCCATGGTTGTATGGCAATGGTATTTTTGCTGAATAATACATGGTGATGGATGCTTTTGGAGGCTGAGTTTTTCCCTCAATGAGGGTTTCCCAGAGTATATCTTGTGTCACATTTTGTGGGTATGTTGTCTATTCTCTTGCATGTGGATTTTAATTTCGTGTTTATTTCAGATCTATTATGGGTTATGTGGAAACGGTTATATTCTTTGTTGCCAAGTTTCCTTACAATTATTTGAGAGAAATGGTTTAAGAAAAAGAAGTGAGAATGGAGTATGTGAATATTAAGGAAAAAATAGCTAAGATATTCACAAAGGCTTTAGCTAGGGATGCACATGAATACCTAAAATGAAATCAAGTGGTGATGCCACTATCTCAAGCTACTTAAAGGAGTTAGAGTAGTGCCCTAGATCAACTAAGTTAAATGTCATATTTTATAACTTGGTGTAGTGGATCTTACTTGAAGATCAACCTAAAGTATTGAAGGGGCTGAAATAGAAGATTTATAGTCACAAGTAAGGTGATAGATAACAAGATGATGAGTCTTTGGAATTGTTGTCAATGAGGCAGATATACATTGGTATGTGCATGGAAAATGTTAAGAGAAAGATGGAGATATACATTGGTATCTACATGAAAAATCTTAAGAGAAAGAGGGAGATATACATGTAAGGTAGAAAGAAAAAATATGTACTAATAGAAGCTAGGTGGAGATATACTTTGAAGGAGATTGAAAAAGTTTACATTACCCTATACAAAGGAAGGACACATACTGATAGAGGGAGAAATTTTAATACAAGGTATTAAGTTTCTATTTTTGTATTGTTGTTGGTATTGGTTAGCCATCAATACCAAAGAGGAATATTGTTGAAAAGAGATTGTTTGATCATGTCCTACTACTACTATCTAGTGATAGTATCAGTCTAGATAAATCCTTTGGATTAAGGTTGACGTAAAACCCATTTGTAAATCCTTTAATTGGATGACATTCTAATAGAATGTTCTAAATTCCTCTAACAAGTCTCACTCCTAATAGGATGACTAAAATCCTTTAATCAAGGTCACATTTAACAATTTGCATTGTAATCTTTAACATGGTTGGCTCCTCATAGGGCTCACTTCAGAAGAGTGAAAATTGGTAGCATGTTACTGGTGGTTTTTCTTAGATTGGGTTTCCACGTTAAATCTTTGTGTCAAATTTTGTGAATGAGTTTTTGGTGTTTCATGTTTACATTACTGTAAAGTTATTTTAGCTTAGGATAGTAGTCTACTAAGTTATGGAGTTATGGGATGATCTGGTCAATGCATGCACTTATATGTTTAGTGAGAACTACACAATTTTATTTGTACCTTTTGACCTTGGATAACTAATTCACCCCCCACCCCCCTCATCCCTCCCATTATTATTCTAAATATTCCAACACTAACTATCATTTCAGCCTATAAATGTGATCCATGTTAGACCCAACTACAGGCATATCATCAACTTAGAAACATAGAATAATGTAGTTCTCATCATCTAACCTTTTAAAATAAACACAATGGTCAGAATGACACCAAGTGTAGCCATGCTAATGCATAAAACTATCAAATTTAAGATACCATTGCCAATGTGCCTTCTTCAATCCATTGGAACTTCGTTGCAATCTAAGCACTAAGTTCTTCTTACCTTTGACCTCAAATTATTGTGGTTGTACCATATATATCTCTTCACCCAAATCACCATGAAGAAAGGTTGTTTTAAAATCAATCTACTCCAAATGAAAATCTTAAGTAGTCACAATACTTAAAACAATCCAAATAGAATTCGTTTTAACAACATAAGAAAAATTTTTGTCAAAATCAATGCCCTTTTTCTGTGCAAATCCATTCACAACTAACTCGACACTAAATATTTTCTTACCTTCAAACTGTAACCCATTTATTTAATAAATTCCTTTTACCTATAGGCTCCCATTGAATCATTGTATCCATCTAAACAACTTCATCATAACATTCAAATTTACCAACATTAGTTAGTGAAATAGATTACAAAGAGGGAGAAAATATTTTTTGAGGTCTGCATAGCCTTGTTGACCATCTAGCATTCATTGCAGTGTATGGTATTTCTTGTTTTAGCTATTGTAGAGTATGAGGGACTGCTCAAACATCTTCCTTTTGAGTATAATCCAACACTACATAATTATTTTCTTTATTCTCATGTTGGTAAAATAGATCTTTGTAGAATAATTTCTCATGGAATATGACATCCCCACATCTTACAATTTCATGATTTTCAAAATCTCAAAGCCTATAACCAAATTCATTAATGCCATATCCAATAAACACACATTTCATTGACTTAGTTTCCATCTTGGTTTTATTTTTAGAATCTACAGATGCAAATGCTTCACAACCAAAGCTTTTGAGAAAAGAGTAACTCACCTTCTTACCAATCCATGCTTCCTTTGGAATACCACAACCCAAAGGAGTAGAGGGATCTCTATTAATAAAATATATAATAGTACTGACAGCCTCCACCCACATGATTAAGGGAAGCCCTTAATGCAAGCTCATACTCCTTACACACTCTATTATTGTCATGTTCATGCGTTGAGCTACTCCATTTTGACATGGAGTCATTTGATTAGTTTTATGACTGCAAATACCATTAGTGGAGAAATAATTTTTAAATTCATAATTTCAATACTAAGAACCATCATCAGATTTGAGACATTTTAATCTCTTACTTGTCTCATTTTCAACCAAGTAGTTATATTTCTTAAAAGTTTGAAAATACATCATATTTCTATCTAAGAAAATAAACCCATACTTTTCTAGTTGCATCATCAATAAATATAACATAATAAAGAGATCCACCAAGGGAAGATACTTAATCTGGTCCCCATACATTTATATGCAGAAGCTCTAATTTCTCATTTTTCTTTTCCTTATCACTCTTCACAAAACCCACTCTCTCTTTTTTTCCATATATGTGCAACTATAATAGATATCCATATTGATACATTTCAGACCTGGTATAACTTTATTTTAATTAAATAACTTCATATCTTTCCTTATGTGGTAGCCAATAATTCCCTCATGTCTTACCTCATGTAGTAGCTAATAGTTGCTATTCTGTAACTTAATGTTAACTTTCTCATTTCCAACAATATGAAAGGGTCTATTATCTACCAAATAAACAAGCTGAAAATCCCCTTGAACATAATCAATAAAATAACCTCGATGGGGTATAGCATGAAATGAAGCACAAAAATCTAAAACTCAAGATTCATCAAACACTTTCTAAAGAATGAAGCAAAGCATCCTCTTCTAATTTTTTACTTACCATAATTCCCTCCTTGTACTCTTCTAATTTATCTCCTTGATTGTTCTTCTGAGTTTAAAAATCATTTTTCTTATTCCCTAATTTCTAACAGTACTAAGAATCTCTTGGTTCTAGATTGAGACATCTTCCCCTTTGATGTTCCTCTTGATTTTCTATGATTTCTAATAGTACTTCCTCTTTAAATTGATTTTCCTCACTTTATCCATTCAAAGAAGTTCCTGGTGTAGATCCACTTGAGATTTTCCTATGAGTTTCCTCACTCAAAATAACATGAATTATATCATCAAATTTTAGAGTATTGTATCCATAAATAGAATTACTCACAACCATTACCAAGCCACTCAAACTTTTAGAAAAACAACACAAAATTAAGAGAGCCCTAATTTCATCATCAAAATTAACATTTATAGAAGATAATTGAGTAGGAATCATATTAAATTCATTTGAATTATTTGTAATGATGCAACTTTTTCCATCTTCATATTAAATAAATGCTTCATGAGATATCCCTTGTTGAAGTGGAAGGCTTTTCATATAATTTCACTAGAGTTTGCATCGACTCTTCTATCATCTTCTCTTTTAAATATTAAATGCCAGTAATTTTGCCAGACATAATCAAATACTTTCAAGTGCCTTTCTATCCAAAATTTCCTACTCCTCATTCGTCAAAGTTTCATGTTTCTTGGATTTTCCTTCCAATGGGCACCATAAGTCCTTCTGATAAAGATATTCATCCATTTTCATTTTTTATAACCAAAATTTCAACATATTAAACTTCTCAACCTTAAGCTTACACTTTTCTACCATCACTCCTAGTCAATCGTGAGAACTTCCTACTGAAGATGGATAAAAAAAAAAGATGACAGTCTAGGCTAAATGAAAAATGATGATAGTCTGTCTCTGATACCACTTGTTAGGATTAACCATAGACAAGAATAACAATTACATGTAAATGTAACCAATATATTAAAATAATAAATCACATAGAGGAGAATACAAGACACAAGGATTTAATGTGGTTCACTTAATCCAATATTATTATTATCTATTGATTACAAACCACAATCACTTACAGCTCAATACCACTACAAGAGGCTACAATCTCATCATACATTATGAAATCCCTTGCCTTAAGCTATAATATACAAGATTTTGTTTCTTGTGAAATTAGGGCTAGTAATTCATCCAATAGAAACATAGAAGCTCTCCCTTGACCCCATCTTAGGGGCACTAACCCCAAATCCTTGAAAAATAATTTGTGGGAACTTCACCGAATAAATGTCTGAGTCTTATTAGGATCTACATCACCAAAAATATTTTAATTTCTTTCATAGGACCTCACAAGGGATGTTTCCTCTTTACCCTATCTTGGGAGAGCTACTGCCAAACTCTCATAGATATAATATGGGGAGAAACTACTTTGAATAAATCTCCAAGTATGATCTAGCTCTACATCACAACACTACAAAGAAAATATATGATTTGAAAATGGTACTTTAAGATTAGAAGAAAAAAGAGCTAACTACTATAAAGACAATCCAACATTTGAAGAAGGAATTGGAGGATGAGAGGAAAATAGAAACTATTTTCTAAGGGAAAGGAGAGGAAATGCCAAAAAAAATGAAATGGAGATGTCTGAAATGAAAAAAAATGGAGAATGCAATTGCGCAAAACATAACTACATCCTCCAAAGACCATAATGTCAAGGATAGTATAAGAAACATGGTTAATATTATCAAACAAGAAAATTAGGAGAAATTAATGTAGAACACTAATGGCTTGTTTGAATGGCTTGATTTAAAGAGCAATATTAGAGGTGTCTTTGAAAATGTAAAAAAAAATATATTGAGGATTAAAAAAGTATCTTTACTAGTTCCTTAGAAAATAATGCAAACTAAATTTTGCATAAAGTACAAAGGTCTAATGATAGGGAATTGGCAAGCCAGGGAATAAAAAACTACTATGATGCTTCTACATTGGCCTTAGCTATTTGTCACAGTTGTGAAAAATTAATGGAAATATATGAAGCTATGAAATCTTCTTCCAAAGACTTGATGAAGATAAATCCCATCATACTGCACTTAATAAATACTCAATTACCAAATCTAGCTGATTTAGAATAGAAATTTATTGAAAAAGAATATTACATGAAACAATTGGACAACATCAAGAGGTCTGATTTAGGCAACCCACATAATGAAACTACTCCAAAAAGAATTGCAAGTTGAATCTATTGACATATTAGTCAATTTTCTTATTAGTGATACACACTTATTTAGTTTGTATATAGCTACCAAGCTCATTGTATAGTTCACAGTGCTTGCCATGTATTATAGTTTTCACCAAGTTCTATAGTTACTACCAAGTCCTTTGGACAAATCCTAGTGGTAACTGAGCATATTCAGTTAATGTGAAGACCAGCAGTGTAAACTGTACATTTCAATTGATGTCAAGTTTATTAGTGGTTACCGAGTAGTGTAGTGCTCACCAAGTTCGTAGTGTATGTGATGAGAGTCCAATGTTAACTAAGCTTCCCAGTGTTAACAAAGAGACTCATTTTATACCGAGATTGAGGTGAGAATATTTACTAAGTCATAATGTAAATCAGGAGACTCAATTTAGATGACGAGTTTCACAATATCTATTGAGTCACCAGTGCAGACTGAGTTCAAGACTACTTAGAAGTGATGAGTATGGACCAAGCTTCTACATCTATTGAGTAAATAATGATGCCAAGTATTGATAGTGGATGTCAAGTATAAAAACTTCATTGAGTTAGTCTTCTAAACCCAAAAGTCTTCATGTCGGCCGACTTTGTAATATTTGTGTAAACTTGTATGATGGCTAACTTTGTAATTTGTATAATTAGATTGATATATATGTAATTTATTTTTTCATATCCAACTATGTAATGGATGTAATGTGTGTGAAAACATGAAGATATGAATGCAAATTACATCAGAGAAAAGTAGAGAGAGCGAATTGTAAAGGCCATAACAACATAAGGAGTAGCAAAGACATATATACTATTGAAAGGTGATCAGTACACAAAGGAATCTCATTCAGTAAGCCAAGTTACAAATTAGAGATCATCTATTGTTTCATCCTAATCAGTCAATTAGTCAAATCCTTTTAGAAGGTAGACCTAGCAATCTTTTGTAAATCTCTTTGCTAAGTGCATACTTAATTATATGTTTGTAAATCCTTTCACAAGGTGGAACTAGTAGTCCTTATTGCTCTTAACAAGGAAAATCATTAGAAGTGGCAAACGTAAGCTTTAACAAGCTAACTTTATACTAAAGTTGTGGGTATTATCTCCACCCCAATTTTACTTTCTATTTGGAAGGTTTTTGGGTCACCAAATCTTTTTGTGTCATTTTTATAAATGCTTTCAGTTTCTTATCCATGAAATTAGATCATAATTTATTTGATGGATTAAATTCTATTTGAGTGATTGGAATAAAGGTTGAAATTGTTGATATTTTAGAAGTTACTAATTCACCTCTCCTCTCTCAGTAACTTAGTTTAGTCTTGAATATTTCCAACAATTGGTATCAAAGCTTTTTGGTTCTCAAGAGAAAGCTTAACAACTTGAGGAATGATCAAAGCCATGGAGATAATCAGACTTGAAAAATCCATTGATAATGAAATGCTAGATTTAGAAATGGCCATTGCCCAACTCAAGAAAGCAAAGGAGAAATTCTCTCAATCCTTGAAAAGAAGAAAAGAACTTGCAATTCAAATGAATGATCAACTCTACATTGAAGAAAGAATTGAAGACCTTCATTCAAGAAATTTAGGTGAAGCTAATGAAAAAATGAAAGAGCTCCTAGAAAAGAATGGTTCATTGTAAGAAGAAGTAAGAAAAATAAGAAGAGAACAAGAAATTTAGTCAGTAAGGTTACGTGAAGTCTTGTAATAGAGAAATAAGTTAAAAAAAGAGATAGATGGAAGGAACAATGAAATCTAGAACCAATCCCTTCAGCAAGCAAACCTTGCTAATTAGCTTTCCAATGAAAATAAAAAAATCATAAGCCTAAGATTTGAAAATGAAAGAATGAGGAATGATCTAAATTATGAAAGAAAAATCAATGAAAGAATGAGAAATTATCTAAAATATGAAAGAAAAATCAATGAAAGATCGAGGAATGATCTAAACTCTGAGAAGCAAATCAATGAAAGAATGATGAAATATCAAGTAGACATGAATCGATTGAATGAGAAAAACCTCTATAAGAAAAAAGGAAAATCAAGAATTGGATATATAGAAGAAGGAGAATCATCCAAAAAAGGAGCTCAAAATAACCAAAGACCCTCTTGTAGTCACTGTGGTAAGACAGGTCATACAAAAAACAAGTGTTGGAGTAATGGAAAAGAAAAATTCAACAAAAAATGCTACAATTACAATAAACATGGTCATAAGGCTAATGAATGCAAAGAGAAACCAAGATTTGAAGGAAAATTTCACAAATTTAAGAAACATGGACACAAGTCATCAAAATGCAAAACCAAGGTATTGAATCCAGCAAAAAAACTTATGAAAGCAATATTTGGAGGGGACTACAACACCTAGTGCAGATGTTATTAATGTGGAGAATTTGGATTGGTATGAATTGTGTTAAACATCATATGAGGAAAAGAGATACCACTAAAAGATGTTTTATTTGTACAGAATTTGGTCATCTTGCAAAGAACTGCATGAATACTAGTAGAATTGAAAATGAGAAGAAGGCAAAAGTTGATGACATCCAAAAATAGAGGAGACAACAATGGGTACCTAAGTCTACCAAGGATACAAGTTCGAGCAATGATGGTTAAGTCACTCAAGAATTGGGTGACTCTACCATTTCTAATTAAGTTCTCATAGTAAAACTAGAACTAGGCTATCAAAGATAACATTTAAATCAGTTCCACTTGAAAGGTGACAAAGATCCAAATCTGTATTTAGGATACAAAGGGATAACTGAGTGAGATTGGTATCAATTACTACCAAGTTACTTCTCTATGAAGTAAGGTCAAGTCATAGACTCTACCAAGCAAGGTCAAGAGTAATAAAGATTCATATGGTTACCAAGTCACGAAGTCTTCACCGAGTGTTCAATACTAAGTAGTGGATGATAGGCTATCAATGTGATGTCAATCAATCTACCTTTGTACCAAGCATTAATGGAAATTTTTTAACAAAAGGCATGCAATCAAAATCATTTCTTATCGTGAAATTTCAAGTGCCATTGTGAAGAGCAATTTTCAGTGTGACCAATATGATTTGAGTGAATTTCCAATGAAATATTTTCAAATTCTCTCAATATACCAAGTGAAAATGGCATCCAACAATAGCAAGGTTAAGTGAGGATCTGACATGTTGGTTCATGTAGTTGAGTGGAAGACACCAAATGTCAAGATCACTCCTATAGTTGTTGAATTCCTAGATCTAAGTGATGGTTAATCCCAAACTCCTCCAAAAGTATTTCTTATCAATGATATTTACACTCATTTCAAATGTGTTATTTAAGAGATTGGTACAGTAGAAATGGATGAAACCCTAGGTCAATTATGTTTGAATGGAGTCCTAAAACTTGAGTATCAACATCTGGAAACTAAAGGGTTGATACACAACCCTCACATGCCCTAATAATTTCAAATCAAATGGATTAGGTTTATCCTCAATAGGTGCATAATGGTCA
This sequence comes from Cupressus sempervirens, assembly GCA_028749045.1. NCBI lineage: Eukaryota > Viridiplantae > Streptophyta > Pinopsida > Cupressales > Cupressaceae > Cupressus > Cupressus sempervirens. The sequence continues at coordinate 54,494,971 of CM053786.1, forward strand.
ATTATGGCTAGAACAACCAATTTTGATAACCAAGAAGATTATTCATCAAATCACTAGCCTCCCAATGCTAGCCAAAGCCAAAATGACAAAAAACCTAGGTCAGGTAGAACTAGAAAAGAAAACCCTAGCTGAATGGGATGGTAGAGGAATGAAAATTACCAATATTAGTGATGCAGAACTAAAGTTTGGTATTCATGTCATTGTAAACAAGATATACAGTTCAAGCAGATGGAATAGTGTGTCATGTCAAGCTATGAACTTGGCTTACAAGGTGGTTAAGAATAATTTATCATAAGACCTTGCTAAGCTATTGTTGAGACAGTTCAACAAGAACATGGAAAGCATAAGAACTTCGAAGAACAACCCATGTAAGTTTGGTTCCTTGTTGACTTGTCTATTCTTTTATATATAGAAATTCTCTCCCTCTAAAGGTACTATAGTATGTAGAAAAGATGTGCTTGTGCTCTATCAAATCAATGAGTATATTATAGAGATGGGTGAAAATTACAATAGTATCATGGACAATTATTTTGATGTATTTAAAGAGAAAATGAAAAACAGGTTTAGAATCCCCAAAAAACTAGTTGAAGACTATAGAGATGATATATGTTTCATGGTGGATAGTGACAAGGTGTATATTCAGGTAGCCAAGCCTAGAATTATGTGGGTAAAACCTCTTGGTTATGAGGTCAATATTGATGAAACCAAGGATATCATTGAAGCTCTTATCAATGAGCCAGTTGATCCTAAGGTTGCATATTTTGGAAAGTATGATGAAGCAAAGACTAGGATTGAACTTGAAATAAAGCTCCCTCAAGCAATCAACAAGAGGAAAAGAAGGATTGCAAAACTAAAATCAAGTTCACCCCTTTTGTTGACTAAGGGAAATGGTGAGGATGAGAAAGGAGAAGAAGCCGAGGATTAGGAAGAGTCTGAGGAAGTAGAGCCACTAAAGAAGCAAGGCAAGGTGATCATCAACAAGTGAGTAAAACCATCCACTACAATTTTTACAAGGAGATCTTCAAGGAAGAAAGATGGAAAAGAAGGAGGAGACATCATATTTAGCAAACCTCTGCCCACCTTCTAGGATAGATTAAAGAAATTGGAAGAAGGGGCAGGCATAAAAAATTTCAAATCATTGAAATATGAGACTAGGATAGCAAAGGAGCAAAAAAAAAATTGAAGACCTGGTGTTGAATTAAATGGGTAAGTGGAAATACTCACCAAATCAGCTCACTTCTCAAGTTCCTAGTGAATTATTAGAAAAGGTAGAGGAAGATGGGATTTTTCTATATAAACTGTTAAGGATATATATGGGAAAACCTTGAGGCAACTATTACTAAGCATATCAGATGCTGAGGTAAAAGAGTCATTGAAGAAAAATGAAGAAAAATTTACTCTAAAGTTTAATACTTGTCTAGTTTTGATCAAGGACATTGAGCATGTTGTTAGGAATGTAAAAAACACGTGGAAGAATATTTATTGGTTGCATAAACCTAGTGATTTTCTAGTCAATGCAAAGATGATGATGAAAAAGATAAGTAGAAAGATTAAAAAGAGAATGTTGAAGAAGTAAATCACTTTGACAATGAGGAAGATGAAGAGGATCAAGGAGAAGATGGTACTGAGGAAGAAAAGCAAGATGATGAGGAGACATGCCTAGTCAAGATACTTGTAGTAGTCATTGCCTCACTTCCTCACTCTCCAAGCAATCCAGTGTCAACATAAAGTGTGGAGACAACATCAACAAGTTTGATTGTGACAACTAGGGATATATGAAATGTCCAATCACTCTGTTTTCCTACTTAGCTTAGCACATCACTGACAGAAGTGACTTCCACTTCATCTACCAACCTATACATTCCTCCTTCATCTATTGAGTTGAGTACATCAAATTTTAACTTCTCAAATTTTGACTTATTCAGTTGTAAGCACACTAGTTTTGGGTTCTACAGTTTTGAGCACACCAATTTTGGGTTCCTCAAGTATTTTTGTAAGTATTCCTTCAGTCAGTACAATATCACTTTTTATTGCAAGCCCAAGTATCTCTACTATTGTTTCTATTTTAGATACAAAAGCAATAAGTGTAAGGATAGTTGAGCCCAAGGTTCAACCAAGCACAATTTTTTTGGGAAAAGGAAAGGATATAGAGGAAGAGATTGATTTAGATGAGGAAATAGTAATCCCCAATTGGGATATTTACAAGCTTACTCCAAACCAAATGCAAACAATTGGTGAACTCCTCCAGAAGAAGGCTAAACAAAAAAGACTAAGAGAGGAGAGAGATAAAGAGTATAAGATAATTAAAGATGCTAAGAACATTCTGGCAGAGGCTATAGAAATTGAGATTGATTCTTCTCAACCTATTTTGTATCAGCTAGTAGAAGCAGTCTAGAAATTCAATGAAAACACTGATGGAGAAGATAAGCTATTGTAGAAGGCTAAAAAGAAGTTGGACAATAAAGTTTTGGAGCACATTGCTCAACAGATTGTCATTTAACAAGTAGAACTTTCTACAATTTTGGGCAATTTGGAAGCATCATGTTCAAATGTGTCATCTCTTTTTGGGAAACTATGTGATGTTTTTGAATTTACAAAGAAAATAAAGGACAAATTGTCCAAAATAGTTGAAGATCTAAAGACTAGTACTCAGTAGTTGCAACTTGACCCTAGTTCAAGCTCTACACACTTTAAGAAAACAATATTTTTGTTAGATATGCAAGTAGAATTGCCAATGGAGGAAGCAAGGATCATATCCACATTGATTGACATGCAAAACATGATCCTTCCCAAAAGGATGCACTGCAAAAACATATTGCATATTCAAAAACTCTAATCCATGACAATAACTTCTCTATTATGGACCATATTATAGAATTGTCAACAGAGGTACAAATTCCACTTTATACATGTATGGTCTTGCATGAAAATTGGGATAAAACCTTGGCAATCATTCTTAAGATACATTCTAAATTTTTGTCTCATTTTGGTGTTTCTATGTAAATAAAATAGAATAAATCTTTAGCATTAATGTTAGAAAGGGGAAGAAAATATGTATTGGAGAAAGCCATATGTTATGGGGGAGCAAGACATGTATAGAGAGACACATAGTATGAGGAGAAACATGGTATAGGGAACAACTTGCAATAAGAAAGACATGTTGTATATAGCAGGAAAATGTATAGTATATTGTATATGCCTTACAAAATCAATTTTGAAAAACCCAAAAATAGTATACTCTATCAAAGGGGGAGATTGTTCACATATCAATCAAGTTTGTTATTAGTGACACACACTTATTTAGTTTTTATGTAGCTACCAAGATCATTGTACAGTTCAAAGTGTTTGCCATGTATTTCAGTTGTCATCAAGTTCTATAGTTGCTACTAAGTCTTTTGGACAAATCCCAATGGTGGTCAAGAAGATTAAATTAATGTTAAGACAAGCAGTGTAAACTGTGCATTTTAGTTGATGCTGAGTTTATCATTGGTTACTGAGCAGTATAATGTTCATCAAGTTCGCAGTGTATGTGATGAGAGTCCAATGTTAGCCGAGCTTCTTAGTGTTAACCAAGAGATTTAGTTTATACCAAGCTCAAGGTGAGAATATTTATTGTGTCATACAATGTAAATCAAGAGACTCAGTTTATATGATGAGTTTCATAATGTCTACCGAGTCACCAGTGCAAACTAAGTTTAGGACTACTTAGAAGTGATTAGTATGGACTGAGCTTCTATGTCCAAGAAGTGCATGATGATGCTGAGTATTGACAGTGGATGCCAAGTATCTAAACCTCACCGAGTCAATCTTTTCAACCCAAACATCTTCATGTGGGCCAAATTTATAATATTTACATAAACTTGTATGATGGCCAACTTTTTAATTTTTATAATTGGATTTCATATACAAGTGTGTGTGTGTGTGTAATGCATTGTTTCATATCCAAGTATGTAATGGATGTAATGTCTATGAAAATATGAAGATATGAATGTGAATTACACCAAAGAAAAGTAGAAGGAGCAAATTGTAAAGGTCATAATAGCATAAGGAGCAGCAAAGACATATCTATCACAGAAAGGTGATCAATACACAAAGGAATCTCATTGAGCAAGCTAGGTTGCAAATCAAAGATCATTTACTATTTCATCCTAATAGGGGGATCAATTAAATGCTTTCACAAGGTGGACCTAGTAGTCCTTATTGCTCCTAATAGGGTAGATCATTAGGAGTGGTCAATGTAAGCTTTAACATGCTAACTTTATACTATAGTACTAAAGTTGTGGGTATTATCCCCACCCCAATTTTACTTTCTATTTGGAAGGTTTTTGGGTCACCAAATCTTTCTGTCTCAGTGTTATGGATGCTTTCAGTTTCTTCTACATGCACTTAGATTAGAATTTATTTGATGGATTAAATTTTATTTTAGTGATTGGAATAAAGGTTGAAATTGTTGAAGTTTTAGAAGTTACTAATTCACCCCTCCCCTCTCAGTGACTTAGCTTAGTCTTGAATATTTCCAATAGCATCAAACCACTATCAAAATTGATTGTAGTTATAGATAAATTCCATAATTTATATAAAAATATCTCTTCAAAGTATTCATTGTTGATGAGGTCACAACTATTTATGTACAACCTAAATAAAATAGATCTTGCAAATGATGTAGAATGGAGCACCCTAAATAATATCATTAGATTTGGGTCATCTACTCAATCTATCAGTGTCAGTCATAGCACTAACAAGTGACAACTTAGTAAGTGATATTAGTATGAACATTTTATTACTTGTCGATCCTTAATTTTAATTTTTGAATTTAATCTCAAATTTGTTTAATATTAAGTGTTATAGGAATCAGGAACCATCCTATTAGGATATTTGGACAACCTACTAGTACTACATAGAGAAGATGGAATGTTTCTCTCTACTCCAACTTAAAAAACTTATACAATTGGAAATGTGATTGTACACACATAATCTAGTAGTAATCATATTATATATACAATTACAAATTGTCCTTCAACTAGATTGTTTCTCCCTTGCATCTATAAAAGGGAATTCACCATCATTTGCAAAAAGGCTTAATATTCTACTTCGAGCTAGGCTATTAATTTTTATAATTATTTGTTACTGTGAAATGTATTATGTATTATGTTACATGTTGATTTATAAATTTATAAATTATAATTTTTTTTTTGAAAGAAAGTTTATTATGTAAAATTTATTATATTACAATTTCATTAAGAAAGTAGAATCAATGAAAATCTCAACATGTCTAAAAACTAGAATAAATGAAAATGTCAACATGTAAAAAAACTACAATTAATGAAAATATCAATATGTATAAAAAATAGAATAAATGAAAATCTCATCATGTATAAAAGATAGAATTAATTAAAATTATAATACGTATAGAAAAAACTAGTTTTAATGAAAATCTCAACATGTAACATGTTTAAAACAAATTAAGTATCTACAATAACACAATTAAGGGTATAAATTTAATTTTACAAACATAATTAATTAGTAGATAGTCTTAGAAATCAGTAAGACTAGAGCTACGAACCTACAACTCATAGAGAAATTGTTGTAGCTAACCTATTCCCATCATCTATTTACTGACTAGTGACTATTTAGATAGTTTAAAATTTTTTAAAAGTGCAATAAAGTAGCAATTGAAGCATACTATATCCTAGGACACTCTATACTAGAACTATAAAATGTGATACTAAACTGAACAACTTTTCTCATATTTTTCACTTACATTTCTTTCCCAAATAAATCTTCAATAGAACCATTTACTACAATATGCTTCTCCCACAATTTATTGTGTAACTTGTATAATTTGGCATTCCTAATATGTAGAGAGTTGTCCTTTATTCTTCAAGTTAGCAAAGATTTTTCAACTCCATCTATAGTTCCCTTTTCATAAAATTTATTGACATTCTTTTCTACATTCTACAAGAGGCTCACCATTAATTGGATTGGGCATTGGTTCAATGTACTAGAACTTTTTGATCCATTCTAATTCAAAATTCTATTTGGATAGATCTGAGTGAGATTGATAATTTTTAATTTAAATTTTATTTTCCCCTTTTGTGCATGAACATCATTTGTGACATCACTTTTCATTTTCTCATCAAAGTCTATATTATCATTTTTGGCATGACTTATATTATTTTATTACCCAAGTCTATAATATCATTTAATGACTCCCTACTTAGGGGAATTTCTTCAAAATCATATTCTAGTTCATCCTCAACTGAGATATCAAATTCACTAATGTAAATTTCTTCAAAATAGTCTCCAACTTGTGATGAATCTCCTTTTTCAATATGTACTAGACATGTAGGTTGTGGTCCTTTTAGGTTCACCACATTTCCACCATGAAAGTATGTTGATAAGGTTTTGCATTTTGGTGTCCACTCTTAGTTTTCAGGGATCATATCAGAACTACTCTTCATTAACATTGTAAACCAATAAAGGATGTGAAAAAAATATTGACTTGTTGAACAAAAGACTACAACAGTATACTACTTAGACTATATATAATAACAATAATATGGTTTGTTCACATAAAAAGGGTATACCTACTACATTCTATAGTACTATCCATTAATTCACAAATGTGTCTAAGTTGTGAGATATCCAAAGGGTATCCACTACCCAAACCTAGTTAACTATAAAAGAATAACCACATTAAAAAAAAAAAAAAATCACTTACCTTTTTGGGAAACAATGAGTCACAACTACTTAATTGGCAATGCAGAGTATCCTATGAAACTTCGACATCAATAAGAATTGCTAGACCATAAAAGAATGAACCATGTAGAATAATAATATCTTATGAATGTATATATACCAAACTAGGTAGGAAAATAAAGTGGGATTAACAATGGGAATGTCAAAAGTAGGAAAAATGATGCTTCCTATGCAAGCCCAAAATATGAAATAGTTAGCTAAATAGGGTTTGTTGTCGACACATTGTTAAAATGGTAAGTGATACCCAACCCAAGGGAAAATAATTTCTTATACTAATGGTGAAATAAAGTTGTTCAATAATAAAACAATAGGTAAAGGATAATTTTTTTTAAAATTAATTATATCCTAAAGGTATATTACATTGGTGATTGGACCAAGATTTTTAACCAATTATGTGTAAACTAATCAATGATTAGCATGGTCTTTAGACCAAAATTTTGTAAATTTTTTGCAATGCAGTTCACCAACTTTACATATTATATTTTCCAAATGATGACCAACCACTGAGACAAAATTGCAAATGACAAAGATTTACCACAAAAAAATCTCTTTACACTCTTAGTAAGTTCTTGGAAATATTTCCTTGTATTTCTCATCCTTCTAGTATTTCCCACTCTTCTTTCTTAGTGCCACCATAATTTATGATACTTGCTATCTATTAGATTCTAATGTTTTGAAACTCGAAAATGTCTAAATTAGGTTGAGAAGCTACTTTCTGATATCTTAGGTTTGGAAGAATTTTATTAAGATTTGAATCTCTATGGGTAGATTTGTAATTCTTATATTCTCCTAGAATTGAGATATTTTTAATATAGCCTTCAAATTTTGAGTGATAAATTTCATAATGTGATATGTCAATAATGATAATAATGATAATAATGTTCAAATTGAATGACATAAAATTTGTATTATTATTTTGAATTTGGAAATGAAGTAAGCTAATGAACTATGTACAAATGGATTAAATTTAGGACTATACTTTTCAATAATCATTTGGAATGAGAATTGATATATTTTCCTAATTTTTATAGATATTTTTTTAGCTACTAAAACACACTAAAAATTAGGGGTCTAATTCCCACCACAAAAGTATATAGAAATAAACTTATTTCTATTTGATCTTAGACTATATTATAGATAACGTGTATAGCTAGAACAATAAAAAATAAAAATCAGGTTTAGACTTATATTTTACTTTTATAATGATTCAAAATTTAACTCACCTAAAATAGACAATTTTCATCTCCCACCACATTTTTCAAAACAAATCTATTCTAACTAGGAGAAAAATTATACATTCTAGAAGAGGACTCTCTCCTCTAGAATGTCATATAATTTTTATTTTTATTTTATATGACTTAATAATTTTCTTTCAAAAAGTCAACCTTTTTCAATTGTTAAACTACATTGTTATAGGATTTTTTAATTATAATATACTATAACTAATTAAAACACTATAAAATCTATATGAGAATAGTCTTGACTCCAAGCTCTAAAAAATAGATTTTATATGTTATTGGAAAAATATTATAAAAAATAGTAAGAGTTATTGAAATGCCACTTTATTAAAATAATTTTATTTCTTTAGTAATTAGATACAAGCTAGTATTAAAAATGAATTTAATAGACATTTCAAATTAGAAAAGTGTGAGACCATTTATAACTTAGCTATAACGAATTTATCTAGATCATATGTTTGAATAAAATTGATTTTTAGATAGAAAGACTCAAATTTAGTCATTATGATAAATCAATCTGAAAGGTTACACAACTTTGTACTTTTACACTAAGTTTATCTTGAATTAGAATTCTTGGATTAAAAATAATGAGTAAAATCATTTATCTTTTTTCCCTCTTATCGCTATCAAATCCTAATAACAATCTTAGACATCATCTTATTTTTTTAAAGAACATCATAATGTAGAATTTTTGGTAGAATACTCCTAATTACAATCCATACTAGAAATTATTCACATTTGATAGTTAGATTATTTTGATTTTACATCTCCATGGGAAGAAATTGAAAGAATAACTTTTATAGAAGCATAATGGTGCAGATAAAATTTCTTCCCTGATTTGCACATTTTTGCAATGTAAATAGACTAAACAATGAGCTATCAATAATATACTTACCTAGTTCTAGTTGAAGGATTCTAACCATTCCCTAGTGTGAGATTTTGGTTCTTGGGACCATTCCAAAAGATGTATATGTGAAAGGTTTGGCACTCTTGTCATCATTCTTTGTTGATGGTATTCTTGATAGCAATAATGTTTCTTTGATTCTTTGAAGATCATTCTTGATTAACATATGCTTTGGGTATCACCAAGTGTTTGGTTCTTTATCTAGATCTTGGTTAATCATTCTTTAACTTTCCTTCTTTGAGTTTTTCTTTACTTGCTTCCCCTTCCTTTGACATTATCCACAACTCTAAGTTGGGGGTTTTTTTAAGGTTTGCAGGAAGTCAATGACGAGGGATATAATTTTGGTTTCTAATAGGATCATTGAGGGTCAAAGTAGAGGGTTTGGAAAAATTGTTATTGCCAAGATTACTAGGGTTTGGATTGTGGGTTCCTAATGGGATGCTAAGTTTACCATAGAGATGACATTGGGTTGTGATGCTACTGGCTATGGGTTTATAGAGAGTGCTCTGTTGCATAGAATCATACGGTTTGCTAAAGTGAATGTGGATGACTTACCATATTTTTTTCCATGGCTTAGGATTGGGTTGAGTGAATTTTCTTGGGGTTAGATACATCCTACATTCCTTACTTTGTTTTTGCATAGAAAAATTCTTGTTTCTCCATGCATTTTTTTATTCTTTCCTTTGATTTTCTAGATTGCATTATTGATGTTCTTCTTTGGTTTAAGACTTTTTTGGTGATGGTTGATATTGAGTAATGTTTCTTGGTGTTCTTATTCTATACTATTTTCCAGCCATTTTGTACATCCACAATGACAATTTTTTTATATGTGGCTTCCATTGAATCTTGTGTAAAATTAGTTCCCTTAGGGTTGTTATTGTGCCTTAATTTTTACATATGTGTGGGCTTTGTTTGAGTTGATGATTTCTTGAATCTCACATCTTTACTTGGATCATCATTTTGCTACTTAATTTTCTTTAAATGATGCACTTCTTTTGGTCTTTGCTACCCCGTGTGCATGGAAAGTGCATATGTTATGCTTGATAAGAAGCTACATTATGCTGATTTTTGTGCTTCTCTTCAAATTAGCTAGGTTTTATTTTTGTGTCTGGTAATAAATTATCTTAATATTTATTTTCTTATCACAACTTTTTTTATTTCTATGCTCTTGATATGACTAGTTGATACTATTTACTATTTCTTTTGTTATTGTTGATGGGGTCATGTTTCTCTTTATTGAAAAATGATTTTTTGTTTCCCCTATATTTCAAGGTTTTATGATGCACTATTCTCAAATCATGAGTCTATATTAGTTAAAAGATGATGACTTTTTTATGGTCTCAAGGGTTGTGAATGACACATTTTTAAGGAAATTTAGATGTGGAAACACCTTCCTATAGTAGTTGTTTATAGAGAAATAATAAAGAATTTTGAAAAGAAAAAAGAACATAAAAAATAACTAGAAAACAATAGACAAAATTTATGTGCAGAATCATTTCTAAAAAAATCTATCACTAAAAAGTCAGAGTAACTTCTTTATATTATATAGTAACCAATGTTGCATACAAACAACCATAGATTTCATACACAAGCTTATATTGTGTTACAATCAATCTGACTTGACACCACTTTGACATGCCCATACATTCCTAATGAATTTTCCAAGCATTTATTCACTATGCAATTTGTTATGAAATTTTGTATATCAATTGTCACATTATAGAATAGTCTACCAACTTCCATCAACCCAACTATATATCATAATAGAACTGCATGCAACTGCAAACACTACTCCATAAAAATCCCCATTCAAGATTCTACGGAATCTTAAAAACTTCTTGGTGAGGTGGTAACGAACTACTACAATATTCTTTCCCTCTTGTGTTCTTGGATAGGTTCTAGAGGCTCTATCTACATCGACAACAAGTTTGAAGTACAGTGGTATTCTATAACTAGTTTATTATATCTTTTAGAAATTTTCATTTTACCTCATATCTTTGTACTTGTGCATCTATATTTAGTTATTTATTTTTAATGGTAATTAAAAACTATTGTTGACTATTCTATATTCAAAGGACGTTATTTATTTTTTACTTTCTACATATAATGGAAATTGCTAATATGGCATTAGTTTTGTAGGGACAATCTTTACATATGATGAAGTAATTAAATGGATAGTCTATCATACACATCATAATTGGTTCACCATTGGCCTTGTTCACAACATGTAGCCACCAAACATACCATACTAAATTTATCACTGACTATACCGTATTAGATTCACCATACTAGTTTTACCATACTCTTCCACTAGTGGCCTTGTCATGCACCATGTTGTTGCTCCACCATTGGTCTTGCCTACACCATTGTGTGTCTCACCAATATTGATTATGTTGCTTCACCATATGGTGCAATCATACATGCCTTACATAAGGCAAGTATCTCCTTTATGAGTCACCTTAATACGTTAGAGGTAGTCATTTACCTCTTAGATGAAACTATCATATAGGCTTCCCCTCCTTTCTACCAATCATTTGTTTAGGTGGATTAGCTTGATTTAACTATTACTTTCTCATTTACTCTAAATGTTTTCCTTAAGTGCTTCTGAATTTTGATTCAGATTCCAATTCTTAGTCACTGGGTGCTTTTTGCGAAGCATGCATTTACTTTCAAATTATCTTTGGCCTTGATACTTGGGAGTATTTGAGTGTTGAATATTTATAGTTCTATGTTTTGTGGTAGATTAGTGTTGCATATCTATTGTTCTCTTTCTTTTATGGATTATAACCATTTTAATATGTTCTTTTTTTTTTGTTAATTATGTTGTTCAAGTCCCCTGTTCCGTCCTTTAGTGTTGTAGTTTCTCCTCTCGACACTACTATTGGTTTTGCTAAGGATTTGCAATCAAAGTAACTACTCTTTCCTCATTTTATTTTAATTCTCATAGGAACTAAGGGCCTATTTGGTTGCCAAAATTAGCTGGAATAGTAATCAACAAATTCTTGAAAAAAATAATTCTTTGTTTGGGAGTCTTAAATCAAAATTTGGAATGAGAATTTGTATTCTTATTTTGGCTAAAAATAAGAAATTTTTTGATTCGACAAAAATACCTATTATTGAATAGAAATTCCTATTCTCATTTTCCTTTTATATATATGATTAAAATTTGAAGTGCATAGGTTTCCAATCTCTTCATATTCAGCCCAAATTTGGATTGAATTGAAGGTATTTTAAAGTTGACATATCCACCACTATTACAGGTGAAAAAATACGAGACAGTAGAATAGGATATGGTTATGGGGGCATCTCAAAGAAGAAAAGTAGTAGTGAAAGGGAGAGAAAAAGAGAGGGAGAAGAATGAAGGATCCATGGAACCTAGAAGTGTTGGAATTTAATGTGGTGGTTGTCTTACCCCTAGAGCCAAATGCCCACCTACCACCTGACGTATTGCAGAATGTTCAAACAAATTTAATGCAGTTAAGTGAGTTTTCAAATTTGCAAATGAGAGAAAAAAATGTTTTAGGTCAAAAGACAAAAAGGAATGATCAGTTTCATTCGACTAGATAAAGAGAAGTTGAAGTTCAGCGGAGCAGAGAAGATAAGAAGTTACAGAGAGAAGAGAAGTGATCAACAGATCTAGTCATTAGAGTGCAGAGACAGAAAGAAGTTCATTTCGTACCTGTAGATGCATGTGTTTCTTCTCTAGTCATATAAGTTTATTGTCTATTTGATTCGACCTGTTGAAGTAATGATTGTTCCAGGCATTATTGTATGCAGCCATTAGAGCTGCAAGTTTAAAGTTTTGAATGTTGAAGTTGTTTAGAGTTTTAGGGTTATTTTAGGGTTTTTTGGTTGAAGCTGAATGCTCCCATTTTTTGTAATGGTTTAATCAAAGTTGAATGGAAAACAAGGAGACATACTAGAATACATTGTTCTTCTTCTATTCATTGCATTTGAGAAGTTTGTTTGGAAGTTTCAAGCTTTGGGTCTCTAGTTTTAATGATGAAAATATTCATGTCATAAGTCTGCACTCAGTCTTGTCTTTATTTGAAGTTTTTATCCCTGTAGTTATTTTTGAACTAACTCGGCACCTTCTTCTACTAAGCTCCACCTTGCAGTGGTGACCGAGCTTACTCGGCATCCATTGGTGCTGAATTTTTCTTCTTCTATCGAGCTCCACCCTCTTGTGGATATCAAATTCACTCAGCATCCACACTACCGAGCTCACTCAGAATCCATGTGTGTCGAGTTGTTCTTCATTTTCTGAGCTCACTCGACAGTCTCTTTCCACTTGGTTTATTAAAGTGCTGAGCAAAACTTGCAGTCGGTAATAGTTTGTGCTAAGTGAAAATTTTAAAAGTTGTGAATTTATTTTAATATTTCTCTCATGGTATCAGAGCTTTGAGGCCCCACATCCAAAGTGAGTTAGGGAAAAATTTTCTGCGATATTTATCATGGCAAGACGTGCAGGAAAGATATGGCAGCAACCACCACCCTTCAATGGACAAAATTATGATACATGGGCAAAGAAGATGAAAACCATTATGGTGTCAAATGAATTATGGGAGTTTGTAGTTAATGGATTCAATGATGTGACAGACCTAGCTCAATATGCTGCTCTTACCAATAATCAAAAGACTCATTTGAAAGAGTTAAGGAGGAAGGATGCTAAGGCATTAAGTCTTATTGAAGTAGCAATGACAAAGATAAATTTTCCCAAAATTGCAGCAGCAAATTATGAAAAGGAAGCATGGGATATCCTTGAGAAGAACTTCAAGGGGACTGATAAAGTTTGTACAGTAAAGCTACAAAATATAAGGAGGGAGTTTGAGAACCTTCAAATGAAGGAAAATGGATCAATTGTAGATTTTAGTTTAAGGACCTCCAATGGGATTAATCAACTAAAGTCAAATGGAGAAGACTATCAAAAGTAGAGGATAGTGGAAAAGATATTGAGGAGTTTACCTAATAAATATGAAAATTTGGTCATGATCATACAAGAGGCAAAAGACGTCACTATTTTGACAATGGATGAGTTGATGGGTACTCTTCAAACCCATGAGCATAGGATCAACAGATCTATTTCTTATTCTTCCTAAGAGCAAGCATTCAAGGCTTAGTCAAATCCAAGAGGAAGAGGGAGAGGAAGAAATGGCTCCAGCAGAAACTCTAGAGGCAGAGGCCAAGGTAATGGAGGACAAAGAAATGTTGCAGCAGAAAGCTCAGGAAGAGCAGATGGAGCAAGCAGATCACAAAATACTTTAAGAGAAGGTAAGAAAAATTACAACTCAAATAGGAGTAATTTAGAATGCTACTACAATCATAAATATAGGCCTTATGCAAGTGAATGCTGGAAGAAGCAAAATGATCAGTCTGAACAAGAAAATGTGGCTGATGTGAACATGGGAAGTGGAAACAATGCCACTGCCTTCATCATGTGTAATGTTGGTGAAGAAGGAAGCCCTAAGGTTTGGTACCTCAATAGTGGATGTAGCAACCACATGAGTGGTAATGAAACTTTATTCTCATTTATTGACAAGAGTTTCAAATCTGAGATTAAAATGGGTAACAATGGAACCCTACCAGTAGTGGTCAAAGGATCTATTATGGTCCACACCAAGCAAGGTGAGAAGAAGGAAATACAAAATGTGTATTTTTCCCCTGGTATGAAGCACAATCTAATGAGCGTTGGTCAGCTCATTCAAAATGGATCAAAAGTACTGAAGGAGAATAACACGTGTGTCATTCATGAAAATGGTGGGAGCAAGAACTTACTTGCAGAAGTTCAAATGCCAAACAATAGAATGTTTCCCTTGAGGATAGAGACATGTTTCTCATCTCAAATTGGTGCTACAGCTCCCACATAATCAGCTCTAAGGAGTGTGATTTAATATCCCTCATGGCTATGGAACTTCAGGCATGGTCATCTAGGTTATGCTAGTTTAAATTTGTTGTCAAATCAAAAAATGGTAGAAAGTTTGTCATGAATAGGAAATTCATGTGACAAGTGTGAGGCTTGTATTTTGGGTAAGCAACGTAGGCTTCCCTTTAATTCTAGAAATTCTAGGAGGGCTAGATATCCATTAGAGTTAGTGCATACTGACCTAGTCCGTCCTATGCAAGTTACTTGCATTGGGGGGAATACTTATTTCATGACATTTACTGATGATTTCAGTCATAGGACATGTGTTTATTTTTTGAAATCTAAATCTAAAGCATTTGATAAGTTTCTTTTGTTTAAAGCTCATGCTAAAAGAGAATGTGAACACTATATCAAGGTCCTAAGATGAGATAGAGGAGGGGAGTATACCTCCAATTCTTTTGTAAATTTTTGCAAGAAACATGGTATAAAGAAAGAGCTCACAACCAGCTATACACCACAGCAGAATGGAGTGGTTGAAAGAAAGAATGGGACCATTGTTGAAATGGCAAGGAGCATGATGAAAGAGAAAGGTCTCCCAACTAAATTTTGGGGAGAGGCTATGGCAACAACAATTTACCTAATTAATAGGTGTCCTACAAAGGTAGTTCGTGATAGAATTCCAATGGAAGCATGGTCTTGAGGAAGATGGATAGTTGAACACCTAAGGGTGTTTGGATGTGTTGCATATGCACATGTGTGTAAAAAGGAAAGGTAGAACTTGGATGACAAAGGTGTGAAGTGCATCTTCACAGGGTATAGCTCAGAATAAAAGGCATATAGATTGTATGACCCGTTGAACAACAAGATGACTCTTTCAAGAGATGTGGAATTTCTTGAAAATTAGTGTTGGTATGGTCCAACTGATGAGTCATTGAGCACTTCAAGTAAAATGCCAATTATGAGTGAAAAAGATGCTGATGAATAGCAAGAAGAAGGAGCAAATAGAAGAAAAGGAAAGCAACCTCAGTCATTGTCAAGCTCCTCTAGGCATGACCAAGTGTCAGTGCCAAGAACCAGTGAAGACCAAACTAGTTGGCAAGGAAGCAACAGTGAAGATTCTGATGCCACACTCTTCTCCCTATTACCATGAAAGACCAAGAGTCTTAGTGAGATATACAAAGATGAAAGGTATGAAGATTATGATGAGAGTGTTAATTTTGCATTATTTTCTCATAGTGATCCAATATATTTTGAAGAAGCTATTAAGGAGAAGAAATGGTGTAAGGCCATGGATGAGGAAATAGATGCTATAGAAAGAAATGAGACATGGGAGCTAACTGAATTGCCCCTCAAGAAGCAAGTGATTGGATTGAAATGGGCCTACAAGACCAAATGTAAATTTGAAGGCAAGATTGATAGGCATAAGACAAGGCTGGTAGTTAGGGGTTACAAATAGTAGTATGGAAGAGATTATGATGAAACATATACCCCGGTTGCAAGAATGGAAACCAATTGTTATCATAACAATTGGAGCTCAACACAAATGGAAGGTATTTCAAATGGATGTGAAGTTCGCCTTCCTAAATGGTGTATTAAAAGAAGAAGTATATGTGGAGCAGCCACCAAGTTATGAAGTTGTCAATGAAGAGAATAAAGTATATAGATTGAAGAGAGCTTTTATGAGCTCAAGCAGGCTCCACGGGCATGGTACAGTAGGATTGACTCATATTTGATGAGCAATGGCTATAGCAAAAGCAATGTTGACCCAACTCTCTACATCAAGGCAAGCAATGGAAATGTGTTGATTGTTGTCTTGTATATAGATGATTTAATTTTCATTGGTAATGACAAGGATCTAATTGGTGAGTTCAAAGAGGCCATGAAAATGAATTTGAAATGACAGACCTAGGTCTCTTGAAATACTTTTTAGGCATAGAAGTAAAACAAATGCATGATGGCATCTTCATCTCTCAAGAAAAGTATGCATGGAAAATCTTGGAGAGATTTAAAATGCAGAATAGTAAGGCCACCCCAACACCAATAGCAATAAGTTTGAAGTTGAGCAAGGAAGATAGCAGCAAAAGTGTGAATCCAACAATATACAAGAGTATGGTTGGAAGTTTAATGTATTTGACTGTAACTCGACCAGACCTAATGCATGCAGTACATTTGATTTTTAGATTTATGGAAACACCAAAGGATTCCCATTAGCAAGCAAGAAAGAGGATCCTAAGGTATGTGAAAGGTACCAAGGGATTTAGAATTTTGTATACTAAAAATAATGATTTCAAGTTGGTGGGTTATACTGATAGTGATTAGACTGGAAGTATAAATGTTAGGAAGAGCACTTCCAGATACATGTTCCATATGGGATTGAGTGCAATTTCATGGGCATCCAAGAAGCAACCTATTGTTGCTTAATCTATAGTAAAGGTTGAGTATATAGCAGCAAATGCAACAACATGTCAGGCTATTTGGTTAAGGAGGATCTTGATAGATTTGAATGAAAGGCAAGAGGATGGAACCACAATTTATTGTGACAACAGCTCATCAATTGCATCGTCCAAGAATCTAGTCGTCCATGGTAGAAGTAAGCATATAAAAATTAGATATCATTTCATGAGAGAGTTGGTGGAGAATAGGGATATCAAAATGGAATTTTGTAAGTCTGAGCAACAGGTAGTAGACATTTTTACAAATCCATTAGGCATTGGAACTTTTGTACACCTAAGAGAGTGTCTTGGTGTAGTTGATATAGATCAGCAGTGATCCTTGTTTTCTTGGCTCGGGACAAATGGGGAGTGTTGGAAATTAATGCGGTGGTTGTCTTGCCCTTGGAGCCAAATGCCCACCTACCACTTGATGGATTGTAGAACATTCAAAAAAATTTAATGCCGGTAGGTGAATTTTCAATTTTGCAAATGAGAGGGAAAAATGTTTTAGGTCAAAACACAAAAAGGAATGATCAGTTTCATTTGACCAGACAGAGAGAAGTTGAAGTTCAGCAGAGCAGAGAAGATAAGAAGTTGTAGAGAGAAGAGAAGTGATCAATAGATCTAGTTGTTAGAGTTCAGAGATAGAAGGAAGTTCATTTTGTGCCTGCAGATGGACGTGTTTCTTCTCTAGTCATTCTGTAAGTTTATTGTTTGTTTGATTTGACCTATTGAAGCAGTGATTGTTCTAGGAATTATTGTATGCAGCCATTAGAGCTGCAAGTTTAAAGTTTTAAAGTTTGAAGTTGAAGTTGTTTAAAGTTTTAGGGTTATTTTAGGGTTTTTTAGTTTAAGCCAAATGCTCCCAGATTTTGTAATGGTTTAATAAAAACTGAATAGAAAACAAGGAGGCATAATAGAATACATTGTTCTTCTTCTATTCATTGCATTTGAGAAGTTTTTTTGGAAGTTTCAAGCTTTGGGTCTCTGGTTTTAATGGTTAAAATATTCACCTCATAAGTCTAGACTCAATCTTGTCTTTGTTTGAAGTTTTTATCTTTGTAGTTGTTGCTGAGCTTACTCAACACCTTCTTCTACTGAGCTCCACCCTACAGTGGCGACCGAGCTCACTTGGCATCCATTGGTGTCGAGTTGTTCTTCTTCTATCGAGCTTCACCCTCCCATGGCTACCAAATTCACTCGGTATCGATTGGTGCCGAGTTTTTCTTCATTTTTCGAGCTCACTTGGCACTCTCCTACCACTCAGTTTATTAAAGTGCCGAGGAAAACTTGTACTCGGTAATAGTTTGTGTCGAGTGAAAATTTTAAAAGTTGTGAATTTATTTCAATATTTCGCTCAAGAAGATGTAACCCTACACAAACTAGTGGACAAACAGGGGTAGTGAAAATGATCCCTCATAAGCAAGGGAATTTAAGGGAGGTGAAGATAATTGTTTTATTTATGCTAGCATAATCATCTGAACGACAATGCGACTAGATGCATATAAGGGAAGATGTAAGTGAAGAAGTTAAATCTGCATACCCCACAAATGATAGGGATGGAACATATCAAGCGATGATTTCATAGATTGAAAGTAAGTGATGATTTCTTTGCTATCCTAACTCAATTTTATCTTTGTGATTTGTTGACATTTAGCATTGTCTATGAAGATCATTGACTACAATGATCTTCCAAATCTGAACCACAATTGCTCGAATGAGAGATTTGCCAAATTTTTTTTTATTCCCAAATCATAGTCTAGGTAGTGGTGGCCACATTCAAGACCAAGTTGCGGTGGTTAATCTTTGGTGGTCTTCTTACTGCTTGAACTCAAATGACAGACATGAACAAATAATTAACATTCATCAAAATAATAGCTAGAGAAGCACTATTTAATCTGTTGTTAAGCTCTTAGACCCAATCTGGTTCCTAATGTTCTACAATTTCTTCTTGTTCCGATATTTCTTTGGCTATAAGATTTTGAAGCAATTCCCATTCTATTTTGTCTATCCAAATAGAAGGAACAAATTCCTATTCTAGAAATAGCAATTGGTGTAAAGTTTTGAGGTTCTTTCAAATCTATTTTAAATTGGTTTGAATGTATTTCTATTGTAGTAAGATAAAATTATTTTTTATATTGTATAAATTTCAAATGTTTGTATTACATTGGATATGAGTCTTTCTCATACTATTGTTACATGTGTCCTAGCTCTTTGATTTTGTATTTAAAACTAAACAAAAACTTTTCTTCTTTATAATTAATAAACTAAATATATATCTTTATTAAAATATATACGACATACAATATTTCTTAAATTTAAATAAACAAATTTCTATTTCAATGTTGAATAAGACATTATAATGTTAAAATCCACTCTATTTAATTTATAATTGTAATATTTATTACAATAATAAATAACTACAATAAATGCAATCTGACACTAATAATTTAAACTACACTTCATCTCTAGTCCTTGTATAATGCTTTTGAGAAAATGCTTGCCCAAGTTAGCCAATCAAGAACAAAAACGATAAAAACAAGTCATCATCACCAACTACTCCTAAATATAAAAATTCATTGTATTGTAGAAGTCAGCCGATTCTTCTCTATTTATACAACCTATTTTCACAATACATAAAAATGTGGTTGTAGACTACAAACAAGAAATGGGAAAGACTTTTTCAAAACTACGTCTTCTACATCTTGTTAAGAAGAAGCTTCCAAAAGAGCTAAGGAAGAAAGTTGTAATTTTACAATGTGATATTGGGTGACAGACCTACTGAGATAACAAGCCAAAGGACATGGTCAAGAATGAGCTTTTGGTACAAAGACAAATTTTTTTCATCTCTTTATTTCACTTATCTCCTATGTCAAATAGATTACCAGGGACTGCAACTAATAGAATCCCATGTTTAAAGGAAACACTCATTCATGAGAGGGACCTTTATATGGCCTCTACATTGTTTGAAGTTGGAAAGGAATGTAAATCAGTTGTAGCAGTTGTTGGAAGGGCCCATATTATTGGCATTAAGGAAAATTGGAAGAAACCCATTGATATAGAATCTTTAATGCAAGTTGAGGCTGTAAAGACCTCAGTCGCTTTGGTTATATTTTTAATTTCGCTGATTAGTTGTCTTATGATTGATATAGCAGCGAGAAATAGTACAGTACGTAATCTGAACTGTTGTATGCATAGACTTTACTTTGATGAGTCATTTACAATGAGATTAATACTATTTCTGAGGGTATGAATGTTCAAAACTGTTATCTAGAATACATACTTTGACCCCTTTACAACCCAAACAATCTTACATGGTGGTTGCCATTGTTCCTCCTATTCCCACAGAAAGTTTAACACTAGCTAGCATGGGGATGCAGGCGGCTTCGATAGTTCCTCCTCTAGGGGTTTTGTAGGTTGTAAACCCTGCTAACACGTAGGGAATCAAGGCTGCCGCTAGGGCTTTTTCCTTGGTCGGGGCTTGCACTCCTCTTGCGGTCTCCTCCATTGTGCTACCAACAATACAACGTTCTCGTAGTCCTCCTGGACATGCAGAGGTACCAAAGACAAAGCAACAAGCTGTAAGTTCAAAGGATTTTTTGTCTGACTTTCACCTGACTCCTACCTTCATGCAAAATAGCTACTCCTCTCTCGAGGATGAGGATGACATCGAAGAGTTCTCATGAACTGCCTTTCATGGAATGTTAGAGGTCTTACAGACCTCACTAGAAAGTACTATGTCCAAGATGTCCATCATAGACTTGGTAATTTGGATTTTTTGTGTTTACAAGAAGTAAAGATCTCTGGTTTCATGCTTTCTATTGCATGCCGCATCATTTGGCAGGATGGCATTATGTTTTCATCACAACATGATGCTGGTTGAGGTGGTGTAGTTACTCTCCTATCACGTTGCATTCATTCTGCTACTATTTCACATGGTACTAACTCTTTGCATAGAATTGTTTAGATTTTACTTTCCATTAACAATCACTCTTTTGGAGTCATTAATGTTTATGCTTCCAATGATGCTATTGAAAGAGCTCAGTTGTGGGCCTAGTTGGCTAACAATTTACCTCCAGCTACTTACGTCATGTGTGGGGACTTCAATATGGTTGAAGTGGCATTTGACAAAGAAAGCATTCTACCTTTTCATTAGACAGTTGGGGAAAGAGCAACTTGGTACTACATGTGTAATAAATTGGGCCTGTTTCATTCCAACACTAACTGTCACTAGAGTAGTGGGGTCTGGCACACTTAGTCCAACTTTTGAGCTGGCCTAGATTGTATATTAAAATGTCTTGATTGTGCCATGATCTCTGCGCAATCTTTTTTCTCCTTTTCTGAGAATCGAGATTTTCTTGTCATTCCCCTGTCAGATGTTACTATATCTGACCACTATCCTATTTATTTTGGCATTACTTGGCAAACAACTATCCCCAAGGTAGCTAAGTCTCAGTTTTTCCTCAACATGTCAGTGCTGATGTATGCTTCCACCATCTTACATATCCAACATGTCTAGAATTTGGAGCAACGTCCACATTCTCAAAGGGGATGGATTCAATGGTGGAATGATGCCATTGCCAGAACTGCGTGATTCCTACGCATCTTTGGGCATCAAGTCACCATGTTTTAAAAAACGGCTTATGCAACTAACACCATTGCCATTAGAAAAGCCTCTGAGGCTCTCTCTCTCAACCACTTTGATACAGATCTGCAAGTTCAACTTGCCAAGATTCAACATGACAAGCAAGTTGCTAACAACTATTTGTGCCCATGGAGCTCAACTCAAGGTTCATCTCCATTGGTTGAAGGTTGGAGAAAAGTCCTCAAAAGAATTTTTTCATGCTCTCTGAGCCTGTCATACCAAAGTTGGGATTCAAAAAATCAAACAAGACACGACTGTTCTATCCAGCCTCCTCGACATCCTGCAAGCATTCGCTCATCATTATGAGAATGTCTTTACTTCGCAGGGAAATTTAGTTGCCCAAGAAGAAGCTCTATGAAAATGCATCTTTGTTACTCCAAATCGCCTTGTAGGGGAGCAGTGTGCTTTTTGTGAGCAACTTCTTTCCCTCAGCAATCTTAAAGAGGCTGCCTTTTCTATGGCAGATAAGAAGTCCCCTATGTGTGATGGATTTTCTTGTGAGTTTTACAAGCTGCACAGAGTCTATCTTGAAGCATTTCATTATAAAAGCTTAGGAGCCATTATAAAGAAAGTAAATATTAAATTCATACCTAAAGCTGGTGATCCAGAGGACATATGCAATTGGAGGCCCATCACCCTTTTGAATGTGGCTTATAAGATAATTGCCAAGGCACTCTCCCTCAAAATCAGGCACATGCTGCCTCTCATTCTGTGGCCTGAGCAAACTGGCTTCATCAAATCCAAATACATTCTTGATAAAAATATTGCTATCTAGGAAGGGATGGAATGGGTTCGCAAGTCCAAACAAAAGGCTATCCTTCTAAAGATAGATTTTGCCAAAGCATATGACCGCATTGAATGGCCGTTCATCCTAGCTATGCTCCAGGCCCTAGGATTTGGTCCCAACTTTATTCAATCCGTGGAGATTCTTTTTGGTGATGCTAATGTGTACATTACCATTAATAATTTTTAGTCTAAGGCCTTTGGGCTCTTTCACTCCATCAAGCAAGGTAGCCCTTTAGCTCCAGTGCTTTACATTCTTGCTGCTAAAGGATTTGGGTACCTGCTTGCTCATTCTATATCCTTAGGATTGGTTTGTGGCATTGCCTTGCCAGATTCTACATCCCAGCTTGTCAATGGTCATTTTGCTGATGATTCCTTCCTTACTCTTCTTGAAGATGAGGAAAGCATCAACAATGCACTATCTTTTCTAAAAACTTTTTGTCAAGTATCTTGCTTTGCCATTCAATGGCATAACACACTCTGCTACTACCAGTCTTTTTTGCTAGCTCCACCCTGGCTCAGCCAATTTGAGTGGAAATGGGTCACTCATAGTGAAATTTTTCATTTTCTTGGCATCCCTTTTGCCTTTCAGGCTTCCCCTCTGGAGCTTTGGAATGTTGTCCTTGCTAAGATTGCAAAAAAGCTTGATTACTAGATTACCAAGCCACTCTCTCTTACTGGTAAATTCTAGATTTGTTCTAAGATTCTGGCAGCCATGCATGTTTATTATTCTTCCTATTGGGCTCCTTCCAAAGCTTCCTATCTTAAACTGGAACACTTGCTCAGAGATTTCCTCTAGGCCTCTAGTTTTGATCATCATGGATTTCACAAAGTCGCTTGGGAGTTTTGTTCCCTCCCTAAAGAATATGGTGGCCTTGGTCTGCTTTCCACTAAAAAACAAGGCCTTGCACTTTGTGCCAAGTGGATCATTCGAGCTATTACTAGAGATGAAGCTTGGAAGATTCTTGTTTGCCATTGCATTTCTTTTGGCTTCCTTGTCAATAGACCTACGTGGTAGGGGATTGGTTTTCAAACCCTTGTCATCATGTGTGAGCCTATTGTCATACAAGGCTCGTTTGTTATCAAGAGCATCTGGAAAGCTCGAGAGGCTATCAAGCCTTGGCTTCTTTGGTTTGGGGATGACTTTTGCAATGGTCTCTCCTTGAATTAACAAAATATTTGGTGGTCTCCCCTATTTTCCATTCAGGTTAATCCTCTTGCTAAGACCCACGGTGCTAGTGCTCTTTTTTTTTTCAAACATGGCATTAGAACTATCAAAGATCTCTTTTCTAGAGTCACTACGAGTTTCGAGGCCTAGGAAGACATGCAGGTTCAGTACCACCTTGTCCGTGTAGATCGACAAACTTTTGACCCACTACTTTCCTCCATCCCTGTACATTTGGTGCACAAGGTTGGAATTCAGTATGGTCGTCCTTGGTGGCATGACTGGAAGTGGTATCCTGACACTCCTTTTGCCAACTACAAGCCCAATAAGGGATACCAATGACTTTCAACCCATCCTCTGATGGTAGACATGCTCAACAAGAGATGGCATTTGCAATCTTTACTTTCTCAATGGAAAAAATGCTTTGATACCATTTGGTGCACTATTACTGAGCCCAAGATCGCCCACTTTGCTTGGTGCTTTTCCTTCCAAGGTCTTCCCTTGGGACCTTAGCTTAAGCACATTGGGGTTCTTGATCCCAGATGCCCCTTCTATGGTCAGCCTGAGTCCTTTCTGCATATTTTTTGGTTTTGCAAACATGCATAGAATTATTGGCACTGGATTCATGATTTTTTCAAGCGCTTTAGGCCCAAACCATTTTCATGGCACATGATCTTGTTGGGTGATTCCCCCAGAATTCCCAAAAAGTACTCCTAGATCTAGCATACATTCAGGATGGAAATTTTGTTTACTTTGTGGAAAGATAGAAATGTTGTTTTATTCACACACAACTTTTTGGATGTTAACATTACAATGTACACTAAAGCTTGTATTTGTAACAATGTTATTATGCAGATACAGGTGCAAGCTAACAAAGTTACCCTGGAAGTTACTCACCTATAGGAGCTACTCAACCATTGGGGCAATGCCCCTTGTACTGTGGCTCTAGTACCTCCAAATGCCTCGGTAGACACCTTGATGCCTTGTGGTCGCCGTCAATAATGCCACTCCTCAGGTTGCCACTCGTACACTCCGCACTCGCAAGCTTCCTGCCACCGCTCTCCTAGTGGTGGGGCTCATAGTTGGAGGCACCACTCTGCCTCCCCACCTTGTGGTGGCTCTGGCTAGTCCCTAGCTCCTCCTCCTGGTGCTCATCGAGATAATGCTGGAAAATGGCCTCTCCTGGCACTGGCAATCTCTCCTCCGTGGCATGAGGTCAAAGATGTGGAGGCTGCCACTGATCCCCTTGCTACTGGTTCTCCTAATGATGGCTAGTCTGTACCCATCCTGCCCCCCAATCTCACCAATGATTGAGGTTTCAATGACAAAGATGATCCTCCCCCCTCGATTGCCACTTCTTTGGCAGCCTAAGGTTGCTATATATGTTTTTTTTTTTTTTAATGAATAGTTGCTATTTCCGGCTGATGCCATGTGTTTAGATCTGGCTTAGGCCACTTGAACTCTCTCATGGGGTGATCTTGTATCCCCTGACCCCTTTTTTGTGAATTGTATTCTAAGTATGTTTTTTTAATAGAACAAGACTATTCATCAAAAAAATTAAAATTAAAAAGTGCAATTTTCATGCGGAATTTTTGTTTTAGAGATTTAGGTACTTGATATTACAATCTTCATTCAATATAAATATTGAAATTTGTTTCCAACTCATAGTAAGAAAAGTTTAGTTTTCAAAATGACTATTAATTAAATTTTTCTGATTCTACTAACCTTCTTTAGTATATAATCAACTAAATTGTAAATCTATATAATTTATGTTTAGATTCATGGAAGAAACCTCAACACATTGCCTTCTTGAAGCAACCCCCAGATTAAACATAGGTGAAATCATTGGAAATACTTCAAAACAACACTCCTCCCAATATAATGTGATGTTGCAAATTTTGAAGTTTAACTGTTTAATATTTATAAAGTTGAAAAACATATACCAGTACACTTAAAATTGTAACTGCACTTAATGGACATTGCAAGCTTAAATTTCAGTTCCATGAGAGTTTAATTTCAATTAATTTGAATTGAGATTTTAATTGACAAATACATATTTGCATCCCTATATTTATAAACATTTACATTTAGTATAAAAGTTAAATAAAATATATTTTAAATTATTAGTTTTAATGTTAAAATAGTTTGAGAAGATAATTATATCAAAAATAAAATAATTAGGGTTAATGTATCACAAGTTCATACATGAGCCAATACCAATAAAATATCTAGAACTAAGTTATTACATTGTGTCCCAGCTGGACTATGCATTATGGCTCCAAATATGTACATTAAAAAAAAATGATGCAAGGTAAAAAATACATATTCACTGTAAGTTCTTCTGCATTATGAAATGAGGCTTGTCAATAGCAACAACAGAGGGGTTAGCAGCATCGGGTTCCTGATTTTCTTGGTTTGCATGATCCACGTTCTCATTACTAGTTTACGGTTCCTAAATGTATAGTACTATATGTTGATGTGTGTTTTATGACCCACCAAATAGTAGAACAAAATACCAAAATATCTTATCCGCTCTTGAATAAAGTCTCATGTATGCTAAGATTGCTAGAAGATCATGCAATGACTTCAAGGTTCCTCTAATGCCAGGTCTTGACTATCGATAAGATTAGTGGTTGATGTGATTTTTTGATGATCACAAGGGGCATTATGTGTTTATTTAGATTCATTTCAAGCCAAACTAGATGTGTGAGCTATCTTAGGATTTTGCAATGAAGTACTTTTTTTGGAGTTTTCACAAAATATGCAGAAATTCAATAAGACAGGGTTTAGGAATTCTATTCTAATCCTAAGGGTAGTGATAACAAAAAATAGTATTCTAGTGGACAAATTCCTCAATTTACCAAATTTTTCTTTGCCAAGTTATACTACAACTATGCATGAATCGGTGCAATCTTCGAGGGTTATGCTAAAGATTTTCATATCACTGCATACGCCATCATAAAGAACAATGTATACAAATGATAGAAGTTAAGCATATGCATGAAAGCGGTTCAGGCTAACTTTGCATGAAAAGTTAAAATCACTAAAACATAAAAAGTATAAACCAAAGGAATTCATCAATACACCATCATATTCTTCATTGTAATCACCACACATTAACTAGGCTAAACTTAATCTAATTGAAGAAATTTAAGAGAACAAGCAAGCACTAAGACACGTCAAGTATTCACCAAACTCCAATAAAAACTTTATTATCTCAGTAACTCATAGCAACAATCTCATAAAAATCTCCCCTTTACAAATGAGAAATGAGGCCTTTATATAGGTCCTCACTTACAATAGGTGGCCTAGATGATCACAATAACCAATGGCCAAGATTGTGACACATCAGCCCTAATTAGGGTTAGGGAAAAGGAAAGGAATCTACATTAATGCAACAAGGAATCCATTACTATAGTGGGTAATAAATGCCAAATATGCATACTTTTTTAGGAAGGAATGGGGTGCAATAAATATCCACCATGCATGTCCATTACTCAATAAATACTCAGTCTTCCTTGAATAAATTATTCTTGATTCCATTCTCTGAATGCATAGAAGTTTGACTTGGAGACCTTAGTTCTTCATCAAAGATAATTAGATGCCATCAAATGATGATGGAGGCCATGTAAGATCAATTCTTTTCCAACTGTATCATTTTAACTAAGATCCTACTTTGACTGACTTTTCTAAAAATCTCTCTTCAAACATTCTAGTCTTCCATGTAGTTGCTTGGAAATTTATCTCCCTAAAATGGATTGGAATCCCTTGCTAATGATTATGTTACTCTAGAATTTCTTCATATTGAACTTCCTTCACCATGTTCTTGGACTTTTGGATTTGAACTTTGATCTTTGAACCTTGAATGTCTATGACTAGATCACTTAGTACTTTGATCTTGGTACTAGAATTTTGGATTTGAGTGTCTTTGTTGAATTTCTAGAACTAGAGCTTTCTCCTCCTTTTTCTTCGAATAATTTCAATTTATTGTTATGCTTTTTCTTACATTTTGAAGAATTCCCCCTTTTTAAATTATCATCAATCATTTTTCCAGTCTTGGGTACACACTTGAAGAGGGTGAAATTCAAGATCTGGAGGAGAAATTTCCAACACTTAATCCTTTTTCATTTTTTGATGAAGGAGAAAGTTTCCAACACTTAGCCATTTATTCTTCCATGAAGGAGGAATTGCCAACACTTAGCTAGTTTTTCTTCCATGAAGGAGAAACTTCCAACACTAGCATTTTTTCTTCCATGAAGGAGGAATTTCTAACACTTCGCCATTTTTGCTTCTATGAAGGACAAATCTCTAACACTTAGCCATTTTTGCTTCCATGAAGGAGAAATTTCCAACACTTAGCCATTTTTTCTTCCATGAAGGAGAAATTTCCAACACTTCGCCATTTTTGCTTCCATGATTTCTAATTCTCTTGCTAGTGAAAATTTTGAGTGGTCATAAATTTTGTCCATGATGGAAGAATTCCACAACAACCATTTTTCTCCAACGTAGGATTTTTTGAGAGATCATGGATTTTGTCCATGATGGAAGATTTCTCCAGCAACCATTTTTCTCCAAGGCTGGATTTTTTGAGAGATCATGGATTTTGTCCATGATGGAAGAATTCCACAACAACCATTTTTCTCCAAGGCTGAATTTTTTGAGTGATCGTGGATTTTTTCCATGATGGAAGAATTCCGCAACAACCATTTTTCTCCAAGGCTGGATTTTTTGAGTGATCGTGGATTTTGTCCATGATGGAAGAATTTTGCAACAACCATTTTTCTCCAAGGCTGGATTTTTTGAGAGATCGTGGATTTTTTCGATGATGGAAGAATTTTGCGAAGACCATTTTTCTCTAAAGCGAGACTTTTTTGAGAGATTGTGGATTTTGTCCATAATGGAAGAATTCTGCAACAACCATTTTTCTCCAAGGCTAGATTTTTTGAGAGATCGTGGATTTTATCCATGATGGAAGAATTATGCAACAACCATTTTTCTCCAAGGCAAGATTTTTTGAGTGATCATGGATTTTTTCCATGATGAAAGAATTTTGCAACAACCATTTTTCTCCAAGGCAAGACTTTTTGAGTGATCATGGATTTTTTTCATGATGGAAGAATTCTGCAACAACCATTTTTTTCTTGATTGACTATTGTGCTTGCTCATTCTTTTGGATATAGACACATGTACCCTTTTGGCTCTTTATCAACCATAGCTCACTTGTTGTAGAAATAGACCTACCAAAAATAAACATTCTAAAAATAGTAAGCTGTCCCAAAGTCAAAATAAGGCCAATCTGAGAGGCAGTGAAATTTACTAAAAATAGACTTACTAAAAATAGACTTTCTAAAAATAGTAATTTGTCCAAAAGTCAAAATAAGGCCAATCTGAGAGGTAGTGAAATTTACTAAAAATAGACTTTCTAAAAATAGTAATTCAAGACATTCAATTCTCAAACAAGCAAATAATTTCCATTCTCAGAGCCACATGGACAACACTTTCCATATCTAGCCAATTTTACCAATTCTCATTGGAAAGAAGGAACTTTAGAAGATTGAGCCCAATACTACCAAGAACTAAAGCCAAAAGGAGAAGATCAAGAGACAAAAGGGGGCCCCCCATTTGCAATGGGGCGATGGTGTGAAAAGCCCACAATATCTAGCACCCACCCAAAGAAATGTTTTTGAACATTTAAAGAAATAAGTAACTTAGAACAAAAATATTAGGATGGCCTATCTAAAAATCTACTTAAGGAAAAACACTCAACAAGGGAAAGAACTCTCAAGTTGACCATGAGTACCCTAACCATAAGTTACTCATGTGTGTGCAAATGATTTATTTCCCACTCTACAAGAACTTGATAATCTCTCAAATTCATTAAACTTAGCTATTATAATATCCTTACTTCAAAAGCAACTTGGATAGAGCCCCGCTACCAGTGAGGCATCTATAGCCCTGATGTAGTTATTGCTGTGGCACCACAATCATGGTTCTACCTTTAGTGATTATTTTTATAGCACTGGTTGAGATGATTGCACACCCTTGAACCAAATTTCATGTTTATTTTCACTTTGATACTGCCTTTCCTTTGCATAAATTCTCTTTTCTTTTCTCATGATATTTCTTTTTCTCAATCTTTTGTTTGGTTTGTAGGCAATGAAGCTTGTGGAGGGTTTGGAAGACCATAGTGGCACTATAGCAGGTGTAAGATCTTCGCTAAGTCCAATTTCACTTCAAAACACCAAGAACTCAGAGAAATTAAGTGTGAGTAGAATGTTGTAACCATGTCAAAGATAACTTAAGAACCTCCATCATGTTTGACCCAAATTTAGTACAAGTCCTACCATAGACCAACTACTAAGCACATCCTTTAATCTCTGAACCTTGTCAAATGTATTCAAGAAATGAACAACATAGACTTCATTTTGTCACCAAAAATGTGAAATCCACACACCTTGCCCACGAGTGATAACATGGACCCCCTTTGCACTTGCAAAGGCCCCAAACCAAAATGCTTTCTAACTGAGGGAAGCTAAAAGATTTCAAGTCAAATGACTACATACAAATCAAACTCGAGCTCCCTCACAACATCTAAACTAAGAAACTAAAAGAAAACTATTCTAACCAACTCTAAACTAAACAACTAAGAGAAAACTATTCTAACCAACTAAAAGGGAAACTAAACTACCCAGCTGAAAGGAAACTAAACTACTCTCCTAAACCAAATGGCCCAAGAGAAATCTAACCTAACTATTTACAAGAATCCTGAAGGGATGACACAAACCAAACTAATATATACACATGATGTAGCATGGCTTCTCAAGATTTTGAAGAGTATCAAGGATTGGGTAAGGGTTTTTAGTTCAGCATTTTTATCCTTCTATTTTGAGAAAATATTTATCACCCAATTTTCAACATCAGGGAAACTATCATGCAAGACCAAAAGTTGAGGCAATTCATGTGGTTCATGGTCAATCCAAATGCAAGTTTTATTTCCTAAACCTCCATAATCAAAATAATAATTATCAAAATTTTCAACATTAGAAGCAAGGAAAGAAACAACCTGGCATGTCTCAACTAGTAGTTCATGTTGAAATCCTTGTTGATTATTCACATGTTTAGGAGGACGCATTTAGTGGTGGATTCCCCCTCTGGTGGTAACATCAAACTCACAAGTGTTCAAGATAGGATAACTCTTGTGATCAAGCCCTTGGAATACTACTTTAGGTTGTTTGTCCTTATATAGCGTGAACCATGCATCCATGTGTGTATTACTAAGTGCATCCTTAACAATCAAGGATTCCTTAATGAGCTCTCCTTCATATATATTCCCAACTTGTTCAAATACAATATCTAATTGTGACATCAACCCAAATTTCTCTTCATCATCCTCACCCATGGTGTTGCTTGTAGATTTCTCTTTAGGAACATCTTGCAATTCTCTATGTAGAATCTTATCAAACATAGAATTCTCATGATTGAAAGGAAGATCATCAAATCACTTCATAAATTCATCATCAACTTCAATAATAGGTGGTAATGTTTCAGGAGGTCGAATTTGATGGTAAACCATGGCACTTGTAGTAACTTTATCATCTTGAAATACATTTGGAAATCAATCAACTTCTCTCATGATATCATTTAGCACCCCCCAAAGGTTGTAGTATCTCTTATGGTTTTGTCGAATTGTTCCATATACCTTGATTCATCTATGATAACTTTTAATTCCTCATTCGTCTTGTCCACCTAATTGCCTTCTATTTCATGGGTATGTGAAATTTCTTGCAAGTCATCCTCAAGAATTTGACTTTGTAGCATGTGGGAAAGTTCACCAAGGACCACATCCTCAAACTTGGGGTGATTATTTTCTAGTTCTTCATTATGTAGATCTTTTTCTTCTATGTCTCCCCTTCCTTTGATGAAATTAATTGTGTCCTTGATTTATTTTCAACACCTTCTTGTGAAGTAATATGTGAAAGTTCTTCCTCTCGATTGTCATCATCATTATACTCAACCATGAATCCTTGATGCAACTGATTTCTTTCTTCACCATTTAGTTCCCAACATGAGTGAAAGCTACCACCTTCCTTCGACATCCAACTTGGAATTTGGAAGAAATAGTTTTCACCCCCCAAAGATATCTCCTCATACCAACCCATTTGGAACTTGATCAAGTCAATGATATCTTGGCAAGATAGGCATCTAAATTATGAATGTGAAAGACTATGCACATGACACCAAGTATCTCCTCCATATTCAATTCTTGGTTTCTTATTGATATCTTCTTTGAACTCAACAAAGTCTTCTTCAAAATTGACAAGCACCATAGGATCATACACTTGTGCGAAAGAAATCCTTCTTAGTAATGCCAAGTCGACCCTCAAAAGGAACACCAAACAATGGATTTCCTCATGCTCTGTGGTACCATGTATCCTACATTGACCTGATGTTGCAAGTTGAGATAAATTACAAGGATCTAGTTGTTTGTTCAACTCAAACCAAATTGGGAGAAGATCAATCCACCTATCCATTGAGAAATCTTTTCTTCTTTTCTCAAGTTTTCCAATTTTTCACTCTTCTAGTTTTTTCAAAATTTCACAATTTTTTTTGAATTTTTCCCTTTGAAGGGATCTCCTATCTTGGATATAATTGAAAGCTCACCACTGTTGAAAATTCCATGGATACACTTTGTATGGCCCTCCTTCTAGTGCTAGTTTTTGTTGATGCGTGTTTTATGACCCACGAAATAGTAGAACGAAATACCAAAATATCTTATCCTCTCTTGAATAAAATCTTGTGTATGCTAAGATTGCTAGAAGATCATACAATGACTTCAAGGTTCCTCTAATGATAGGTCTTGACTATGGATAGGATAAATGGTTGATGTGATTTTTTGATGATCACAAGGGGCCTTATGTGTTTATTCAGATTCATTTCAAGCCATACTAGATGTGGGAGCTATCTTAGGGTTTTGCAATGAAGTACTTTTTTTTGTAGTTTTCACAAAATATGCAAAAATTCAATAAGATAGGGTTCAGGAATTCTATTCTAATCCTAAGGGCAGTGATAACAACAAATAGTATTCTAGTGGATAAATTCCTCAATTTACCAAATTCTGCTTTGCCAAGTTATACTACAACTATGCTTGAATGGGTGCAATCTTCAAGGGTTACTCTAAAGATTCTCATTTCACCGCATATGCCATCATAAAGAACAATGTATACAAATGATAGAAGTTAACCATATGCATGAAAGGGGTTTACGCTAACTTTGCATGAAGAGTTAGAATCACTAAAACATCAAAAGTATGAACCAAAGGAATTCACCAATACACCATCATATTCTTCATTGTAATCACCACACATTACCTAGGCTAAACTTAATCTAATTGAAGAAATTTAAGAGAACAAGCAAGCTCTAAGACACGTCAAGTATTCACCAAACTATAATGAAAACTTTATTATCTTAGTAACTCATAGCAACAATCTCATAAAAATATCCCCTTTATAAATGTGAAATGAGGCCTTTATATAGGTCCTCAATTACAATAGGTGGCCAGGATGATCACAATAACTGATGGCCAAGATTGTGACACATCAGCCCTAATTAGGGTTAGGGAAAAGGAAAGGAATCTACATTAATGCAACAAGGAATCCATTCCTGTAGTGGGTAATAAATGCCTACTATGCATGCTCATTTAGGAAGGAGTGGGGTGCAATAAATATCAACCATGCATGTCCATTACTCAATAAATGCTCAGTCTTCCTTGAATAAATTATTCTTCATTCCATTCTCTGAATGCATAGAAGTTTCACTTGGAGACCTCAGTTCTTCATAACCGATAATTAGATGCCATGAGATAATGATGGAGGCCATGTAAGCTCAAGTCTTTTCCAACTCCATCATTTTAACTAAGATCCAACTTTGACTGACTTTTCTAAAAATATCTCTTCAAACATTCTCATCTTCCATGTAGTTGCTTGGAAATTTATCTCCCTAAAATGGATTGGAATCCCTTGCTGATGATTATGTTACTCTAGAATTTCTTCATATTCAACTTCCTTCACCATTTTCTTGGATTTTTGGATTTGAATTTTTATCTTTGAACCTTGATTGTCTAGGACAAGATCACTTAGTACTTTGATCTTGGTATTAGAATTTTGGATTTGACTGTCTTTGTTGAATTTCTAGAACTAGAGCTTTCTCCTCCTATTTCTTCAAATACTTTCAATTCACTATTATTTCTTTTCTTACATTTTGAATAATTCCCCCTTTCTTAATTATTATCAATCATTTTTCCAGTCTTGGGTACACACTTGAAGATGGTGAAATTCAAGATCTGGAGGAGAAATTTCTAGCACTTAATCCTTTTTCATTTTTTGATGAAGGAGAAATTTTCCAACACTTAGCCATTTATTCTTCCATGAAGGAGGAATTGCCAATACTTAGCTAATTTTCTTCCATGAAGGAGAAACTTCCAACACTAGCATTTTTCCTTCCATAAAGGAGGAATTTCTAACACTTTGCCATTTTTGCTTCTATGAAGGACAAATCTCCAACACTTAGCCATTTTTGCTTCCATGAAGGAGAAATCTCCAAAACTTAGTCACTTTTTCTTCCATGATTTCTAATTCTCTTGCTAGTGAAAATTTTGAGTGGTCATGGATTTTGTCCATGATGGAAGAATTCAGCAACAACCATTTTTCTCCAATGCGGGATTTTTTGAGAGATTGTGGATTTTTTCCATGATGGAAGAATTTTGCAACAACCAATTTTCTCCAAGGCTGGATTTTTTGAGAGATCATGGATTTTGTCCATGATGGAAGAATTTTTCAACAACCATTTTTCTCCAAGGCTGGATTTTTTGAGTGATTGTGGATTTTGTCCATGATGGAAGAATTCCACAACAACTATTTTTCTCCAAGGCTGGATTTTTTGAGAGATCGTGGATTTTGTCCATGATGGAAGAATTTCGCAAAGACCATTTTTCTCTAAGGTGAGTTTTTTTGAGAGATTGTGGATTTTGTCCATGATGGAAGAATTTTGCAACAACCATTTTTCTCCAAGGCTAGATTTTTTGAGAGATCATGGATTTTGTCCATGATGGAAGAATTATGCAACAACCATTTTTCTCCAAGGCTAGATTTTTTGAGTGATCATGGATTTTGTCCATTATGGAAGAATTCTGCAACAACCATTTTTCTCCAAGGTGAGACTTTTGAGTGATCATGGATTTTTCCATGATGGAAGAATCCTGCAACAACCATTTCTTTCTCGATTGACTGTCGTGCTTGCTCATTCTTTTGGATATAGACACATGTATCCTTTTGGATCTTTATCAACCATAGCTCACTTGTTGTAGAAATAGACCTACCAAAAATAAACATTCTAAAAATAGTAAGTTATCCCAAAGTCAAAATAGGGCCAATCTAAGAGGCAGTGAAATTTACTAAAAATAGACTTACTAAAAATGGACTTTCTAAAAATAGCAAGTTGTCCCAAAGTCAAAACAAGGCCAATCTAAGAGGCAGTGAAATTTACTAAAAATAGACTTCCTTAAAATAGTAAGTCAAGACATTCAATTCTCAAACAAGCAAATAATTTCCATTCTCAGAGCCACATGGACAACACTTTCCACATCTGGCCAATTTTACCAATTCTCATTTGAAAGAGGGAACTTAGAAGATTGAACCCAATACTACCAAGAACTAAAGCCAAAAGGAGAAGAGCAAGATACAAAATGGGGCTCCCCATTTGCAATGCGGTGATGGTGTGAAAAGCCCACAACACTATCCTTTCTTATTTCTTTTCATTTAGCATATTGGAGTACGTGTTCAAGTATTGAAGAGATTGCACATCCTTTCTAAATAGGATCATAGTATCATCTCGTAATCAAAGTCATGAACTTTTGTTTTGGCACTTCGAGCACTATAGAGACCTTTGACACAATATGGAATGAGAGAGTTTATTGTTAAGTTCAGTCAACATCTTCTTTTTGCTTTGAAAATTATCCTTGATGAAGCATATAAGTATTTCCATATGAAGAACAAAACAAAACTCAAGTTTCCTATTAGGATATTCTAATTTTTCTATTCATGTTAAAGGTTTATCAAAAAAAATAGGCCATGTTTCATACACAAGTTTGCAATAGAAAAAGGTGTTCAAACTATTCAAGATGACTGCATTAGGAGCATTGAACAAGTTCCAAACCAATTGAAGACAATCTTAAACTAACAAGATGTTTTCTTAGTAACAAAATCCATCTAAAATAGACATCCCTAGGTTTATTAGGACATTGCCAAAATAAACCAAGAACAAGGTTCTGTCTAGAGAAAGATCCTCCTTAAATTTGAGGGAAATTGTAAAGTCACAACTGATGATCATATGAGTGCATTCTTTACTGCAATTAGAGTTATTGGTATTTAGTATGAAGATGTCTCAATCTCAATACGCCTCTTTGTACAAACTTTTACTGATGTTGTTGTTGAGTGGTTTGGATAGCTTAACCTGAGATCCAGTACTTCATGAGCAACTCTTGTGTAGGCATTTACAAATAGATTCAAGACTGGTGAAGATGAACATTTACTTTTTGCATAGTTTACACAAATCAAGAAGGATATTCATCATCTTAACTATAATTATTTGTTCATTTGAATGAAATTGGTAATTTGATACTTGTTAATAAAAGGTTCCCAGAAGAAAATCGAAAGACCTTCATGATCAATGCTGAACCCTCTAATATTAGTTTTCAGACACAAAGCGGTAGAGTTTCAAACGTAGAAGCTACACAAACCTTAGTTTTTCAAGCTGAAGATGGTTTGCTTGCCTCAAGAAAGTAGAGCATGGACTTGCAAAAAGGAAAAGGTCACCAAGCAGTGATTACTACAAGTAATCATAAGGTATAAAAGCTTGCTAATAGTTTTCTACAAGTAAAGAATTAGTTACATCAAATTCCTCCATCTTTATATAATTATATTTCTAGAAGTAATTACATCAGGCTTGTGGTAGAGAATAAACAAAAAGACATGAAGGCCAAGAATGTTTTGTTGCAATTTCTTAGAGAATGATCTTAGAACTTCAGTCCTCACCTGCATCGAATTTGTATGTTCTCTTCTGAGATGGTAAATTTTGTGAGATTATTTCACAAACTTGGTGGTGTTGGTAGAAGGATGAGTTATGATTTGTGTTCCTATTTCTTTGAAGAGTTTTTAGTGG
Source organism: Cupressus sempervirens (assembly GCA_028749045.1). Lineage (NCBI taxonomy): Eukaryota > Viridiplantae > Streptophyta > Pinopsida > Cupressales > Cupressaceae > Cupressus > Cupressus sempervirens. The sequence goes on from CM053786.1 coordinate 54,531,975, forward strand.
CCATCTATTTTTTTTGTACTTCATTGTTTTTAAACAACAATACATGGTCTTTTCATGAGGACTTGGAAGATGTCATTTTGTAGCAGGTTGGTTGAGGTTCAGAGATAATCTCAAGTTAATGTCATGCCTTCTATGTGCTGATTGGTAGATGGAGACAACTTAAAGTTGACATTGCTCGTGCAATTTAAATTTCTCTATAATATTCTTCTAGATTTTTTGCACATCAATGGAATTTTGGTGTGTTTTTTTGGAAGATGGCATATTTGGTAAGTTATTGTATGGGCTGGTTATGTGGTTATAAATCTAATGATGTTGTATGGTTAGTTGGATGTGATTAGCAATTAGCTACGGTTGCTATTCTAGCTATGAAGATTGTCTTTTGTCAATTTATTACCATGGGATTGGTAAGGGAAAGTAGAGTTTAAGTGGGAGGTTGTTTAGATGTGTGGTTGTAGCATAAGTTGAACTTCAAGTGGGAAATTGTTGGATGTGAAGTCCAACTATCATGTCTATTAATTTCATATTCCTCTTATTTGTCTCTTCATATTCTATTGAAGAATGTTGCATAAATATAAGGGCTAAGCCATGTGTATGTAAGCTGCATGTTGCAATGACTAAATAATATATTTTATGTTGATGCAGGAGCATCTTGCATGGGAGTTTTTTTTTTTTTTTAAATGAAAAAAAAATTGTGGAGCAGAGAGAAAGTGACGAAAATAGAAAGAAAAAAATAGAAAATGGAAAAAAGGGAGAAAAGAGGAATATCTATTTTCAAGATGCAAAGGTGGCATAAATAAAAAATAAGAAATTAGTTGTCACTCCATTAATCGAGGTGTGTAGGTGACATCATAGAAGCTTGTGGAAAGTTTCTTAAATCTTGCATTTAATATTTGTTGTGATGCATAAAGGAAATGTAATTTTCTAATTAGGTCACATGGTGGTGCTTAGTTATAATTCTAGAAGGTTATGGAAGTTGTAGAAGGTTGTGGATATTGTGTAGGAGGAATTCTAGAAGGTTGTAGATAAATCATATATTGGGTGGTAAGTGCCTATTTAGGCAAGGCATATGAGCATTTCTAGTCAAGCTCGAGAAGGAGAAGCCTGAGAAGGAGGAGCTCAAGAAGTAGAAGCTATGGAAGGTAAAGCTCAAGAAGAAAAAGCTTCAAGGTGAGAAAGTTAGAGGGTGTGAAAGAGAAGGAGGAAGTGAAGAGTGAGTTTTCCTGAGTTTGTGGATAGAGCACCGAATGTGAGGTAGTTTACAGTAGGCTTGTGATGGAGTTGTGAGTGTGTAGATAGAGCACCGAATGTGAGGCAGCTTACACTGGGATCTTGGATAAAGTTGGAGAAGAGCTACTGACTGCAGTTTAGAAACAAGGAGGATACTTGGTGGCTTGTGAGCACAAGTTGAGACCTTGGAGGTTTCTACTAGAGTGTGGATCTAGACTAGCTTGGGTTTGGATTGGATCTTGAGTGATCTTGCAAAAATGTTATTGTAATTACTAAGGATTTTCAAGTTAAATAAAATTTCTTGGGAAGCATTTTATCTCTCTTTGTCTTCATATTGTTGCATTCTTGGTTGTGAGTTGGTAAGGGTGGTGTGGCCCTTCATCAAGTGGTATCAGAGCGGCCCTTATCAGTGGTATCAAAGTAGGAGTTCTTGAGTGTACAAGCAGATTGCCGAAGTGTGAGGCAATTTGTACCAAGACCTTGGTTGGGTGAAGTTTATTAGAGCAAAAGTTCCTAAGAATGTAGATAGATCACCAAAGCTGAGGCAATTTGTACCAGGACCTTGGGAGGACATGCAAATTGGTCAATTGATGCGGGGATGGAAGATTGAACTTGTTGAGGCATGATCGTAGAGAGCTGGTGGATTGCAGATCCATTGTCCTAGACTTGTAATGTGGATTCTGATTGTTTGTGCAAGGTGGCAGGTTGCGATATGACTTGAAAACAATTTGGTTGTCACAAGAAGCGTGAGAAGCATTTGTTGTAGATGGTTTATGAAGATCTTGGAAGATGGCTCCAAGAGGATTGGACCCTAAGATGATTCCCAAAATCCATGATATAGTGGAGAGGAATTTTTCCAAGATGATTTCTTGGTTGGATGCTAGATTGGTTGATCAAGCTAAGAAGATCAAGGTGGAAGAGGTTGGTTTTGTTGATCAGTTTGTGGAGCCTGATGCAAAACCTATAGAGAAACTAGAGGTTGTTGCTAAAGATATTCCTAACTTTATTGATGTTGGGACATAGATTGGTTTTCATGATTAGTTGGTTGAGTCTGAAATTGAGATTTTGGAGCACTCAGTCATGGATGATCTATTTTTTGATGGTGGTGGCTTATATGTTGCAGAGCATCTTGTTGTGAGTAATGGGATGGTTGGTGTTGAGAGTTTGGCTTGTATTGATGGAGATCTACATGTTGCTACTAATGCAGAGTTTGTTATTGCTAGTATGGATTCACTAATTGCTGATGTGGATGAGGATTTGTTGATGAAGTATTATGTTCAGTTTGTTCCTGGGAGTGAGCATGTTGATTGGATGGTTGAGATTTTGGTGTTTGATAGAGTTATGCAGATGTGGAGGATTTGCATGTTGGTTTTCTTGTCCCCATTGAGGTGGAAACCTTTAGTGAAGATGAACATGGTTGTAGATTTTTCTATTTCTTGTAAAAGTGTGGGACATACTTTTCTATCTACTGGAGGAGTCTGATGTAGGAGCATCTTGCATGGGAAATTAATTTAAAATAAAAAAATAAAAAAATTGTGAAGGAGAGAGAAAGTGACAAAAATAGAAAGAAAAAATATAAAATGGAAAAAAGGGAGAAAAGAGGAATATCTATTTTCAAGATGCAAATGAGGCATAAATAAACAATAAAAAATAAGTTGTCATTCCATTAATCGAGGTGTGTAGGTGGCATCATAGAAGCTTGTGGAAAGTTTCTTAAATCTTGCATTTAATATTTGTTGTGATCCATAAAGGAAATGTAATTTTCTAATGGGGTCACATGTTGGTGCTTAGTTGTAATTCTAGAAGGTTATGGAAGTTGTAGAAGGTTGTGGATATTGTGTAGGAGGAATTCTAGAAGGTTGTGGATAAATCATGTATTGGGTGGTAAGTGCCTATTTAAGCAAGGCATATGAGCATTTCTAATCAAGCTCGAGATGGAGAAGCTCGAGAAGGAAAAGCTTGAGAAGTACAAGCTTGAGAAGAGAAGCTCAAGAAGGAGAAGCTCGAGAAGGAGGATCTTGAGAAGTAGAAGCTGTGGAAGGTAAAGCTATCGAAGGAAAAGCTTCAAGGTGAGAAAGTTAGAAGGTGTGGAAGAGAATGAGGAAGTGAAGAGTGATTTTTCTTGAGCCTATGGACAAAGTGCCGAATGTGAGGTAGTTTACAGTAGGATTGTGATGGAGTTGTGAGTGTGTAGACAAAGGGCTGAATGTGAGGCAGTTTACACTAGTATCTTGGATAAAGTTGGAGAAGAGCTAGTGATTGCAGTTTAGAAACAAGGAGGTTACTTGGTGGCTTGTGAGCATAAGTTGAGACCTTGGAGGTTTCTACTAGAGTGTCCATCTAGACTACCTTGGGTTTGGATTGGATCTTGAGTGATCTTGCAAATATATAATTGTGATTACTAAGGATTTTAAAGTTAAATAAAATTTCTTGGGAAGCATTTTATCTCTCTTTGTCTTCATATTGTTGCATTCTTGGTTGTGAGTTGGTAAGGGTGGTGTGGCCCTTCATCAAGTGGTATCAGAGTGGCCCTTATTAGTGGTATCAAAGTAGGAGTTCTTTAGTGTACAAGCAGATCGCCGAAGTGTGAGGTAGTTTGTACCAAGACCTTGATTGGGTGAAGTTTATTAGAGCAAGAGTTCCTAAGCATGTAGACAGATCACCGAAGCTGAGGCATTTTTCACCAGGACCTTGGAAGAACATGCAAATTGATCGATTGATGTGGAGATGGAAGACTAAACTTGTTGAGGCATGGTCATAGAGAGCTGGTGGATTGCAGATCCATTGTCCTAGACTTGTGATGTGGTTCTTGATTGTTCGTGCAAGGTGGCAAGCTACGATATTACTTGTAGACAATTTGGTTGTCAAAAGGAGCATGGGAAAGATTTTTTGTAGAGGGATTATGAAGATTTGGGAAGATGGCTCCAAGAGGATTGCACACTAAGATGATTTCCAAAATCCATGATATAGTGGAGAGGAATTTTTCCAAGATGATTTCTCGGTTGGATGCTAGATTGGCTGAGCAAGCTAAGAAGGTCAAGGTGGAAGAGGTTGGTTTTGTTATTTAGTTTGTAGAGCCTGATGCAGAACCTATGGAGAAACTAGAGGTTGTTGCTGAAGATATTCCTAACCTTATTGATTTTGGGAAATAGATTGGTTTTCATGATTAGTTGGTTGAGTCTGAAATGGAGATTGTGGAGCACTCAGTCGTGGATGATCTATTTTTTGATGGTGGTGGCTTGTATGTTGCAGAGCATCTTGTTGTGAGTAATGGGATGGTTGGTGTTGAGATTTTGGCTTGTGTTGATGGAGATCTACATGTTGCTACTAATGCAGAGTTTTTTATTGCTAGTATGGATTCACTAATTGTTGATGTGGATGAGGGTTTGTTGATGAAGTATTATGTTCAGTTTGTTCCTAGGAGTGAGCATGCTGATTGGATGGTTGAGTTTTTGGTGTTTGATAGAGTGATACAGATGTGGAGGATTTGCACGTTGGTTTTCTTGTCCCTGTTGAGGTGGAAACCTTTGGTGAAGATGAAGATGGTTGTAGACTTTTCTTTTTAGCGTCAAAGTGTGGGATACAATTTTCTATCTACTAGGGGAGTCTGATGCAGGAGCATCTTGCATGGGAAATTAATTTTTTTTTTTTAATTTATGGAGGAGAGAGAAAGTGACAAAAATAGAAAGAAAAAAATAGAAAATGGAAAAAGGGGAGAAAAGAGGAATATCTATTTTCAAGATGCAAAGGTGGCATAAATAAAAAATAAGAAATTAGTTGTCATTCCATTAATCGAGGTGTGTAGGTGGCATCATAGAAGCTTGTGGAAAGTTTCTTAAATCTTGCATTTAATATTTGTTGTGATCCATAAAGGAAATGTAATTTTCTAATGGGGTCACATGGTGGTTCTTAGTCATAATTCTAGAAGGTTATGGAAGTTGTAGAAGGTTGTGGATATTGTGTAGGAGGAATTCTAGAAGGTTGTGGATAAATCATGTATTGGGTGGCAAGTGCCTATTTAAGCAAGGCATATGAGCATTTCTACTAAAGCTCGAGAAGGAGAAGCTCGAGAAGGAAAGCTTGAGAAGTAGAAGCTCGAGAAGAGAATATCGAGAAGGAAAAGCTCAAGAAGGAGAAGCTCGAGAAGGAGGAGCTTGAGAAGTAGAAGCTATGGAAGGTAAAGCTATGGAAGGAAAAGCTTCAAGGTGAGAAAGTTAGAAGGTGTGGAAGAGAAGGAGGAAGTCAAGAGTGTTTTTTCCTAAGTCTATGGATAGAGCACTGAATGTGAGGTAGTTTACAGTAGGTTTGTGATGGAGTTGTGAGTGTGTAGACAGAGCGCCGAATGTGAGGCAGTTTACACTAGGATCTTGGATAAAGTTGGAGAAGAGCTTAGTGACTGCGGTTTAGAAACAAGGAGGTTACTTGGTGGCTTGTGAGCACAAGTTGAGAGCTTGGAGGTTTCTACTAGAGTGTGGATCTAGACTAGCTTGGGTTTGGATTGGATCTTGAGTGATCTTGCAGAAATGTTATTGTAATTACTAAGGATTTTCAAGTTTAATAAAATTTCTTGGGAAGCATTTTATCTCTCTTTGTCTTCATATTGTTGCATTCTTGGTTGTGAGTTGGTAAGGGTGGTGTGGCCCTTCTTCAAGTGGTATCAGAGCAGCCCTTATTAGATGTGCTCTCAGTGTGGACATAGCCATAGTTGTGGTGAACCATGATATATCTCATCTCTTGTCTCTATTTTGTGTATTCTTAGTTTATCTCTTAAATTATTAGTATCAATAAAATAAGCAATCCAATTTGTTTCTTTGCCAATACAAAGGTTGGTCATGTAATACCCATCCTAATCTAATCACCAAGAAATAATTTGTGACTTTCATTTGAACGCTAATCATGATGCTGCAACTTGTCTTGAGATGGATAGGTATATGAAAATGCATTAAACAAGAAAAAGGATTAAAGATTATGTATCACCATATGATATTGTTGATCAACCCTTAGGGTATTGTTCAATAAAATTCCTAGAATATGAGTCTAATGGCCAAGAAGAAGATGATATTAATATTCACTCATGTAATGTATTCACTAAGAATTGAATGAAAAAAATAGGAAAAGAATAAGAAAGAAGTAAAAGATAAAGCTATGATAAAACTCCTATCTTTAAGAAAATCTTTCTTAAACAAAAGAAATAGAGGGACTTAAAACTCCTAATACTTGTTCTACTATCTTAGAAGAATTCTTTGATTTCATTGTTCACTATAAAAAGTTTAAAGTATAAATCTCACAACTAGAATATCTCAAGCACATCCCTCATCAATTGAGAAATAAATTTAATGCGTTGGGAAAGTCAAAGTGCACCCAAGATAATGGTTCAACATAAATCATTAAAAGGTCTTATGGCTGAATATTAATCCGTAGTAACCACTTCTTTGTTAGATAAACTAGACCCATCCTATGTCTCATTCTATATTATCATCTATAAACTTGATAATTGTGTCACTAACTCTAGAGCATCGAATAACATAATGACTTCTTTTTGTTCTAGGTCTTTTCTTGAACAAGTATTTAGGAAAAGTGTATTTCATGGAAGAAAAATATTTTTCTTTGGTTGGTTAATTGAAAGATGAACAAGTAGAAAAACTTACAATTTTTCAGTAAGTTGTTCATAAGAGCTCAAAATGTTGTGATGGGTTGGGATTTATCTTAAGAATTGATATGAAGTGGATGCAAAAAAATCTAAGGCATAGAGGTAATCTTGAGTTAGGCCCAAAAATACTTATGTCTCTATCTCTTCAATAGGGTCTATTTAAACATAGAGTCAAATCTTACTATTTTTAGTGAGTTGTTCATATGAGCTCAGATTGTTCTACTTTTCTCATATTCTAAAGGTACTAAAATAGGAGAAGAGTAATTTAAGAGAATAACTCTATTGATTGGTGAAAATGAACTAGATCAAATCATAAGCTTATTTCACACCAAGTGTATGTGTGAAGATAAATCTTGTAACGTTATTATCAATGGTAGAAGCACTAACAAATTGGGTTCATAAGAGACAGTTATGGAGTTAAATCTTAAAGGGAAAAAACACTAATGTCCATACTACATGCCTTGGGTGTAGGATGATCATAAGTTCATGGTGAATTAATAGTGCCTAGTGAAGTCCAAGATTGGGGAAACACCTAACGTGGAACTATGTGATATCATACCTATGGATACATGCCATATGTTTTTGAATAGGACATGGTAGTTTGATAAATGTGTTGTACATGATGGTCATGCAAATATGTCTTCTCTAACAAATGATTGCTTGAGGCATAATCTATCACATGGATTGAAAGAAAACTAGGATAATATATCCCATGGATTATCACTTCTAAGGTAGATTAGTCATCATATGGACTTTTTTTCAAGAGGTAGTTTTCCAAATAAGGTAGAAAACATAATGAAACTAGAAGAAAGTGTAGAGTTTAAACATAGATAGGTATATCGGTTGATATAGAAGGGGTTTATTTGAGAGAGTCTGAGTCCATTTAATTTACAACTATTATTAGCATTAAATAATAATAAAGAATGGAGGATGTGTATAAATTGTAGGGCTATCAATAAAACCAAAATAGAGTATAGGTTTTTATTACTACAGATGAATCATGTTATAGACTATTTGAGTGAATCTATACATTTCACTAAGATATATCTAAAGAGGAGATATCATCAAATTTAGATCACCGAAAGAGATGAATGAAGAATGATGTACTGAAGGAAATTCTACTTAAGTTTATCACTATTTATCTAGATGACATTTTGATCTTTATTAACACATTGGAGTAACATATCATGCATATTCATAGGTTTGAGCAGTTGAAGAAAGGAAATTTGCTAATTAATTTAAAGAAGTAAAGTTTTGGAAAGGAGTTAATGTATTTTGAATTTGCAATTTTACCAAAAGGTATACACATAGATGTAGAGAAATTGAAGGCTATGATTGAATAACATATTCTAAGCAGTGCTACCAAGGCAAGATCATTTCATTATTTGCCTAGCTATTATAGAAAGTTTATCGGGAGGTTTACTACTGTTTGTAAACTCTTGACTGAAATACAAAGCAAATAGGAAAGAGTTTAAGGGGACTATAGGAGTAGATAAGAGTTTTCATTTGTTACAACAAAAAATTACAAAATAACCTACTTTATCAAATCTAGGTTTTAATAAGGTGTTTCAAGTAGATTACATGATACTATTTTTATTGCAATATGAGATGATTAGAGCCCAAAAGGTAGACTTTTTTCTTATTTCAATGACATGTTAACTGATTCCAAGGGATTTTTTTTATGATTACAAATTTTATGCTATAGTGCACACATTGAATAAATGGAGACACTATCCTCTTCATAAAAAGTTTGTTTTGTATATGGATCATTAATATTTTCAATATATGAATCATTGAGAAAAATTGAATTAGGGGAATTTTAAATGGGTTGTGTAGTTACAAGGTTCTATATTTATTTTGAAAGCTAGGAGTGGGAAGTCAAATAGGGTTACAGATTCTATTAGAAGGAAAAAAAACTTGGTGACAAAGATGCAGATTGAAGTAGTTTGGGATCAAGGAACACGAGAGTTTATATCAAGGGGATCTTGATTTTGGTGAACAATGGAAAGATTGTACAAAAGCTATTATACTTGAGAAACAAATGGGTTCAATTTTTTCGTTGAGGATGGTATGTTATTAAAAGGAAGATAGTTCTACATTCCAAGAAGTTATATGAGGCAAAATCTCAAAATAAAGAAACATAGTGGAGGATTGGGCAGACATTTAGGTAGAGATAAAAAAAATCTTTGGTTAGTGAGAGCTACTAATTGCTACAGTTGTAGAAATATATCAAGAAATTTGTGCAAGGTTGTAGAGCATGTCAGATAGAGAGAGGAGTGAAATAAAATATAGGGTTATATTAGAAATTACCTATAAACCTATCATGCAATGCCACTCCTAGTCAACCATGGCACTTTTCCAATTTCCCTTTATTTTTTGTAAACCCTTATTGAAATTTATTTTCTGGCTCGGCTCCTCCACCTAATATAATTAATATCATTCTTCCCATTACTTATAGTGGCTTGTTTATAGAAAAACTAATGGATATTGCCACACCCCCTCCTCACAAGTTTAAGAGATCCTACTTCATCTTAGGTCATACAATTTATGTTTCTAATGAGATCATTGATGACATGGTAAATGATTTAGAGCTCACTCTTGTAGGATATTTTCCATTTTTTAAACCATTAGATCAATGTATTAAGAAATGGGTGGCTTTCACATCATCCTTAAAAGGTAGCATTAAAATAAATGCCCTAGTTAATGACTTGTTTGTGTTCTCATTTGTCTTCCATGAGGATCTCTCCAATGATCTTATGAATGGACCTTGGTCATTGGGTCTAAATTTGAGAAATATCCTTAACATCTAAAAGTGGAAACCTAAGCTAGATTTGGATCCAAAGGATATTGTTGATTTCTTTGGATCATTGCTGGCAATTGATAACGTCACCAAAACAAAATCCCACCTCTTATTGGCTATGATTTGTGTCAGTTTGACTATGAATTAAGTTCTTCCATCAAAGGTTACTATTGAATCCAATTTGATGACCTATGTCTAACCCCTGTATTATGAAAAGCCATATTTTTTGCATAAGATGCAAAAGATTGGGCATTTAGATGTGACCTGTGTGACCCAATAGGATAACCTTCGGGTTCCTTAAAAGATCCCAGATAAAAGGGTTGGGAATCTAGATCTATTTCCTATGAAATAGAAGTAGAATCCTTGTGGTGTTCCTTTAGTGGAAGGATGGATGGCTATATCCCAAGTCTTAGATTCCAAAGTTGACAAGGAGGCCCTTCCTTCCATAATGCTTGTAGTTGATCTAGCATTCAAGCCCAATCGCCCTTGAATTCTTATGATTAAAAAGAGGGTAGATAGTCCTTCAAATGGGGGAAGTGGTTATCTATTGAACCTAACTTAGAAAAAAATCCTTGACAAGTTAGTAGGGGCTTCCAGATTGATTCCCTAGATGTGTTGGGATGATCAACCCCTCATTTTAGATCAGTCTATCAAAGAAATACTGTGTATTTCAATAGTAATCCCTAGGCCAACTTCCTCTTTTGGTCATTTTAGTAGGGGTGTTGATCCCTCAAAAATGGCTACTAGTAAACTTGGTTCCCCTAGGCCAATATTGAGTTTAGAAGGCAATTATGATTCAGGATTCGATCGAAGAGATGGAATGGACAATGGTAAAAAAGAAAAATAATAAAATAGATTTTGGTAGACATAGAAAAGTGAGAAGACCCCCAAGGGTTTAAGGACAAATTACAGGAAAGAGGGGCTCTAGAAGATTCTAGAAGGTAGTGATGCTCCTCTAGGGTTTATATTTGGTTTCCTTATTGCTAGTTATGGTGCATTTGAAACTAGATTTGTTTCCCATGTGTTTTCTATGGTTGGAATATTTTCTTGGAATGTTAGAGGTTTGAACAATCACCTTAAGCAACATATGTTGAAGGTTTCTTTACTTGAATCAAAAATTGATATGGTTCTCATTCAAGAAACAAGGATGCACAAAAATAATTTGGACAAGGTGATGTCCAACATTTGGTTGAGTTCATCTTGGGTCTTATACGAGTCCAATGGTTCTTCTAGAGGGATACTAGTTGTATATAATTTGAGCAAAATAATAGCTATTGTTTACAATCTAATGAGAACTCTATTATTTTATAATATCATGCTTAACACCCATGCTTCAAACTCAATAGGACAAAGAAATAAATAGATGGAATTTACTTAAACATTTTAGGAGAAATAATTAGAAAATTAGATGGATGATAGCCAAAGATTTCAACTCTCCTCTCTATCCTTAAGAGAAATTGGGTGGATCTAAAGATTTCTCTCATAATATGGTGGACCTGGGATATTTCTTCCACTCTATTAGGCTGATGGATCTAGAGTTTAAAGGGGTGAAGTATACCTAGTCCAAAAAGAGATGAGAAAATTCTTATCTAGGTTAGATTGGATAGGTTTTTTCTTTCTTGTATATAGATTAATATTAATGAATTCACCTTAGAAGCCAAACCCTGAATGGGGTTGAACTATTGTGCTATCCTCATTCAATGGAGAGCAAGAAAAACAATCTTTGGCCCTTTAAAATTTGAAATTGTGTGGCAATCCAATGGAAAATTAAAAAAACTCAATAAATGATTGGTGGCAAACTATTCCTAAGTCTTCTCCTTTGATTAAGTTAAACTCTATGCTAGGAGTGATTAGACACAAGGTTAAGAATTGGAAAAAAGTGTCCTTTGGTACATATTTGATAAGAAAAAGGATTTAGAAGATAAACTGGTGGTTTCTCAAAAGAAAGTGGAAGATAATCTAAATGATCGAGACTCTCAAAAATTTGAAAGATCTTGTAGGGATCAATGAATCTCCATGTTTTCTCAAGAAGAAACAACTAGGAAACAAAAATGCAAGATTGAATGGCTTAAAGAAGGTGAAAAGAATACTAGATTCTTCCATCTTACTACTCTAAAACACAAGAGTATAAAACAAATTAGATCACTTAAAGTTACTAATGATATGGTTATTTTTGAGGAAGATGACATTAACACTAAAGCTATATACTCTTTTAATAAAAGAAGAGCTATTGATGATGGAGATGATGACCCTTATGACCTATTAGGGTGCACTCTGATGCTTTTCTCCCCAATGGACAATTCTTGTATGTCTTTTCATTCCAATTCTTTTGATCATATCAATCTTTGCTTGATACTATTTATAAAATTATAGCCAAGGTCTTCATGAACATAATGAAGCCAATCTCAGAGAAAATTATCTTAAAAATTTGAAAAGCCTTTGTTGGTGGGAGGAATATTATGGATTTCATCATTTCTACTCATGAGATATTACATTCTATGCATGCTAATGAAAAACATGCCAATGTTCTCAAGCTTGATAATTCTAAAGTATATCATAGGGTGAAATGGTCTTTTCTTGAAAAAGTGCAAACTAAATTTTGTTTTATTGGAAAATCCCTCAAGATGAATATAAATTGTATTACCTCTACATATTATGCTATTCTTGTCAATGGAGCTCCCTTAGGGTTTTTTACTATGGGTGTTGGCCTCAATCAAGGAGACCCTCTCTCTCTCTCTCTCTCTCTCTCTCTCTCTCTCTCTCTCTATATATATATATATATATATATATATATATATATATATATTCATAATTGTGGCAGATGTACTAAGTAGGAACCTAAATAGAATCAACATCTCTAACTGTATTCATGATGTCAAGGCCCTCTATTCATAAGTAGTTCATGGATGATACTATCATTTTTGAAGAAGCTATCTCATCTAAAGAAAATTATTGGAAGTCCCTATTAGATAACTATTAAAATTTATTTGGTCAATATATCAACATTCATTAGAGTAAAATTTTCCTTTTCAATACCCCACAAGACATTCAAAGAAATATTTTTGCTATGCTAGAATGTCAAATCCAACATTTGCAAGATATGTATCTGGTGCAACCTTCTAAATAGAGATACGTAATCTCCTATACTAGAATAGTGTCATTGAAAAAATAAAAAAGAAACTAGTAGGATTGAAAGGAAAACTATTAATTTTGGGGGGTAATATTTTTTTCCTTAAAGATTGCCTCCAAAGTATCCTAGTGTACCTCATGTCCTTTTCCTTAATGCCTATGAATGTTCTAGATTCCCTAGAGAAAATTCAAAAAAAAAAAAAAAAATTTTAAAAAAAAATTTTAAAAAAAAAAAAAATATATATATATATATATATATGGTCTAGAGTGGAGGAAATGAGAAAGATGACCCTTGCCAGCTAGAACCAAGTGTATAAACCTAAGGTGAATGGGTATCTTGGTATTAGGAATTTTTAAGTATGAAAAAAGTTGTGGTCTCTAAATTGGACTAGTTAACCTTACAAGGAGAAAAATATTGGTCTAAAATATTTAGGGCCAAATATTTATCTTGTGATCCTTCCTATTTGTACCATATTATAATAATTCTAATGGAAGTTTTGTCCTCTAAAGGAACCTATTGAAAACCAAAGGCTTGATTAGAACAAAAAGTAGAATAAAAATATAAAATGGTAGAAGAAGATTATTATGGGAACAAATATGGGACGATGAGGTTCCCATCAAGGAGGTGGTAAGTAACCAAGGATTGATGGAGTAGTTGAGGGTGCATGTGGCTGAGAAGGTGTAAAACTACCTCGAATGAGGAAATGGTAATGCAAGAATGAAGGACTTAATTAGACTGTGGAAAGTCTAAAGAGATACCAAAATAATTAGGAATATTAATAAGGAAGCAATCATATATCTAATGGATATGCGACCTTGTCTTTTATCAATCCCAAGAAGATAAATCGATATAGAGTTATTGTTATCAAAATTTCACACATGCTGAATTTTTACTTCAAGTGATGTCGCAGAAAACATTGCAAAAGAAAGTATTCATTTTCTATTCATTTTTATCATTTTGCAATCAATTATGAAAGCATGCACAAAAGAGATACAAATGTTCATTGTATAGATCATCACTGATATGTACAATTGTCACTTTTACAATATGAAATGAATTAATGTGCTGAATGGAGAAAATCTCACACAAGCCATGAGGATAAATGATTAATTTTCTTTCATCAAGAAACACAATAACAGATAAATATATACATGAAAGAAATAGGAATAGGGATAACCAGTCATTGCCTGTTGCTTTGACTAGTTATGGTTTCTTTTCCTACTGCATTTGTCTAGCTCCGAGCTCCATGGTCCCCAGTAGCTGCAAGAAAAACATAAGGAAAATGATGTTAGATCCCGAGGGATCTAAGCAATGACTACCTACCTCTACGACTATATTTTCTATCTGTCAATGCATTCCGTCATGAAGGAAAACAAGTAGTGATATTGACATTTAATGTTAAAAAGAAATAAAACCATTAGTGAGTGTCACGAGCCCGTGCTCGAACCTCATAAGACATGCAACAGATAGAAAAGATGAACAGACTAACAAATTTGTATTATGAACTTATCTATGAACATGTGCAACAAGCAAACAGGGGTACCAAGGATGTTGTTTGCATCTTGTTTTAGCAAAAATGACAAGTACCTCAAGTATAAATTGTATTTTTGCAGCAAGTCAATTATGTTTTGAACATTGAAAACATCTATTCAAAATTTTACAAAAGAATAATGGAAACAACAAAGCTTGGCAATCAACAAGAAACATCAGGACATTTTGATAGTGGGGCAATGGAAATCACATGAGGTATTTCTTAGGCAATGTGATCCTCATAAAGTATGATACATCTGAATAAACAACTACAGCAGAGTTTAGCAACATGTGAAGTCATTAATCAGTTCAAGCTAGAGGACTTTGGCACATTAATTGCTGCATGGAAATTTTCACAAACAAATTTAACATAAAGAAGCTAAGCAAACAAATGATGCCATGTCTTCAACGTAAAATATAGGGGATAGGAGCTAGAACACCAATTTCTGTAACTGAAAAAGAATCTTCTCCTATAAATTCATTAACAGGATTAAATGAATTTGGGAATAAGAAGTGTGGATTCCAAATATCCATCTCATATTTTGAAGGTAGCGGGATACTCGCAAGATTGCTATCAAATAGAAGCTGATGCTACAGGAGAAACCCCATTTTGTTTTTGTCTTTGAATATGGAAACAAATATAACTTTTGGAATTGATCTTCTAGCACAACCTTTATAAAATGATGATGCTGAAACATACACCTATAGTAGCATGTGTGGAGCACACACAATATAGATTTAGTACTACCAATGGTGGCAACAACAGTAAAGGAAGCCAAATCACAGCAAGGGTTTCATACCAAAGCCACATATCTACAGCTTATGGCTCGATGACAACATTTAACCAGCAAAATCTTACAACAGCAAGCAATACAAAGAACCAGTCGCTTTAAAAAACCAGTAAAACCCTGCAAAAAGGCTAAGAAAATGAAAAAATATATTTTGCATCTGCATCTCCACATGGTGGTTGTTTCTCTTCCCTTTTTTTTTAAGTAACAAACTAGAAAAGCAAATATATTCTAAAGAAACAAGTGAAAAGGTGTAGTTCTAAAGAAGTTAATACAAAATCAGATGTCTAAATGCCTTTGCAAAAGCCAAGAAACCCCATTTGGGTTCTCAAATGCAGCCTGCAGGTGTATAACATTGAAAACATTCTCCCAAGCACTGGACAAACCTTCAATGCATCAGGTTTTCACGTTAAGAAGAGAAGAAAATTTCAAATACAAGTTACAAGAATCTTAGTGATAGTAAGAGATGATAATTTATCTATCTTTCATGGATTCGACAGAGTTAAGTTCTTACCTCCACATGCAAATAAAAGCTTTAATGGAGGCCAGGTCACCAATAGAAGAAATTTTCTTCCAAAGACAAGTCTATGGTGTCCCAAGCTCATAAAACGTAGTCCATACTCAGCCATAGAAATAAAAAAGAAGAAAGCGATTGCAGCCAAAGTGAGTGATGTCTACAACAGCGGCCGACCATACAGAATTAGTTACCAGCAACAGTATCTCATCCAAGGCTCCGATGTGAATGCCGAACCTACAAACTTTGTCAAGAAGCCCTCGTTTCTCCCTCACTCTTCATCTTCAGCTTCGAATGCCAAATGATAAAATGAAGGAATGATTAGGGTATTCTATCCATTCTGCCCCAAATTCCTTTCAATTAAGTTTTGAAGTCCGCTGGTATTCGGTGGGATCTCATTTCCCTTGAGAAATGTCTATGTTTATATTTGTTATGGGAGGAGGCTTTTTTTTTACATTGTTTTCATTTCCCAAAAGTTGCAAGTTTTGTTGCCTAAGTCTTTTCTTAACCGGGATCGACACCCTATTATATTTCTTTTGTAAAGTTTTTGTTTTGTTTAATTCTTTTAGAAGACTAAATATGCATTTCCTTCATTGGTTTCTTTTATAATATGATTTATTCTTTTTGCTATTTTAACAAGTATTAGCTATTTCATTGAAATATTAAGTAATTGATTCTTATTACTTAATGTTTTAATAATAATAATAAAAAAAATAAATAGTTTATACTTGTTAAAATAAGAAAGTGTAAATCATATTATAAAAGGTTATTAAATTATAAATATTAGATGCTTTATATTTTAATTTTAAAATATAAATCATTTAATAAATATCATTTAATATCATAATAGGAGATAAATATTTATTTTCCTTTTAAAAGGGTTGAGAGACATAGATTCTGCAGATCATTATGATTAAGTGTTGAGTCATGTATGATAAGACTTGAGGGCAGGAAATTATTTCTTTTGAAGGACTTTTGGAGTGTGGCAGGAGTTTTGGGGCTAAATTTATGAGGGGCAGTTGATGATATTATTAGACCATGCCTTTTGGTCTATTTTGGTACCTTTTTGAAGTCTTGTCAAGGACTCAAGTTGGCCTTTGGGGTTGAATCCAATCCAACATCTATGACTTTCTAAATGCAGTTGGGTATTTTTGTGTTAAGTATGAGTTGAAGACTCATTTTTTAGGGGGTTCTGATTTGGTGGATGGAGGTTTTGTGACTTTTTCTCTAAGCCCTAGACTTCATTTTACAAAGTTTGTAATTCATTTTTGGAGATTTAATATAGGTTACAGCAGTGTGATTATGCTCGGTGAAGTTATCAGTGAGCCCTTTTCCTTTTTACAATTTTTGTGTGCATTTTAAAATGATTGGATAGGTTAACTTGTGAATGTTTCATTTTTCCCTACTTTCTGTCTCATTTCAGCACCTTTGTGTAGAACAGTAAGTTTGTTTGGAGGTTATAACATGTGTTTTTGGGTGAAATTAGTCAAAGGAAAGTATTAGTTTGTCTTCCTTTTTGTAGTTTTAGTGAAAAACCTTATTATAAATCATTTGTGCAAGCCTTTATAGGAAGTTGTGCTTCATCTGTTCTTAATAAAGTTATATTATCCTCTCTGTCACATATGGGTTACATCTCCATATCCCTCTTTGGTGTATCACTTCCTTAGTTTAGACTTAAGGTTTAGGTTTTGGTTTTTAGTAATCTCTTCCCTTTCCCCCCAAGTTTTCTTTAAGTTTTAAGAGGTTATCACTGAGAGATTCAATAGGAGCTGGCCTAGAATTCGGAGGTTTCATCTCACTGTCTAGTCCCATACAATGGAGTGAATCCCATGTTAATTAAGGGTTACTGAACTTTTTTTTCTTTTTTTTTTTTTTAGTTCAGTAAAGGGTGCAAATCCTGAAACTTAACAGTTTTGGCATGCTCGGAGGGACTTGAATACTTTTTTCAACTGTGCTGGTATAGCTAAAAGCCTTTTTCAAGTAGCCAGTAGGAAATGATGAATTTATGAGTCAAACATGAAGTTTCAGTTCTTTTGAATATCTGCAGCTAGAAACTCCAAAAAGATGTGGAAGGAGTCTTTCTAGAATGAAGCCAGCACAGAGAAGGCAACTATCAGCCCCTGGTTTTTGCGTGTACAGCAGAACAGGGCAAAGGAAAGTCAGACGTTCAACAAGTCCATCATAAGGGCTTAATTATTCGACATATCTACTGATTCACCTACAAATTCAGCAAGTACTGGTTTTATACTAGAAGGTACAACAAATATGATCTTTCAGCAAAGTGTACCTGTGCAACAGCCAATACAATAGCCTCTACAACAACCTCCACCAATGGTGAGGCAATTTTCTTTTGTGCCTTTTAATCAAGGGAGTCCCTTGAATTTCACCCAACATCATGACATACCACTTGCAGGATTGAAGAGTCTGCCAGATTTTACTAGAGAAAACTAGACTATAGCTTATGAGCACATAAGGGATGTTGCTACTTTGTGCAATGTACATCATGTTACAGAGGAGGATGTGGCTACTAAGTTATTGGAAGCATCTCTAAAGGGGAAAGAATTACAGTGGTTCAGAAGCCTAATTGTTGGCTCCATAGGCTCATGGGATGCTTTAGGTGACGCTTTGATAAAGCATTTTGAGGATAAGTCCGACTTCTTGTCACTAGTAGAGTAGCTCACAACTATAAAACGGGTTCCACAAGAGCAAATGAAGGATTTTAACAACTGATTTCAAAGAACCTGGACTAGAATACCCATTACGATAAGACCTTTAGCTGATCATGCTTTTCTTTATTATTTGAGAAGCTTAAATAGCGATATATCAGTAATGATTCAATCTATGGGAGGTGTTTCGCTACCTCAAGCTTATGATATCACCATTAGAGCTGAAAATAGTCTTATCCAGGCTGGTAAAATAGCCCCTAGGCCTCTAATGCCCATTTTTCTAGACATTCACCCAAATATACCATTGACAATTCCAGCATTTAACCAATTACCTATTGTTCCCAGCCAAGAAATTTCCATGGCAGGCCCTTCAAGTACTACAGGCCCTTTACAAGAGTTGCAAGAGATAAAAAATAGTCAGCTCAAGATCAAAAACATGATGCAAACTTTTAGTAATGAGCTGGTCAATCTTAAAAAAAAATAGTTGTAGCCTAGACCACTTTACCAATAGCAGAATCCAATTGCAAACCTACCTTACCAGCAGCAAAATCAAGGTCAGGCCCAAGGAAATAGACAACCATTTCAAGGTAATGCAATGGGATATAGGAAAAATATCAATCAAAGGCCTTTTCAACCTTATAACTTGGCCCCTCTTAATGTCGCAAATCCAGTAAGAGACATAGTCCACATGCAAAATAACCTTGCAACAGATTTTGAGTGGTGTTACCCCTGTAGCGAACCGCATAATCAGGCTACATGCACAAATGGAGTTATAAACCAGGCATTAATGGTACAAAATACAGTGGCGGGACAACAAAATGCCACTTATGATGCACCTACTCCTGAAACCAGTTTCCTTAACTGGCAGAAAGATGAGTTTTGTGTAGTCAATAATGAATCACCAATATTAGCAAATACCCAGGCTAAGAAAAGAGCCCTTGAAATAGAGAAAACAACAAATAATGGTAGACTACCTAAGACTGTTGAGCCATCATCAAGTGCCACAAATGCAGTGGAAGACACTCACGTTCCTTTCGTCAAAGAGACCATTCACAGGCTAGCGAAACATGGTACTTTTAAAGCACATCAGAAATCCCACTTTTCTGTGCCATTCACTATCATGGAGAACATGAAGAATATGAACGTATCCATGTCAATGTGGGAGACTTCGGCCATCCTTGGTCAGGCGGATATCTTGCAAAAGGCTCTCTTAGATGAAGGAAATCCCACAAGGGTGGTGGATGAACCAGCAAGAGTGGTGTTAACAAGTGCTGATGAAAAGGAGGAGGACATCGATGAAATTGCCAAGAGATGAAATAGGGTAATCAAACTACCTCCTTTCTATCTTTCCTTGATTATTAGCGATAAACTAGTCCATAACTGTATTGTAGATAGTGGAGCTACAAGCTCAGTCATGCCAAAAAAGATAGCTGACCAGTTAGGTCTAAAATACCAACCCATTTAAAAGGGTGTTGTTCAGCTTGATAGGACACCCGTGTGTACTATAGGCATGATTAGATATGTGAGTATCACCCTTCATGCCTGTCCTAATTTTGCCATTCAGCAGGATATCTATGTTATAGATTTACCTCCATACTTTGCCATCTGTTTGTCTAGAGATTTCACAGCAAAGATTGGTGGTTAACTATCATCTGATTGGTACCACATGCTTTTTAGGACTAGATATGGCACAAAAGTGACGATCAAATAGGAGTTACTTGCAAAACACCACATAGAGCCTTATGTTCCTAGTCCTGTCAATGCGAACCTGCTTGTATTTGACCAAGGAGAATGTCATACAGTTGCTGAAAATTGTATGAAAACTAGTTTTACCATATGATGAATGCTGACTTAGGGACCTACATCATACATGAACAAAATGAAGTTATTCCCAATCTGGTCAAACCAGTGAATCAGTTGGGAGAATCCCAAGATCAGCTATGGAGCATATTTTTTGATGGTTCAAGAGGTAAACAAGGTGTTGGTGGAGGCATCATGCTAGTTTCACCTGACAATGATAGGTACTATGCCACTTTCAAATTCAATTTTTCTTGTACCAATAATACAACAGAGTATGAAGGGTTAATTTAGGGATTAGAATAGGCAAAAAAGCACGGTATTAAGTGTTTGAGGGTGTATGGTGATAGTGAACTAGTAGTAAATCAAATCAGATGTCTAAATGCTACAAAAAATGACATTTTAAAATCTTATAGACACCGTGTTTGGGATTTGCTTGAAACTTTTGATGCATTTAATATACTGGCTATTCCTAGAAAAGAAAACCAGCATGTCGATAGACTAGCAGCTGTAGGAGCTCAATATGACATTGTCAATAGTGTGTCTGCACATATTGATCAGCGCCATATCAAAATCATTACCAGGCCTTCAGTTCCTGATAATGATGTTAGTTGGCAAGTTTTTGACAGCGATGAACAAATTCTACAATTTTTGCTAGATGAAGACGTTTTTGTGAGTTCTAACTAGTAGAGATATAATGATCAGTATGGAAATCAGTTGATACAACTAAAAAACAACAAGTTTCCAAAGGGTTTAGTAAAGCTGGAAAGCATTTTTAATTCAAATGATCAGCTGAAACCTAGAAAAGCCAACTTGCTAGTCAAAGAAAACCAACATGCAGATCTAGAAATTGCACCAGGTAAATGCCTAAAATTTGGCAAAGTGAATTTAGTCGAAGAAAAGGAGGCTTTTCTTCATTTGTTCCAAGAATTTCATGATGTCTTCACTTGGCAATACAGTGACTTAAAAGGATTCGATCTGGGGCTTGCACAACATACAATAGAGCTGGAACCAATAGCTAAAATAGTTCGAAAAAAGCAAAGGTCGATCAATCCTAAGTTGGAACCTTTGATGCAGAAGGAGGTGTTCAGGTTGATTGAAAGTAAGATAATTTTTCCTATTAAACACACAAGCTGGGTTGCTAACTTGGTCCTGGTAAGAAAGAAAAATGGAGAGCTACGGCTGTGCATGGATTTCAGAGACTTGAATAGAGTCTCGCTGAAGGATAGACACCCACTTCCATCCATGGAGCAGATATTACAGTGTGTATCAGGGGCTGAAAGGTTTTCTTTGTTGGATGGGTACTCGGGTTATAATCAAATCCTGATGAAGGAGTAAGATTAGTTCAAGACAGTGTTTACAACAAAATGGGGAACAATGGCATACAAGAGAATGCCATTCGGATTGTCCAATGCTGGAGCAACCTTTTAGAAAGCCATGGAAATGGCATTTAGTAATCTGATTTATCAATTTCTCTTAGTTTATTTAGACGATGTTATTATTTATTCACAAAAAAAGCAGATCATATTGATCACCTAAGACAAATTTTTGAGCACTGCAAAAAGTTTGGCATCTCATTAAATCCCAAAAAGAGTGTATTTTCTATGCATGAGGGCAAATTACTTGGATACATTGTATCTAAGTCAGGCATCACAATAGATCCTAAATGAGTTGCAGCAATTCTGGAGCTGCCTCTACCACAACACAAAAAAGGCCTTCAAAGTTTCATCGGTCGTATTAATTTTGTGTGAAGGTTTCTGCATGATATCGCAGCTCTTCTCATGCCATTAAAAGCCATGCTTAAAAGGAACGCAATTTTTGTATGGACAAAGGAGGCAAAAGAGAATTTTCAGGCCATTAAGGATGCATTAGCAGTAGCACCCGTTTTTATCAATCTTGATTTTGATAAGGATTTTATTCTTTATGCATATGGTGGTCATGACGTGATTTCAACTATGTTAGTACAAAAAGATGCGGAAGGATTGGAACAACCAATCGCATTCTTCAGCAAAGGGTTAGAAGAATATGAGAAAAGGTACAATTTTGTTGAGAAACATGTCCTTGTTGTTGTAAAAGGCCTTAAAAAATTCAAACACTTGTTGATGCATAACAAAGTCATTTTGTGTGTCATGCATCCAAGTGTCAAAGAATTCCTCTTGAGTAAATATTTAAATGAGAAGCGTGCTAGTTAGATCACACGTGTCATGGAATATGAAGTAGAAATCTAGATAAACAGGCTGGTTAGAGGAAAGGCATTGTGTGAGCAAATTGCAGATAAGGATATTTTAGAGCTTGAAGAGCAAGCAAATGCTATTTTACTAATCGATGCTGCTGGAAACAATGATGGAACAGCAAGCTGGGCACAAGATATTATACATTTTCTGAAAACTAGTCAATGTCCAACCACTTTAGATCTAGTAAAATGAAGGTATTATCACTTGCAATAAGCCCCTTTTGTGCTGATAAACGACATTTTATACCGAAAAGATTTCAATGGAGTCCTTCTCAAATGCATAAATTCAGATCAGACTGCTCAAGTGTTGCATGAATTTCATGATGGGCATTCAGGAGGGCATTTTTCTCCTAGAAAAATAGCCTACAAGATTCTCTAAGCTAGCTATTATTGGCCTGATTTATTTAAAGATTGTCATGCACATGTCAGAAAATGCGCTAAATGCACCATGTTTGCAAGAAAAGAGCGGCTACCAGCTTTTCCCTTGTAGCCAATTAGGACTGAACAACCCTTTTAGAAGTGGGGCGTTGATTTTATAGGGGCCATTAACCCCCCATCAAGTGCGGGTCAAAAGTGGATCATTACAGCCACTGATTATTTCACGCATTGGACTGAGGCAACAGCGTTAAAGGACACAAATGAATCAACAATCTTAAGTTTTTATGATGACATTGTGAACAAATTTGGAGTACCAGATTCCATTTTCTCTGATAATGCACTTGCTTTCATTGGAATGAAGGTCACTAATTGGGCTTTTCATCATGGGATATATCTCAGTACGAGCTCTAATTATTACCCGCAAGGTAATGGATTAGCGGAATCTTCCAACAAGAACCTGATAAGGATCATCAAGCGCAATTTGCAAGATAATCAAAGAGATTGGTATTCAAAATTGAAGGCTGCCTTGTGGGTTGACAGAATCACCCCAAAACAAGTCATTGGA
The DNA here is from genome assembly GCA_028749045.1 of Cupressus sempervirens. Taxonomy (NCBI): domain Eukaryota; kingdom Viridiplantae; phylum Streptophyta; class Pinopsida; order Cupressales; family Cupressaceae; genus Cupressus; species Cupressus sempervirens. The sequence continues at coordinate 54,555,253 of CM053786.1, forward strand.
AACTCACCTTATAGGCTCGTATATGGGAAAGAGGCCAGATTGTCAATTGAGACATAATTACTAGTGCTTGATCTTGCTACACAGCTGGTTTTATTTGAGGAAGATGACCCTATGCTGGTGCGATGTGCCTAGTTGATGGAACTACAAGAAACTAGGAAATGGGCCATGAAAACCATGGAGTACCAGAAAATCCAGATAAAGAGGAGCTTCGATAAAAGAGCTCAGGCTCGAGAATTCCATGTTGGTGACATGGTACTGAAGTGGGATGTTCTCAAGAGCAGACTCAGCTACCACAATAAATTTGATTGTATGTGGGCTAGGCCATTTCAAATTGCCGAGTGTAAACAACACAATGCTTACCAGCTGGCTACCATGGAAGGAGAAGTCCTACCGATCCATGTGAACGGGATTCACCTCAAACCATGTTTTGAGGTATGATTTTCAGTCTTGCCTTGTACATAATAAGTTAACTTCCCTTTTTTTCAATAAATGCGTCTGCATTTTAGCTTTGTTTTGTTTCTGTTCTAGGTTAGTTTCCCATTTTGTTTGTAGAGTAGTTTGATTAAGTTGCTGGTTTATGTTGTGGAAGCCATCATACCCGCTCATCTCATTGATGCATGCATAAATATGTGTACTCAAATGCACACACATATCCAACATACACATAGATACACACACATATATCACTTCAAATAAATGTCTGGGTGCCAGCCATACATATTTGCATACCCATGCATATGCTGCATACATGCATTCATTCAAGCCCACACATCCACCCATACATCAACCAAATGGTCGACTGTGACAGTTTTGACTCCTAAAGTTGATACTTGAGTTTCGACCTTGCATACATGTCAATCCAATAAGAGTTTTTTATCTTACTGAACTCATGTGCATGCATTCAAAACTGAACCAACAACTTTAGAAGTCGCTTTTTGTCAGGTCTAGGCACTAGGAATGCATAATCAGACTTTGTGCTCGAGGAATAAGAGCAACTAAAAGAAAACTGGTCAAATGTCAAGTAGGTAGACATATAGTAGAAGTCGCCAAAAATGTTACCAAAATTTCACACATGATGAATTTTTACTTCAAGTGATGTCACAGAAAACATTGCAAAAGAAAGTATTAATTTTCTATTCATTTTTATCATTTTGCAATCAATTATGAAACCATGCACAAAAGAGATACAAATGTTCATTGTATAGATCATCACTGATACGTACAATTTTCATTTTTACAATATGAAATGAATTAATGTGCTGAATGGAGAAAATCTCACACAAGCCGTGAGGATAACTGATTAATTTTCTCTCATCAAGAAATACACTAACAAATAAATATATACATGGAAGAAATAGGAATAGGGATAACCAGTCATTGCCTGTTTCTTTGACTGGTTATGGTTTCTTTTCCTGCCGCATTTGTCTAGCTTCGAGCTCCATGGTCCCCAGTAGCTCGAGGGATCTATGCAATGACTACCCACCTCTATGACTATATTTTCTATCTTTCAATGCATTCCATCATGAAGGAAAACAAGCAGTGACATTTAATGTTAAAAAGAAATAAAACCATTTGTCAGTGTCACGAACCCATGCTCAAACCTCATAAGACATGCAATAGATGGAAAAGATGAACAGACTAACAAATCTGTATTACGAACTTATCTATGAACATGTGCAACAAGCAAACAGGGGTACCAAGGATGTTTTTTGCATCTTGTTTTAGCAAAAATGACAAGTACCTCAAGTATAAATTGTATTTTGCAGCAAGTCAATTATGTTTTGAACATTGAAAACATCTATTCAAAATTTTACAAAACAATGATGGAAATAGCAAAGCTTGGCAATCAACGAGAAACATCAAGATATTTTGATAGTTGGGCAACGAAAATCAGATGAGATATTTCTTGGGCAATGTGATCCTCCTAAAGCATGATACATATGAATAAACAGCTACAGCAGAGTTTAGCAACATGTGAAGTCATTAATCAGTTCAAGCTAAAGGACTTTGGCACATTAATTTCTGCATGGAAATTTTCACAAACAAATTTAACATAAAGAAGCTAAGCAAACAAATGATGCCATGTCTTCAACATGAAATATAGGGGATAGGAGCTAGAACACCAATTTTTGTAAATGAAAAAGAATCTTCTCCTGTAAATTTATTAACATGATTAAATGAATTTGTGAAAAAGAAGTGTGGATTCCAAATATCCATCTCATACTTTGAAGGCAGCGGGATAATTGCAAGATTGCTATCAAACAGAAGCTGATGCTACGGGAGAAACCCCGTTTGTTTTTGTCTTTGAATATGGAAAAAAATATAACTTTCAGAATTGATCTTCTAGCACAACCTTTATAAAATGATGATGTTGAAACATACACCTACAGTAGCATGTGTGGAGCACACACAATACAGATTCCAGTACTACCAATGGTTGCAACAACAGTAAAGGAAGCCAAATCATAGCAAGGGTTTCATACCAAAGCCACATATCTATAGGTTATGGCTTGATGAGAACATTTAACCAACAAAATGTTACAACAGCAAGAAATACAAAGAACCAATCGCTATAAAAAACTAGTAAAACCCTAAAAAAAGGCTCAGCAAATGAAACAATACATTTTGCAACTGCATCTCCACATGGTGGTTGTTTCTCTTCCCTTTTTTTTTAAGGAATGAACTGGAAAAGAAAATATATTTTGAAGAAAGAAGTGAAAAGGTGCAGTTCTAAAGAAGTTAATACAAAATCAGTTGTCTGAATGCCTTTGCAAAAGCAAAGAAACCCCATTCGGGTTCTCAAATGTAACCTACAGGTGTATAACATAGAAAACATTCTCCCAAGCAGTGGACAAACCTTTAATGCATCAGGTTTTCACATTAAGAAGAGAACTAAATCTCAAATACAAGTTACAAGAATCTTAGTGATAGTAACAGATGATAATTTATCTATCTTTCATGGATTCAACAGAGTTAAGTTCTTACCTCCACATGCAAATAAAAGCATTAACGGAGGCCATGTCACCAATAGAAGAAATCTGCTGCCACAGACAAGTCTATGGTTTCCCCAAGCTCATAAAATGCAGTCCATACTCGGCCATAGAAATAAAAATGAAGAAAGCGACTACAGCCAAAGGGTAGATATGTCTACAATAGTGGTCGGCCATACAGAATTAGTTACCAGCAACAGTAACTCATCCAAGGCTCCGATGTGAATGCTGAACCTGCAAACTTTGTCAAGAAGCCCTCGTTTCTCCCTCACTCTTCATCTTCAACTTCGAATGCAAAATGATAAAATGAAGGAATGATTAGGGTATTCTATCCATTCTGCCCCAAATTCCTTTCAATTAAGTTTTGAAGTCCGCAGGTATTCGGTGGGATCTCATTTCCCTTCAGAAATGTCTATGTTTATATTTGTTATGGGCGGAGGCTTTTTTTTTTACATTGTTTTCATTTCCAAAAAGTTGCAAGTTTTGTTGCCTAAGTCTTTTCTTACCCAGGATCGACACCCTATTATATTTCATTTGCAAAGTTTTTGTTTTGTTTAATTCTTTTAGATGGTTAAATATGCATTTCCTTCATTGGTTTCTTTTATAATATGATTCATTCTTTTTGATATTTTAACAAGTATTAACTATTTCATTGAAATATTAAGTAATTGATTCTTATTACTTAATGTTTTAATAATAAAAAATATAAAAATAATAATAGCTAATACTTGTTAAAATAAGAAAGTGTAAATCATATTATAAAAGGTTATTAAATTATAAATATTAGATGCTTTATATTTTAATTTTAAAATATAAATCATTTAATAAATATCATTTAATAAGTATCATAATAGGAGATAAATCTTTATTTTCCTTTTAAAAGGGTTGAGAGACATAGATTCTGTAGATCATTATGATTAAGTGTTGAGTCATGTATGATAAGACTTGGGGGCAGGAAATTATTGCTTTTGGAGGACTTTTGGAGTCTGGCAGGAGTCTTGGGCCTACATTTATGAGGGGCAATTGGTGATATTATCAAACCATGCCTTTTGGCCTATTTTGGTACCTTTTTGAAGTCTTGTCAAGGATTCAAGTTGGCCTTTGGGGTTGAATCTGACCCAGCATTTATGACTTTCTAAATATAGTTGGGTATTTTTGTTTTAGGTATGAGTTGAAGGCTCATTTTTTAGGGGTTTCTGATTTGGTGGATGGAGGTTTTGTGACTTTTTCTCTAAGTCCTGGAGTTCATTTTATAGAGTCTGTAATTCATTTCTGGAGATATAATATAGGTTGCAGCAGTGTGATTATGCTTGATGAATTTATCAATGAGCCCTTTTCCTTTTTACAATTTTTGTGTGCATTTTAAAATGATTGGATAGGTTAACTTGTGAATGTTTCATTATTCCCTGTTTTCTATCTCATTTCAGCACCTCTGTGTAGAATAGTAAGTTTGTTTGGAGGTTATAACATGTGTTTTTGGGTGAAATTAGTCAAAGGAAAGTATTAGTTTGTCTTCCTTTTTGTAGTTTTAGTGAAAAATCTTATTATAAATCATTTGTGGAAGCCTTTACAGGAAGTTGTGCTTCATTTGTGTTTCATAAAGCTATATTATCCTCTCTATCACATATGGGTTACATCTCCATATCCCTCTTTGGTGTATCACTTCCTTTGTTTAGACTTAAGGTTTAGGTTTTGGTTTTCAGTAATCTCTTCCCCTTTTCCCCCATTTTTTCTTTAAGTTTTAAGAGGTTATCACTGAGAGATTCAATAGGAGCCGGCCTAGAATCTGGAGGTTTCATCTCACTGTCCAGTTCCATACAGTGGAGTGAATCCCATGTTAAGTAAGGGTTACTGAACTTTTTTTTTTTTTTTTTTTTAGTTCAGTAAAGGGTGCAAATCCTGAAACTTAACTATTTTGGCATGCTCGGTGGGACTCGAATACTTTTTCCAACTGTGTTGGTATAGATAATAGTCTTTTTCAAACAACCAGTAGGAAATGATGAATTCATGAGAAAGATACAAACACAAAGTTCCAGTTATTTTGAATATCTGTAGCTAAAAACAACAAAAAGACGTGGAAGGAGTCTTGCTAGAATGAAGCCAGCACCAAGAAGGCAACTATCAGCCCCTGGTTTTCGCGTGTATAGTAGAACAAGGCAAAGGAAAGTCAAATGTTCAGCAAGTCCATCTGTAAGGGCTGAATTATTTTACATATCTGTTGATTCACCTACAAATTTAGCAAGTACTGGTTTTATACTAGCAGGTACAACAAATACGAGCTTTTAGCAAAGTGTACCTCTGCAACAACCAGTACAATAGCCTGTACAACAACCTCTGCCAATGGCGATGCAATTTTCTTTTGTGTCTTTTAATCAAGGGAGTCCCTTGAATTTCACCCAACATCATGACATACCACTTGCAGCATTGAAGAGTCTGCCAGATTTTACTTGAGAAAACCAAGCTACAGCTTATGAGCACATAAGGGATGTTGCTACTTTGTGCAACGTACATCATGTTACAAAGGAGGATGTGGCTACTAAGTTATTGGAAGCATCTCTAAAGGGGAAAGCATTACAGTGGTTTAGAAGCCTAATTGTTGGCTCCATAGTCTCATAGGATGCTTTAGGTGACACTTTGACGAATCATTTTGAGGATAAGTCCGACTTCTTGTCACTAGTAGAGTAGCTCACAACTATAAAATGGGGGCCACAAGAGAAAATGATGGATTTTAACAACCAATTTCAAAGAACCTGGACTAGAATACCCATTACGGTAAGACCTTCAGCTAATCATGCTTTTCTTTATTATTTGAGAAGCTTAAATATCGATATATCAGTAAAGATTCAATCTATGGGAGGTGTTTTGCTACCTCAAGCTTATGATATCACCATTAGAGTTGAAAACAATCTTATCCAGGCTGGTAAAATAGCCCCTAGGTCTCCAATGCCCATTTTTCCAGACATTCACCCAAATATACCATTGATAATTCCACCATTTAACCAATTACCTGTTGTTCCCAGCCAAGAAATTTCCATGGCAGACCCTTCAGGTACTGCAGGCCCTTCACAAGAGATGCAGGAGATAAAAAATAGTAATCTCAAGATCGAAAACATGATGCAAACTTTTAGTAATGAGCTGGTCAATCTTAAAAGACAATAGTTCCAGCATAGACCACTTTACCAACAGTAGAATCCAGTTGCAAACCCACCTTACCTGTAGCAAAATCAAGGTCATGCCCAAGGAAATAGACAATCGTTTCAAGGTAATGCAGTGGGTTATAGGCAAAATATCAATCTAAGGCCTTTCTGATCTTATAACTCGGCCCCTCTTAACGCTGCAAATCCAGTAAGAGACATAGTCCCCATGCAAAATAACCTTGCAGTGGATTTTGAGTGGTGTTACCCCTGTAGTGAACCGCATAATCAGGCCACATGCACAAATGGAGTTATAAACCAGGCATTCATGGTACAAAATATAGTGGAAAGACAACAAAATGCCACTTATGATGCACCTGAATAGCAGCATGATGCACCTACTCCTAAAACTGATTTCCTTAACTGGTAGAAAGATGAGTTTTGTGTAGTCAATAATGACTCACCAATATCAGCAAATACCCAGGCTAAGAAAAAAGCCCTTGAAATAGAGCAAACAACAAATAAGGGTAGACTACCTAAGACTGATGAGCCATCATCAAGTGCCACAAATGTAGTGGGAGACACTCACGTTCCTGTTGCCAAAGAGACCATTCACAGGCCAGCAGAACATGGTACTATTAAAGCACATCAAAAATCCCACTTTGCTGCGCCATTCAACATCATGGAGAAAATGAAGAAAATGAACGTGTCCATGTCAATGTGGGAGACTTTGGCCATCCCTGGTCAGGTGGATATCTTGCAAAAGGCTCTCTTAGATGAAGCAAATCCCGCAAGGGTGATGGATGAACCAACAAGAGTGGTGTTAACCAGTGCTGATGAAAAGGAGGAGGACATCGATAAAATTGCCAAGGGACCAAATAAGGTAATAAAACCACCTCCTTTCTATCTTTCCTTGATTATTGTCAATAAACTCATCCATAACTATATGGTAGATAGTGGAGCTACAAGCTCAGTCATGCCAAAAAAGATAGCTGACCAGTTAGGTCTAAAATACCAACCCATTGAAAAGGGTGTTGTTCAACTTGATGGGACATCTGTATGTACTATAGGCATGATTAGAGATGCGAATGTCACCCTTCATGCCTGTCCTAATTTTTCCATTTAGTAGGATATCTATGTTATAGATTTACCTCCATACTTTGCCATCTATTTGTCTAGAGATTTCACAACAAAAATTGGTGGCTACCTGTCATCCGATTGGTCCCACATGCTTTTTAGGACTAGATATGGCACAAAAGTGACGATCAAATAGGAGTTACTTGCAAAAAACCACATAGAGCCTTATGTTCCTAGTGCTATCAATGCGAACCTGCTTGCATTTGACCAAGCAGAATGTCATACAACTACTGAAAATTGAACCCAGCTAGATGACGTCCCAGATATTCTTCATGATGAATGGGCATCAAGTCAAACCTATGAAAACTAGTTTTACCATATGACGAATGTTGACTTAGGGACCTACATTATACATGAACAAAATGAAGTTATTCCCAATCTGGTCAAACCAGTGAATCAGTTGGGAGAATCCCAAGATAAACTATGGAGCATGTTTTTCGATGGTTCAAGAGGTAAACAAGGTGCTGGTGGAGGCATCATGCTGGTTTCACTTGACAATGATAGGTACTATGCCACTTTCAGATTTAGTTTTTCTTATACCAATAATATAGCAGAGTACGAAGGGCTAATTCAAGGATTAGAATGGGCAAGAAAGCGCGGTATTAAGTGTTTGAGGGTGTATGGTGATAGTGAACTAGTAGTAAATCAAATCAGATCACTGAATGCTGCAAAAAATGACATTTTAAAATCTTATAGACATCGTGTTGGGATTTGCTTGAAAATTTTGATGCATTTAATATACTGGCTATTCCTAGAAAAGAAAACCAGCATGCCGATAGACTGGCAGCTGTAGGAGCTCAATATGACATTGTCAACAGTGTGTCCGCACATACTGATCAGCGCCATATCAGAATCATTACCAGGCCTTCTGTTCTTGATAACGATGTTAGTTGGCAAGTTTTTGACAGTGATGAACAAATTCTACAATTTTTTCTAGAAAAAGACATTTTTGCTAGTTCAAACCAGTAGAGATATAAATACAACTAAAAAACAACAAGTTGCCAAAGGGTTTAGTAATGCTAGAAAGCATTTTTTAATTCAAATGATCAGCTAAAACCTAGAAAAGCCAACTTGCTAGTCAAAGAAAACCAGCATGTAGATCTGGAAACTGCACTGGGTAAATGCCTTAAATTTGGTAAAGTGAATTCAATCGAAGAAAAGGAGGCTTTTATTCATTTGTTCCAAGAATTTCGTGATGTCTTCGCTTGGCAATAGAGCGACTTAAAAGGATTTGATCCGGGGCTTGCACAACATACAATAGACCTGGAACCAATAGCTAAACCAGTTTGACAAAAGCAAAGGTCGATCAATCCTAAGCTGGATCCTTTGATGCAGAAGGAGGTGTTCAAGTTGATTGAAAGTAAGATAATTTTCCCTATTAAACACATGAGCTGGGTTGCTAACCAAGTCCTGGTAAGAAAGAAAAATGGAGAGCTACGGCTGTGCGTGGATTTTAGAGACTTGAATAGAGTCTCCCTGAAGGAAAGACACCCACTTCCATCCATGGAGCAGATATTACAATGTGTATTAGGGGCTGAAAGGTTTTCTTTGCTGGATGGGTACTCGAGTTATAATCAAATCCTGGTGAAGGAGGAAGATCAGTTCAAGACAGCGTTTACAACAAAATGGGGAACAATGATGTACAAGAGAATGCCATTCAAATTGTCCAATGCTGGAGCAACCTTTCAGATAGCCCTAGAAATGGCATTTAGTAATATGATGTATCAATTTGTCTTTGTTTATTTAGACGATGTTATTGTTTATTCACAAAAAAAAGCAGATCATATTGATCACCTAAGATAGATTTTTGAGCGCTGCAGAAAGTTTGGCATCACATTAAATCCCAAAAAGAGTATATTTTCTGTGCATGAGGGAAAATTACTTGGATACATTGTATCTAAGTTAGGCATCACAATAGATCCTAAATGAGTTGCAGTAATTCTAGAGATGCCTCTACCACAACACAAAAAAGGCCTCCAAGATTTCATCAGCCATATTAATTTTGTGCGAATGTTTCTGCCTGATATCGTAGCTCTTCTCAAGCCATTAACAGCCATGCCTAAAAAGAATGCAGTTTTCATATGGACAAAGGAGGCCAAAGAGAATTTTAAGGCCATTAAGGATGCGTTAGCAACAGCACCCATTTTGATCAATCCTGATTTTGGTAAGGATTTTATTCTTTATGCATATGGTGGTCATGACATGATTTCAGCTATGTTAGTATAGAAAAATGCGAAAGGATTGGAACAGCCAATTGCATTCTTCAGCAAAGGGTTAGGAGAATATGAGCAAAGGTACAATTTCATTGAGAAACATGTCCTTGCTGTTGTAAAAGGCCTTGAAAAATTTAGGCACTTGTTGACGCATAACAAAGTCATTTTGCATGTCACGCATCCAAGTGTCAAAGAATTCCTCCTGAGTAAAGATTTAAATGAGAAGCGCGCTGGTTGGATCACACGCATCATGGAATATGACGTAGAAATCCAGATAACTAGGCTAGTTAGAGGAAAGGGATTGTGCAAGCAAATCGCAGATAAGGATATTTCAGTGCTTGAAGAGCAAGAAAATGTTGTTTTACTAATTGATGCTACTGGAAACAATGATGGAACAGCAAGCTGGGCAAAAGATATGATACATTTTTTGAAAACCAGTCAATGTCCAGCCACTTTAGATCGAGCAAAGCGAAGGTATTATCACTTGCAATCAGCCCCTTTTGTGCTGATAAACGACATTTTATACCGGAAAGATTTCAATGGAGTCCTTCTCAGATGCATAAATTTAGATCAGACTACTCAAGTGTTGCATGAATTTCATGATGGGCATTCAGGAGGGCATTTTTCTCCTAGAACAACAACCTACAAGATTCTCTAAGCTGGCTATTATTGGCCTAATTTATTTAAAGACTGTCATGCACATGTCAGAAAATGTGATAAATGCGCCATGTTTGCAGGAAAAGAGAGGCTTCCAGCTTTGCCCTTGCAGCTAATTAGGACCGAACAGCCCTTTTCGAAGTTGGGCATTGATTTTATAGGGGCCATTAACCCCCCATTAAGTGCGGGTCACAAGTGGATCATTACAACCACTGATTATTTCACGTGCTGGGCTGAGGCAACAATGTTAAAGTATGCAAATGAATCAACAGTCTTAAGCTTTTATGATGACATTGTGAACAGATTTGGAGTACCAAATTCCATTATCTCTGATAATGCACTTGCTTTCATTGGAATGAAGGTCACAAATTGGGATTTTTCATCATGGGATATATCTCAGTACAAGCTCTAATTATTACCCCCAAGGTAATGGATTATTGAAATCTTCCAACAAGAACTTGATAAGTATCATTAAGTGCAATTTGCAAGATAATCAAAGAGATTGGCATTCAAAATTGAAGGTTTCCTTATGGGTTAACAGAGTCACCCCAAAACAAGTCATTGGAAACTCGCCTTATAGGCTCGTATATGGGAAAGAGGCTAGATTGTCAATTGAGATAGAATTACTAGTGCTTGATCTTGCTACACAGCTGGTTTTATTTGAGGAAGATGACCCTATGCTAGCGCGATGTGCCTAGTTGATGGAACTGGAAGAAACCAAGAAAAGGGTCATGGAAACCATGGAGTACCAGCAAATGCAGATAAAGAGGAGCTTCGATAAAAGAGCTCAGTCTCGAGAATTCCATGTTGGTGACATGGTACTAAAGTAGGATGTTCTCAAGAGCAAACCTAGCCAGCATAATAAATTTGATCACATGTGGGCTGGGCCATTTCAAATTGCCGAGTGTAAACAACACAATGCTTACTAGCTGGCTACCATGGAAGGAGACGTCCTATCGATCCCTGTGAACGAGATCCACCTCAAACCATGTTTTGAGGTATGATTTTCAGTCCTGCCTTGTACATAATAAGTTAGTTTCCCTTATTTTCAATAAGTGCATCTACATTTTAGCTTTGTTTTGTTTTTGTTCTAGGATAGTTTCCCATTTTGTTTGTAGTGTAGTTCAGTTAAGTTGCTGGTTTATGTTGTGGAAGCCATCATACCCGCTCATCTCATTGCTGCATGTGTAAATATGTGTACTCAAATGCACACACATATCCAATATACACATACATACGCACACATATATTGCTGCAAATAAATGTCTAGCTGCCAGCCATACATATCTGCATACCCATGCATACGCTGCATAAATGCATTCATTCAAGCCCACACGTCCACCCATACATCAACCAAATGGTCGACTATGATGGTTTTGACTCCTAAAGTTGATACTTGAGTTCTGACCCTGCATACCCGTCAATCCAATAAGAGTTTTCGGTCTTATTGAACTCAGGTGCATGCATTCAAAACTGAACCAGCAACTTTAGAAGTCGCTTTTTGTCAGGTATAGGTGCTAGGAATGCATAATCAAACTCTGTGCTCGAGGAATAAGAGCACCTAAAAGCAAACTGGTCAAATGTCAAGTAGGCAGACATCCAACAGAAGTCACCAAAACTGTTACCAAAATTTCACACATGCTGAATATTTACTTCAAGTGACATCGCAAAAAATATTGCAAAAGAAAGTTTTCATTTTCTATTCATTTTTATCATTTTGCAATCAATTATGAAACCATGCGCAAAAGAGATACAAATGTTCATTGTATAGATCATCACTGATATGTACAATTTTCATTTTTACAATATGAAATGAATTAATGTGCTGAATGGAGAAAATCTCACACAAGTTGTGAGGATAACTGATTAATTTTCTCTCATCAAGAAATACACTAACAGATAAATATATACATGAAAGAAATAGGAATAGGGATAACCAGTCATTGCCTATTGCTTTGACTAGTTATGGTTTCTTTTCCTGCCACATTTGTCTAGCTCCGAGCTCCATGGTCCCCAGCAGCTGCAAGAAAAACATAAGGCAAATGATGTTAGATCCCGAGGGATCTAAGTAATGACTACCTACCTCTATGACTATATTTTCTATCTGTAAATACATTTCGTCATGAAGGAAAACAAGCAATGATATTGACATTTAATGTTAAAAAGAAATAAAACCATTTGTGAGTGTCACGAGCCCGTGCTCGAACCTCATAAGACATGCATTAGATAGAAAAGATGAACAGACTAACAAATTTGTATTATGAACTTATCTATGAACATGTGCAACAAGAAAAAAGGGGTACCAAGGATGTTGTTTGCATCTTGTTTTAGCAAAAATGACAAGTACCTCAAGTATAAATTGTACTTTTGTAGCTAGTCAATTATGTTTTGAACAATTAAAACATCTAAAAATCAGGACATTTTGATAGTGGGGCAACAAAAATCAGATGAGGTATTTCTTGGGCAATGTGATCCTCATAAAGCATGATATATCTGAATAAATAGCTATAGCAGAGTTTAGCAACATGTGAAGTCATTAATCAATTCAAGCTAGAGGACTTTGGCACATTAATTGCTGCATGGAAATTTTCACAAACAAATTTAACATAAAGAAGCTAAGAAAACAAATGATGCCATGTCTTCAACATAAAATACAGGGGATAGGAGCTAGAACACCAATTTCTGTAAATGAAAAAGAATCTTCTCCTATAAATTCATTAACAGGATTAAATGAATTTTGGAAAAAGAAGTGTGGATTCCAAAGATCCATCTCATACTTTGAAGGTAGCAGGATACTCGCAATATTGCTATCAAACAGAAGCTGATGCTATAGGAGAAACCCCATTTTTTTTTTGTCTTTGAATATGGAAACAAATATAACTTTCAGAATTGATCTTCTAGCACAACCTTTATAAAATGATGATACTGAAACATACACCTACAGTAGCATGTGTGGAGCACACACAATACAGATTCCAGTACTACCAATGGCGGCAACAGTAGTAAAGGAAGCCAAATCATAGAAAGGGTTTCATACCAAAGGCACATATCTATAGCTTATGGCTCGATGACAACATTTAACCAGCAAAATGTTACAACAGCAAGAAATACAAAGAACCGGTCGCTATAAAATACCAGTAAAACCCTGCAAAAAGGCTCAGCAAATGAAACAATATATTTTGCAACTGCATCTCCACATGGTGGTTGTTTCTCTTCCCTTTTTTTTTAAGGAACGAACTGGAAAAGAAAATATATTCTAAAGAAACAAGTGAAAAGGTGCAGTTCTAAAGAAGTTAATACAAAATTAGATATTTGAATGCCTTTGCAAAAGCAAAGAAACCCCATTCAGGTTCTCAAATGCAACCTATAGGTGTATAATATAGAAAACATTCTCCCAAGCAGTGGAAAAACCTTCAATGCATCAGGTTTTCATGTTAAGAAGAGAAGAAAATCTCAAATACAAGTTACAAGAACCTTAGTGATAGTAACAGATGATAATTTATCTACCTTTCATGGATTCGACAGAGTTAAGTTCTTACCTCCACATGCACATAAAAGCTTTAACAAAGGCCATGTCACAAATAGAAGAAATCTGCTACCAAAGACAAGTCTATGGTGTCCCCAAGCTCATAAAACGTAGTCCATACTCGGCCATAGAAATAAAAAAGAAGAAAGTGACTACAGCCAAAGGGGAGAGATGTCTACAACAGCGGCCAGCCATATAGAAGCCCTCGTTTCTCCCTCACTCTTCATCTTCAGCTTCGAATGCCAAATGATAAAATGAAGGAATGATTAGGGTATTCTATCCATTCTGCCCCAAATTCCTTTCAATTAAGTTTTGAAGTCCGCTGGTATTCAGTGGGATCTCATTTCCCTTGAGAAATGTCTATGTTTATATTTGTTATGGGAGGAGGCTTTTTTTTAACATTGTTTTCATTTCCCAAAAGTTGCAAGTTTTTTTGTGTAAGTCTTTTCTTACCCGGGATCGACACCCTATTATATTTCTTTTGCAAAGTTTTTGTTTTGTTTAATTCTTTTAGAAGGTTAAATATGTATTTCCTTCATTGGTTTCTTTTATAATATGATTCATTCTTTTTCCTATTTTAACAAGTATTAGCTATTTCATATTAAGTAATTGATTCTTATTAATTAATGTTTTAATAATTAAAATAATAATGAATACAATATAGAACTCACCCCCTGAGTCATCATTTAAGCTTAATTTTGATGGCTCAACCATAATGGGAAGTTTTGTTGCTAGGGGTGTCTTACACAATTCTATAGGGAAAATGGTTATGGCATATTCTAGAAACTATGGAGGAGGCTCAAATAATGAAGCTAAAGCCATGGCTCTTCTATGGGGATTGAGACTCAAAGGAAACATGAAATCGGTAGTGTAAGAATTTGCCTTAGGGAAAAATTCACCCAAGATTGAAGAACTTGAATACAAGTACAACTGTAGACAAAAAAGAGTATGATCAATATATCATAGCATGTCCTGATGCATCACAATGTTTAGATGATTATACACACTAGGAGTGCTTGTATATAAAGGCCTCTAAGATGCATCTAGAATGTCTCTAGAAGGTGCCAGGAGATAAGCTTGACAACTAAGCACATTTCCTCCATTGTGCATGAATGTGTGTGCAACAATGAGAGGATAAGCATGACAAGGTGTTCCATGTGTGGAGATGTTATAGACACTATGTGCTGAAATAAAGTGCTTACTCTTGTGTTGTAGATACGATGTGCATAAATGAGGTGCAAACTCTTGTGTTTTCAACATGACAACTCTCAAGAGTGCACCTACTCCTAGGTGACTAATAAATAAATATTAAAATAATGCATTAATCTAAGTAAACTTATGTAAGTGTAAATAGTAAATACTTATTTACGCCAACACGCCCCCTTAAGTGAAACTTAGGGGAATGCCCTTAAGCTTACAAAAACTAGGATGAAATGCAAAATGGGTCCCAACTACTAGGCCATGCTAGGTACCCATGTACATAATGAAAATGCAATCTCTCATAAAGCAGGGAAAGAGTGAAAACCTCATGGGAAAAACCCTCCCCCAAAAAGAGAGATCAAAGATGTATAGATGAATGGAGTAATCAAGACCCCCCATTATGACATACATCAAATATATATAAAGGAGAAATGGGAGAATGACAAAACCCCCTAAGAGGAAAAAGTCACCCCCATAAAGGAGAAGAAGGAGAAAAAGTAGTTTCCCCCTCTAAAAGTAGTGTGCTGACCAATGAGAAATGCTCCAATGTAGAAGCTAATCCATGCTTGTTGAATGATGTCCACCCCCCCACCCCCCCCCCCCCCCCCCCCCCCCCCCCCTCCCTTTGGAAGAAACAATGGAAATGGTACAGGTGAGACACTTTCGCTGGGTGTGGAAGGAATCTCGATGATGAAAGATGTCTCTAAAACTTGTTCAAGTGTCCCTATGTTGATACTGATGGTGGCTCCTTCCAAAACTACTAAGAAGAAGTGTAGATCTAGCAAGGATTGTTGTAGAACATGTTTCAAAGAACCAATAGTCTCCTCAAATGATAGAGAGACCTCCTACAACTGTTGTACATAAGGATAAACAATCACATTAGTCTATAAAGATTGATCATGTAGAGAATGGACATGAGGATTAGAGTGAGCCCTTACAACAACTATAGAAGGATCATCTTCATCAAAGAGAAGATGTAAATCATCAAAGTTGTCTCCCAAATCTACAATGTGTGACTCCATAAATAAACCTAAAATGTCAGTTGATTTTAATATGATTTTCATTCCTAATACAATTGCTAGAGAGTATTAGAAATTCTTGACCTAATGACTTACAATCCTTAATTGCTAATTCCATATCCTCGATCTACTCTATCTGTTTTGATCCTTGCTTGATCTAATATGTCTCTCTTCAAAACTCTAATACTCTATTCTCAATCAACTAAATTCTACAATGTTGTTTTATTTTTTATAAATCTTTACACCCCTTTGCACTTCACTATAATTCACCCATACACTTCTCACATTTGCACAAATAATGGAGTTTCATCCTCCTTTTAAAGGCTTCAAAGACTTAGGGTTAATTATGAATCTATGATCAATATTCATTCTTCATTTCCTGCTCAATTCTTGCACTTTTCTTATTGGTTCCATACCTTCTCCATTTTTCTTATTAGCTACATGTTGATTACATAGGTAATGCAAAAGATTTGATCTTATCTTCAAGATCCTTCAAGATTCATCTTGAGTTGGCTCAAAAATGGTTTACATCTAAGTTTGTGAAGGCACAAACTCATAGGTTGATTCTATGATATTGGAGACTTACTAATTGCTGATGCTCAGTACATATATGAATTCAGTCTCACTCAACTCTTATAGTAATTATGTTTTACTCAGCATCTATACTCTACTTGGCACCTATAGTGACTCAGCATCACTTGGCACTTGGCACTTGAAGTTCACTCAGTACCTACTGAATCACTGGCTCAGCACACACTGTAGCTCGACATCTATATTATACTCGACATCATTTTGAGAATTTATTAAGTGTGTTGACACTCAAATGTCAAAACTAATCTGAGACCAACAATCCCCCCCTTTGACATGAGTAGCAAAAACACTTAACTAAGCATTATGAATATGATCTCTATGAGTATACTACACATTCTATTTGGCATATGTACAAGACTTCAAAAACTTGCTCAAAATTTTGTATACCTCAAAAATTTGTAACTCCCCCTCAAGTAATGTGCCATTTATGTAACCAAAATTCCATTCCTATAACCAAAGACTCTTGTGCTGAATTTGTCTCATGCTGATGTGTCTAATATGCTTTGTCTTCTCATTCTTTTGCTTTTGTTTCTATGTACCCTATCTCTGCTTTGTTTGTACTCTCCCTTTGTTTGTACTTCACCTTTCACATCTTTTCATAGTTTTTGCATCCTTTTGGTTGTATCTCCTTATTACTTCCTCAAAATTTGATTATCTCTTCCTTTGGATATTCTTTATTACCTCCATCAAAGAATGTAGTATCTCCCCCATTCTTATTATATGCAATAATGAATATCTCCCCCTTTTTCACACTTATGTCAAAGGGTCCTAATTATGAATACAATATTTAGCCAAAAATGTTTTATTCACCTCCATTATCATCTTCAAAGAAGAATCACAATTGTCTAAGGCAATTTCAGGTGATTTGTGTTGGATGGCTATCTCTACTATAAGATGTACTAGGCCTTCTAAGGTAGAAAGATTAGGATCTTTCTTTAAAACATTTTCTACATAGGTCATTTCCTTGTGTAGTACTTCTAGTTTTTGGGTAATAGCAGATTGAATTTGTATTAATTTGGCCTTGGCATTGGCCTCTTCTGCTATTAATACAGCTAACTCCTTCTAGGTGTGAAGCATTATTGCAAAATCCTTCTCACTTTGAGCTAGATCTTTGGATAGCTATGTGCTAGAAATCTTAAGATTTTGTTCCAAGCTCAGTATTCTTTGGCTAGTTTCTTGTGTGAAATATGATGAGTCGCGCACAATTTGGAGTACAATGAGAATATATTCTCAAGTATTGTTTTCACTTTTTCAACTTTCTTAGCCAATTCCACTTGTGAAAGTGTTATCTCACTAGATATCTTCTCATTAACTTTCATTTGAAATTTCTTTTCTGACCACTCTAATAACTTAACATTTGTATCAAGGTCTTTGTTTTGTACTTGATCCACTATGTTCAAAAATTGCTTCATGATGGGCTTTTTTTTATCAAGCACAAACAAGCTAACTGCATGAAGGAATATATCTTTGATTTCCACTGATGCTTGCTTTTGTCTATACTCATTTCTGAGTATCTCCAACTTCTTCTTTCTCTCAAGTGCCTCTTGCACTTCATTTATTTGTGCCAAATTCATTATTTTGTAGTCATAACTAGGCATGAATATTTCCTCATCAAGTGCAGGGTCTCCATAATGAAGTACCCTTGCAACTTTGGTGGAGCTCGAGCCTAGTGCTAAAATTTGTAGTGGTGCTACATCAATGCTTAGTTATTTGGTAAGAGTCCCCATAGTAGGCAAGTCCGCCAGTGTCTATATTGTCTCTTGCTCTTTTTCCTTAGGGGTTTTCTCCTCTTCCTAGTCTTCTTCTCTACTGCCTTGATCAATGATAATGATTTGAGGAGGTGCACCTTGTCTTTGTGCTATAGGAACATCTTGTCCTGTCTGCTCCTTTGCTAACCTCTCAACAGTTGTTGTTGTTGTGATTGTATGATCAACCTTAGCAATTGTATCTTGTGCTACTTGCTCTTTTGGTTGATCTTCTATAGCTATGGGAGGTATTGAAGTTGGTTCTTGTGTGTTCACCTTCTCCCTAGTGATCTCTACTATAGCCTTTTGTAACTCTTCCACACTCACCAAAATAGGATTTGTGCACTGTTGTGATTGGAATGTGGTTTGGTGAAGGATCTTTTTAAGATCCTCTGCCATTATTAGATTGATGTTTTGACCTGAGGTTTCAAGAACATCCTTGACAATTACAATTTCTATAGGTGTTGTATGTGGAGGACTTGGTGGTGGCAATTGGGTGTCTCAGACAATTTGCTCTGGCTTCTGCTCCTTAGCTATTGCCTCTTCAACTTGCTATGTCTTCTCCACTATTTCCTCTTCTTTTTCTTTCTCTCCTTCATCATCCTTTTCACTCTTTTCTTCTTCCTCATCATTTCTTCCCTCAAAGGGATCTTCCTACCCTTCCTTGATAGTAGTTAATCCATAAATCAATTTCCACATTTGTGTGGATTTCTTTACAATATCCTCTATTTTATTCTATAAGATGCTAAAGGCTCTATCTTTGGGTTCAAATTTACTCCCATGATTCTTACTAGCCTTAGTTATTTGACCTTTTGTAAGGTTTCGCATTACAAGAGCCAATTTTGATTCCCTTATTTCTTTCTCAATATTAAGGCAGTAATGTTATTTATTCTCTACAATGGATCTTATTTCCTTAGGCATATAATTGTCTAGTTCAAGTTGAGTGGTCTTGAACTTGGCCATCATAGTGTAGATGGATTCTTCCACTATGTTTTGTTCTTCTCTTGAAAATTTATTAAGATTAATGGTCTTTAAAACAATTAAATCTACATTATTTCTAATGTTATCTCAAATATTTTCTAGATTAGGCTTGTTAGAATGCCTTACTAATCTAAATTGATAATTATCAGGCTCTGTCTTTTCTTTGTCTGACTCTAGGGGTACAACATATTTTCTTCTTTTCTTTTTCTCTACAGGCCCTCCTTGCTCTATTGCTTTTTTCTTCCCCTGTTCCTTTGCCACTTGGGTTGTTGCCTTGGTATCTACCCTTATAGTTGGCTTGGCTAGGCTTGTCTTTGTTTCTTTCTTCTTCCCCTTGGGCTGTGCAACTCGTTGTTTCTATACCTTTCGTTTTGTTGGCTTAGCCTTGGGTGCTTCCTTCTCGGCACCTTCCTCTTCTTCTACATCCTCCCCCATACCTTAGGTTAATGCAAGTGTTTCCTATCCTTGTTCCTCTTCATCATCTTCTACTTCTTCACCTTCTTCTTCTTCTTTAGCAGTTCCCTCACCAAATTTGGCCTTTAACTTCTTTACAAGTTTGTCTTTCTTATTCAATGTGGAGGCAGTCTTTAACTCCATACCCACCTTTGACCTAACCAAATCATAGGTTCCAAAATGTGGTGCACTCTTGTCCACTTCCTCATCTAGTAGTGCAGTTATAGCTACTAATGCCTCATCTATATTTATGTCATATCCAAGAGATCTTAACAATCTAACTCTTGGTATGGCAGCTTGTACATAAGAATAATCGATATCTACAAGAAATCATACATCATTTACACGCTTCTCTACTAATGAAACTAGTATTCTTGGCCTTTGCTTCATGTTTTTGTTGAAATCTTCAAAATAGCTAGACATTAGGGTCTCAAAATTAGCTCCCATCTATTCAATGTATTCATTAACTTGAGCTATGATAGACCTAGTTTCTTTCCATACCACTTTACCAAAAGAAGGAAATTCATTCTATACATAGAAGAATATGAAAATCAAAATAGTATCAAATTTACACTGTGTTCCCTTGGTTCTTCTTATTGCTACTAAATTTTCATTAATTTGTTGTAGTTGCAGTTCTGCAAGATCATAGGTATGATTCTTTTTCACTAACTTGTAACCCACATCCGTTGCAATGCAAGGCACACTATTAAATCTACTATATTGGTAGAACTTATGTGCAATGACTCTAATAGAAAAGTCAACAAGAGGGTCTTGAATGATGTCAATTATCATTCCTCTCTTGTTCCACGTTGCACTAGTGTTCTTGTCAATTGCTTCCTTAGAACCACTCCTAAGGGTCTTTAGTTGATCTAGGGTTGGGTACCCTATCACTCTATGTAAAATTCTTTTTGTGATTTTTACTAGACCATCCTCCAACCATAAACTTCCATCATGTATTCTGCTCAGCACTAGCCTGATCCATTTAGTTTTGAAAACTATGGGGAATTCTAGGGCATGTGTCAAACCCTTCTTTTTAGCAATTTGACACTCTTCTTTCAACACTCCATTTTCACACAATCTCTCATAAGCTTCTCTCATTTCCATGTCCCCTATGGTTCCAATCTTGCAATTATAACATCTCCTAACATCTTGAACCATAACTATCTTAGGGGGTATGATAGATAGGGCTCTGAATGGGTCATTTTTATATGCCACTTCAGGGATTGGCCAAAAAAATCTAGTTGTTTCACTTCATTAGACACTAGTTGAACCTCAAACAACTCTTTCTCCTATGTTTCCCTAAAGCTAGAAGCCATTTTTGCAATATAGGATTTGAACATAAAGATAATGTGAAACTGCATAACTTAGCACAAATGTAAATACCTTGAATTCGATGAAATTATGTTGAATCACTATTGAAATTGGCTCAAATGTTGGATTCTCTGCTATGAAGTCATTTTGCACTCTTTTTCATCTCTGCTCTTCATTCTCAATGAAGAAAAATGATTCAAAATGTGATAATATACTCTATTTTCATATCATTTAATGCTTATTGCATTTATAGTTGTCCACTCAGCTTCTTAAGCATTTCTACATTACTCAACTTCCATTGGCTTTTCACCACTCGGCATCCACAGAAGTGTCCTTTACTCAGCTTCAACTAAAATTTCCTCTTCACTTGGCTTCCACTACCAACTAAACTGCTACTAATCATTTGGCTTACTGTTTTTGACAATCAACTCGGCGTGTACTGGAATTTTACTTGGCATTTCAGAGAAACTTGGTAATACTTATAAAATCCTAAAATTTTGACTTTTACATCTTTAATCATGCTGGTCTCTTCTTTTCAATACTTGTTTAATTAGGAACTTATGTATGATAAAGCTTTGTAAATAAGTCCCACATGCCTTCTCTTTTCTTAGTTTGATGATGTATGACCACTTGACCTGTTAGGAGAAGTGATTCATTCATTTGATGTCCTACTCCCATCTTTCTTCTTCCATGTCTTATTCATTTCTCCTCTCACATGTTCAACATCTACCTTCTCTTTACTTTTTTTGTTCTTTGAGTTGGGTGCCTTTGACCTTGCTGAGCAAGTCTTGCTAATATGACCAATCTTCAATCAACTAAAACATGTGGTTTGACTCAACCATCTATTGTAGTTTTCACTAAAATGTGTTCTTATGCTATTTTTAAAAATGTGTCCATATTCCTAACAGTAATGAAAGCTATACCTGTAGAACAAGATTTAGTATGCAAAGAACATTAACAAATAAAGTAAACATTCACAAACCAAAAACTAAATTCACATATATGCTTAGACAAAGAAAGCAAACAAGAAGTGCAAACCACACAAGAGAAAACACTCCATGCTTTCTGGATTCTGTAGATGTGTCCTTTTGCTGTGGATGTATGCTCAAGATTCTCAAAAGCTCCTTCAATGGAGATGGGTAATGGCAAATTGGTAGCTTTGTGAGCTCTCAATTTGGCATTATAAGGGTAAGATTGATGGCTTTGGTTCTCAAAATAGCATGGTAACTTTAGCTCAAAGATTGTCGATGAAATGGCTTGGGAGGGGATTCAATTTATAGGCTAAGGGGTAGAGGGATGGAGGGCTTAGATGCAAGGATGGATGAAGGCTTAAGGAGGGCTAGGATGCACTCAAAGGAAAGCACATGGATTGTGCTTGTTTAGCACCAATGGGAAGGTGACACTTGTCACAAGGAGGATGAGTGTGAGAGGGTAGGGTAAAGGGTTGGTTAAAGGCATGATGAGTGGGGTTGAGTATGTAAGAGGGATGTAAGAGGAATGAGTGTGGAAGAGGGAAGAGTGTGGAAGATGGATGTAAGAGTCATGAGTGGGTTTGTAAGAGTCTTTTATGTTTTGTAAGAGCACTCATGACTTGGTGGTTGGGATTTTTGAGGGGAGACTTTGGTTTGGATTAGGAAAGTCTTAAACTTGTTTAAGGAATGTGACAACATTAGGGGGTGGATTAGGCTTGGGTTTAGGATTAGATTAGGAATGTTAGAGATGTGCAAGTGGATGGCATTAATGAGGGTGGGTGAGTTAGTGGCTAAGCTTGGTTAGTATGGGTGGATGGGGTGGATTAGGCTAAATGGAGGATTAGAGATAGATTAGGGGTTTTTGAATTTGAGGATTTCATTTATCAAATAGATTTATTTAATAAATGGGGATTTTTGGAATTAGATAGAAGAATAGGATTTAATTGATAAATAATAGATTATTTGATTTATCAATTAGGACTATAGATGATTAATTAAATTAATCAACTAGGGGATGACAAAGGATTAATTAAATAGAAATTTAATTAATAATTCCTTTTTAGATAACTAAATAGGATTACTAAAATAGTGTAATCAAATTTAGGTGTCTACAATACCTAGTGTTGTAGTCCCAATTTTAGTGATTTCCATGGTTATTTCCCCTTTTTGGCTAATCAGGTGTCCACATAGGCTTTGATCTAAACTCAAAAGCTCTATGTCCATACTTCTTGAAATTGTAGCAATGACCTTCAAATCTTGGTGTTCTAATAGTCCTAGTCCTGCAATCATGTGCTTGATGTCCTTGCTTATTATAGTGACTCATATTCTTAGGTTTGTCATGCTGATGAATACTCTTGCTCCTACATACATTAGAGGTATGTCCTTTTTTACCACAAAAATGACAAGTAGGCTTAGTGTTCTTACCTTTTTTACTCATTTCTTCTGCAGTCTTGGATGACTCTCCTTATTTAGTGCTAGTGTATCCTAGTCCTAAAGTATCATTGCTAGCCCTTGGTGATTTCAGTAGCTACTCAAAGTACTTGATGGCCTCATTAGATTTGTTGAAGCTCTTTACAATCTCCTTCTCTCTTTTTAGGTCATTTTGCAGTTGTTCATTTTGCATCTCTAGTATAGAGATCTAAATATCCTTGACATTCAGTTCATGATGTGCATTCATCATTTGACTTAGGGTTTCTAGCTGCATGTTTAAAATTCTTGCAAGTTTAATTGACTTCTCTTCCAGTCTATTGGCAATATTTCTCTTGTCTTCTTCTAGCATAGCCTTATCTTCAATGGCTCTTTTCTTCTATTTAGTCACCTCACAAAGCATCATGGCTTGTGATTCTTGTTCAAGCTTGAGTGTTCTAATTTCTTCTACTTGAGCTTTATTATTCTCCATTACATGTGCTATTATTGCATCAAACTCTTTGCAATCTCCATTGCAGATAGTTTTGAGGTGTCAATCTCCTTGTATTGTGTTTCATTCTTAGCTATGGAAATCTCTCTTCTTCTCTTTAAGGATTTTCTCAGTTCCTCCCTAGCTTCTTCCAAAGTGTCTAGAGAAAGTTGTATATCAATTGCCTAATTCTCTGTGATCTTCCCAAGTTTGTAGACCTCCATTTCTAGGTCCTTTCTCCAAGCTGTAAGGCTCCTTCTTGTGAGTACTTGGCTCTAATACCAATTGTTGGAATTTACAAGTGGAAGATTTACTTTTGAGACGGGGGGTGAATCAAAAGTAACTAACTTTAACCTTTTCAAAACCTTTAAACTGATATCATTCACATACATCTAATTCATCTAATAAACATAAAAGTAAAGATATGCATGAAAATAGGTACCACAAGAGTTTGGTAACCCAGAAACCCTTCAAAATGACAAGGTAAAATTGGGGTGGGGATGACACCCACAAAGTATCACTGCAACAATATGTAACTGTTCAAGGTTAAAAAGTTTGACTACTTCCAATGGTCTGCCCTATGAAAGGCTTGTCCTAATAAAGACTTTACACCTTGTTAAAAGTGACCTAGTTAAAGGATTTACAAACACTCACTCGGAATGTTACCTTGTTAAAGGATTTAGCACCTTGTTTAAAGGCTTAAAACATGGCTATTAAGCCAACCTATCATCATATTATTTTCATTCCTAATACAATTGCTAGAGAGTATTAGAAAGTCTTGACCTGATGACTTGCAATCCTTAATTACTGATTCCAGATCCTTGTTCTACTCTATATGTTCTAATCATTGATTCATCTAATATGTCTCTCTTCAAAACTCTAATACTCTATTCTCAATCAACTAAATTTTGCAATTTTGTTATGTTTTTTCTAATTCTTTTTACCCCTCTACCCTTTGCTATAATTCACCCATACACTTTTCACATTCACACACATAATGGGGTTTCATCCTTCTTTTAAAGTCTTCAAAGACTTAGGGTTAAGTATGAATCTACGATCAATATTCATTCTTCATTATCTGCTCAATTCTTGCACTTTTTCTATTGGTTGCATGCCTTCTTCATTTTTCTTATTAGTTGCATGTTTATTACATAAGTAATGCAAAAGATTCAATCTTATATTCAAGATCCTTCGAGATTCATCCTAAGTCAGCTCAAAAATGGTTTACATCTAAGTTTGTAAAGGCACAAATTTCACAAACTTATATGTTGATTCTATGTTACTCAATACTTACTAATTGCCGATGCTCAGTACATATAGGAATTCAGTCTCACTTGGCTTCTATACTCTTCTTGGCACCTATAGTGACTTGGTATCACTTATCACTCGGCACTTGAACTTCACTCAGCACCTAAAGTTCACTCGACACCTATTGAATCTTTGTCTCAACACACATTGTAGCTTGGCATCTGTATTATACTTGGCATCATTTTGAGAATTGGTTAAGTGTGTTGACACTCAAATGTCAAAATCAATTTGAGACCAATAGATTTGGAGTTTGGATGACTAAGTTACGACCTCTTAAAGTTAGGCTACCAAATCAAAACTAAATCTAGACAAGGGTCTAGTCTGAAAAGTGTGAGCTTATATTTGACAATTAAATGGACGTCACTGTAGTTAAAAAATGCCAAGAAATGATAGTTAAATGACTGTCAAATTTAATCATGTGAAATGATGATGTCAATAAAAATATCAACTACCTAGGTGACGTGGTAGTACAAATTGCTAACTAGTCATACAGTTGTACGAAATTGTACACATGTCAATGTACAGAAGTGAGCTAGCATTGACGTGTACACTAACATGGAAAAATAATTGAATGCACTAATGAGGTAGTAGGTTTCCATGTGGAGGCTTTTGGGAGGTCAGGTCATCTACACTGGTGTCTCCATGGCTGCTTCAGTGGTAGATACTACATAGATGGAAGCAACTGTAATGTGTCGTGTGGTGGCTTGCAAAGGGTATGTATGGCTATGTACTTGTCCATGTGGATGTTGCACTATCACAGCGAGGTGTGGAGGTGGCCATAGGTAAGTATTATATGACATTTAGAAAGTCTAGATGGCAATGGGACTGTACAGACGTTTATCAAAGATCTCGCTATGAAGAGGGACCGCTTGCTAGAGATTAGTTTCTCAGCTATCAAAAAAGATGTATAGGTGGGTAGGAGAATGGTTTGATGCTGAAAGTATGGTGCATCTCTAGAATATCCAAAAGCCATTGAAATTACAAGACATGACTAGAGTTTAATAAAAAATGTTGCTGGGATCTTCAGCGATTATCCCACATTCATGGGATTGATTAACTTTGCAGGCTTTAAAATGAAAGGCACTACAAAGATAAGGCAAAGAGCTCCATCAGAATGTCTGAGACTTGGCCGCCATTGGATGTAAGGGTTCCAACCACAAATTATGTGGAGCCAATCATTGGTAAAATGCAACCAAAACTATAGGATGTGTCTGTCGATAAATTGATTAAGGAATATACCTAGATGCTAGGGAATATTCTATATGTGTGTAGAGCTGGGGTGTGGAATATTCCCTAGTTCTCTGCAAAATATTCTCTACGTAGGGTGCAAGGCCAGGATCTAACTACCTGGTACCTATACCAAAAATATTCTCTACAGGCGCAACTAATGAATTTTTTTTTTGAAAATTTGCAAGAAAATAACAAATAGTGATCTGAATCAAATGAAATTGCTGATCTAAAAAAAAATCATACATATACTTGCAAATCAGGCCTTCGAGTGCCAATTTGTAAAAATATTTTTCCTCATGATCAACTTTGGCCTAGGGTAGCTGAATTTATAGCCGATTTGCACTGAATCAACATTTCGGATGCAATGGCGAGGTCCATTCTGACTCTAGATGCTCCCAATTTCTATGATACTCTAGATTTAGGGTGAGGTGCTAAAGCAAGAAAATGGTCTTGAATGGCTATGTGGAGGGAGATTCTCCAAGATCTCTAATACCATGTAAGAATTTGCCTTAGGGAAAAATTCACCCAAGGTTGAAGAACTCAAACACAAGCACAATTGTAGACCAAAAAGAGCATGATCAATGTATCGTAGCATGTCATGATACATCACTATGTTTAGATGATTGTATACACTAGGAGTGCCTATATACAAAGACCTCTAAGATGCATCTAGAATGTCTCTAGAAGGTGCCAGGAGATAAGCTTGATAACTAAGCACGCGTCCTCCATTGTGCATGAATGTACATGCAACAATGAGAGGATAAGCATGAAAAGGTGTCCAACATGTGCAGAAGTTGTAGACACCATGTGCTGAAATAAAGTGCTTACTCCTATGTTGTAGACACCATGTGGATAAATGAGGTGCAAACTCTTGTGTTGTCAACATGACAACTCACAAGAGCGCACCTACTCCTAGGTGACTAATAAATAAATATTAAAATAATGCATTAACCTAAGTAAACTAAGTAAGTGTAAATAGTAAATACTTATTTACACCAACAAGTAGGCTAATGGTCAAGGGGGATTCAATGTTAATTATCAAAAATGCTAAAGGGATGATTGAATTAGTTGGGTGATCAAGGTCATAATTGAGGAAATTCGTAAGTTGATGGAGGGATACCAAGAAACCTAGGTGGATAATATTTACCATAAAGGTAATTATGTGGCAGATGAGTTGGTTAAATTTGCACATAGTGTAGAGGCTAACTAAATGGGAGGCCATCAATCTAATTTTATCATCAACTAAATTATTTATGGAATGTGAATGTACTTTGAATACTATCATATGAATCATCACACCAAGTGGCACGTCATTAAGTTTCTGCATGGATGGGAAAATAAATGCCTCATAAACTTTACATTTGGAAAGATTATATGTTGATCTGCTTTGATGATCTCCTTGTCATAAATGTAATTTATTTCCAAAAATGGACAAAAGTGTTGGATTTTCTCACACTTAAAAAACTAACTAAAAAGGGTAATAATGACATCTCACTCATACCGCAGTTACAGTTGGTGTCAAGTGATTATGGAAAGAAACAGATAGTCTACACATGTTAGGGAAAGAGATTTTTTGGGTTTTGGAAAACCTTATGGTCTTGTGATGGATTTTGTCTACTTTCACATTTGCATCTTGGGAATATTTTTTTTTAACTTCTAAAAATTGTCTTACTTGCAACTCAATGATGTCAAAATGTTTAGAGGAGTTGGTGGAAAAATCTAAAGAGTTGGTAGTTGAGTTGGGTAGTAGTATGGGAACCAATGATCATATTAAACCTATGGGAATAGAGGAGTACATTCACAAGAGTGAAGTGGTGATGGTGTATCTCCAGGAGGGTGGCATGTTACCCTTTATGGAAGGAATGGATAAACATGAGGAAAATATCTCTATGTAGTACTTCAATTCTTGGAAGGATAGAAGACTAGTTGTTAATGGGATAAATTTTTAAATCACTAAGGATATTATTTCTAAGGTTGGTAGGTTTCCTGTGGGTGGCAAGAACTAGTGCAAACAAGCTCACGTGAACGATGAGACCAACCTCTAGAAATTCTTCAAATTTAATGAGGAACCATTGTGTATGCGAGGTGGGATTTCTAGGGAACACCTACCTAAGCCCTGGGACATCATCCGCTATGCTATTATGATATACATTGCTTTGGAGGATCATTTTCAACTACTCTATTTTTGCCAATTTCCTATCCTCAACCATTTTAGAAATCTAGTAGAAATCTAGATCAAATCTCTTTTAAGTTCCTTTTGTTGAATTCCATGGAAGATAGTATTTTTAAGGCTAGAAGGAAGTTGGAGGAGCAAAAACCCTTTTACCTCATCCACCAAGGCTTCATGAATAAGTTGTATGCCCATCACCTTTCCCAAAACCCACCTCTCCTAGTTAACCCTCTAGCCACTACTACCCCCCAGGTCTCTAATGAACCTGGTCCTAACCCTACCCATAAAAAGATCAAGAAAACCCCCAATGCTAAGGTCAAAATTAGTCTCATAGACTCTAACACGAATACCAAGAAGAGAAAATAGAGTGCTTGTAGAATGAACAAATGTCTCCAAATGGAGAAGTTTAAGTCCTCTCCCAAATAGGTCTTTAGCTTAGAGTCTATGAAAAGTGACATAAAAACCTCGAAGAGGAAGAAACCCCATCAAGACATTGGCAAGAAGCTTGTGTCCAATCCTCCCATACCATCTCAAAATTATGATACCCTGGAGGCTAACCCTTCCTCAGCTAGAAGCAATGGTGAGAACATTACTTCCCCCAGGAAGAACACTCCCAAATATGAGGGAAGGGGGGGTGGGGGGAGGGGGAACATAGCCATGACCAAATTTATTCCAAGGCTCATTTTGATAAGCTTAACAATCAATGAAGGAGTTGGTTGATAATTATAATGGCATCTAGAAAAGATTTGAAACCTTGGCCGAGTTCTCAACTAAAGTGATGCATTTCGTGGCTACCACCCTTTTCTTTCTTCAAGTGAATAAGGATGTAAAAGACCTAGGCAAGAAGAGCAAGACTTCTTGGTCTATATATGGCTTCCTGGTAAAGGATTGGATGAAGACCCTCCTTGAGAAACCTGTCATGGATAAGGGGGTGACTATGGATAGGGAGGGACCTAAGGCGAAGGATGTTGAGGAACAGGATAAGAAGGAGGGTAGTAAGCCCATTTGGCTATTTTTCTTTTCTCTTTAATGATATCATTTAATCTAAACTTGATGCCCTACAGAGCTTTTTGTTATTTTTATAAGTTTAATTGCTAGACTGATAGTAGTAGTATGTTGTTTTACTGCTAGAATACTCTTCTTGATTATTTGCCATATTGCAATAGGATTGATATTGTTAGGGTTGTTATGGATTATGTTAGTTTCTTAAAGTATAAAACTAGTATTGGTTAGTAGTTAGGGAGGTAACCTTTGGTTGTTCTTTCAGCCTTTTTGTACTTTGAGGTTAGCTCCCCATCTCTTTTAGCTTCTATCTATAAACTTTAAAAACATTATATTTATATTGATTTACAATATTTTTAAAATAAATAAATAAATATATGAAAGTAGAAACTTGCTTGATTAATTTGATATTTTTGTATATATTACTAATTTATAGTTCTTTCTAACAAGTTTCTTAAATGTAGATTGCTATCAATTTATAATCTTTTCAAATAACACAAGTAGATTTAGAAACATAAATGTATATTTTTATAGATTTTTGTATATCTTATTAATTTATATTTTCTTGTATTTAGCCTATAATTTTTATTTATGTTATTTGAAATCTATTTTGAAATAAGATATATGAAATTATATATATTTTTGAATAATTTGAATTTTTACAAATAATACTAATTTAACTTTAATTTCTTTAAAATATTTAATAATACAATATTTATTATATATAATAATAAAATATTTAAATGTATACAAAGTATTTGTACAACAAATTTGACAAGCAATATTATCCATAAAATGTAAAATGAAAGACATTAAAATGGTCAAACCTTCATTAAAAAATCACATGATAGGTAGGGGTGAGCATCAAATTCTAGACTTGATCCTTCCCATCAGTTATGCAAAAAGTATTGTTTTTTAATGTAAAGATTAAGAGTTTTAGGTAAATAATTATAAGTGATGTAATATTTTGAAATTTTTGGTGTGGAAATAGAAGAGTGTAAAATATGTATTTTAAACTTTATTTTGTGTTAGAGGTGTGTAGGAGTTTGTCCTAGTCATTTGGTCACATTGAGGTAGAGGCTATTTTTTCTCCAATAGATTTTTTTGGCATTGTATTTGCAAGATAGAATTGTTGAAGAATTTTTATGCAAAATTTATAAATAATTATATTATCTTGAAATATATGTATTTTAAATTTTAAATATAATTTTCATAAATTCTATTAGATTAATCCATTTAGAGAGTTAGATTAGGCTAAAATATATATCAAATATCAATTACCTTTAAAATTTAAGATATTTTTTCTGTAGCATATTTAATTTTCCTATAGCTTATTCATAGAGCTCATTGTATTATGTGATTGAAAATTAAAACTAGAGAATTATAATAATTTTAGTTTCAAGATAATTATCTCTATGAAGTTGGAATCACTCACATTCTTGGATTATTTAGCTTGTCGTTCAATAATCTTTCTAGGAAGATACCATAAGGTGGGCAATTTGAGACATTTGAGGCATCATCTTTTTCAAACAATTTAGACCTTTGCAACCTTCAACTCAATGCAAATTGGTGCAGCCTTCATCAAAACAAATCTTTCCCTTCAAGCAATCCACCAGGAATGAATGGTGATAAGATAGTTGAAGAAGAGGAGGAGGACGTATGGTAGGGAGTTGGGCTCGGAATGAGCTATGCAGTTGGGTTTTCTATTGTTATTGGAGTCTTGTGTCTTACCACAACTTGGAGTTGGAAATTCTTCTAGGTGATGGATAAAATACTCATATATGTTTTTAAGAGATTCAGAAAATAGATTCACATCAACAACTATGGCAGTACTATAATGTTCACCTATGTAATAATTTTGAGGTTTATCTAATTCTTGTCTTGTGAGCATATACTCTAGCTATTGTTAAGTTTGGTTTATTTATTTATTATATAAAAGTTAAGTTTTATTTATTTAAGCATTAATTTTCAATTTGATCGATCAACCCATTCATTTTATTTTTTAATGTTCAAAAGAATAAGGTTTCTTTTTTATTATTGTGATATGTTTTTTTACGGCTTTTTCTTTTAGTGAGAGGCATGGAAGATGAGTACTCTAGATCTTGTTAAATTGACGAATCTGATAGAAACTACAGGTGGTGAAATTGACGACAAAGCAAATGTCAGAAGCTGATATTTTAACTAGAAATTTGCCATCTTATCGTCAACCCAAAACTATCAACGGCGGAAATTTGTGCCAAAAGTTTGCTATTTTGTTCTTCTCTTTTTTGGTAATTCATTCTAGCAAATGCACGTGTTCCAATTGAAATTAGAAAATAAATTTGAATGATTCGATGCAAGCAAACAAGTTAAAATTATACATATTTCTAAAGTCAAATCGTTTGCGCCTTATTTTATTTTTTTCGGCGACGTCAAAATAGTGAACGCTAATCTTACAAAGGAAGACACTTCCAATTTTTTACCAATCATAGTCCAATCAATATTAAAGTTTATTCATTGTAATGTTAAATATGCGACGCCCATAAATAAAAGACATTAAAGTGACATATGTCAGGCTTGACCACGATTAAGAAGATATTTGATGCGCGAATTGGAATGACTTCAATTTGTGAAGATTCTTCTTTAAAATGAAGCTTACTGAAGCGTGAAGTTCAAGAAAACTTTAAAAATAGAATTGTTTAATAAAAGCCCAAATTTCCATATGGACTGTTATCTTTTATTAATAGAAAAAATATGTTAAAAAATATTAAACGAATTTCTTCCAAAAAAAATTACTTCAGTTTAATTTGATTTGATGTAAAAATATAGTTTAGAAAGTTCATAATAAACAATTTTGTAATGAAAAATATATTTTTTTTTTTTAAAGTAAATTTTATTAGATGATAGATCATGACTTATTTTCTTAAATTTAAAATATTATATATATATATGAAAAAGAAGTTGAAATGTTGATAATAAATGAAAATTAAAAATTGATTTAATCATTATATTTATTGTTTTAATTTTTTCAAATGCAAAATTTTGTGTTCTATATTAATAATCACATATAGAAAATGATCAAATCAATCACTTCCATTGATCATTTTCTACTATTTATAAACTATTTTTATTTCAAAATAATTCTTGTACAATGACTATTCATCCCTTCCAACCCTATCATAAGACAGGGACTCCAACTCTCTCGGAGCTCTTCTTTTTTCTTGATTTTACTAGTTATCGGGCAGTCACTGACTATTTCCCGATGGGCACCAGTTGTCATTTGTTCATCATACTTTCACGTGGAATCATGTGTAGAAAAATGACAACTCACTAATTTATATCTCGAAACTTTTATTGTTATGATTTTTATTTTTTATTAGTCCAGGAACTAATGTTCTCAATTGCTTCTTTCT
Source organism: Cupressus sempervirens (assembly GCA_028749045.1). Classification (NCBI taxonomy): domain Eukaryota; kingdom Viridiplantae; phylum Streptophyta; class Pinopsida; order Cupressales; family Cupressaceae; genus Cupressus; species Cupressus sempervirens. The sequence goes on from CM053786.1 coordinate 54,588,180, forward strand.
GAGCAAAAATTATTCAATTTGCAAAGGTTAAGAATACATTTATTTTTAAATTAATTTTTATTCAATAATTATAATTTTTTGATTGGTTGTTCATATTTTCCTTGTGTGTATTATTAATTTTCTAATTCAAAAAATTTCAAAAATAAAATATCTAATTTCTAGAAACTTCCAGGAAACTCTAGAACTATTATGTCTTACATCTTTAGCAGCACGATGAGTAGCCTGGAATAGGTCTGTCTTACATCTCCTTCAGCAGCATGATAATAACATAGCAATGGAGACAACGTAGTAATCATTCAAACCTTCTGTGTGAAACATTTGGCTTAAGATGGTCAAGCCTCTAAAATATCCTTTCCTTAAATTGATAGGTCTTGAGCTTTGAAAGATTATAGAACAAATATACACTATTTGACAAATTTAATCAAATTCCATATAATATAATTTCTAGTTTAATCAACTATTTTTAATAAAATTTATGTCTTGACATATTTTTAAAATATTTTAAATAAATAAAATTACTATTTTTTAAATATTTCAAATAAATAAAGTTACTATAATACCATTAAATATTAATTATAAAAAAGATGTGGGATTCATGGTATTAATACAAAATTGTTGGTGTTCAAATATGAACAAGGACCACATGACTCACAAAATAATTTTTTTGCCTTTATTTCTCTTATTATTCAATCAAAGGCATGGACTATAGCTCCCTAGAGCTCTTGTTTTGTATGGTTTCAGAGTGATCTAATGACTTCAATACTATATGTTAATCTTTTTAATAATTTATTTAAAAAATCTTCAAATTTTATGATGTATATATACTAAAAGTAGATAACATGTGTTAATAGTTGATATTTTTTTAGATTTCCTGGTTGTTGATTGGTTCATTTGTATAAAAAATACTAATTGTTTTGATGAGAGGCTATTTGGGGTGAACATGACACACACTAGCAGATATTTTACAATAGTACTTTTTGTTGACCGCAACTCGTAAAGAGAGCTAAAAAATCCACAAATTTTGATCTATAGATTAGGGGTTTTAGGTAAATAAATATATACAATGTCTGACCCAAAAAAATTAAGATTTTTTGAGTGAAAATTGAAGAGTGTAAAATTTGTTTTCTAAATATGTATTTTAAAATGTATTGTGATGTACGTGGAGAAATGTTTTTTCTCTTGTTGAAAAGTTTGTCATGAGTCATTTGGTTGTAACAAGCCCAAGAACATGAAAGGAAATCCACACACACAGACAAATTTATTATAACAACAAGTGAATATATATACAACCTAAAAACTATTAGATAGTTGAGTAAAACTATATAAATAGCTACATAATCAAACTATCAAAAAACTACTTCCTAAATAAAATAAATTAAATATGATCCCAAAGGATTAGTTGGAATTCTCCCCTTAATCTAAAGGGATGTTTGTCATGCCAAGTGGCATTTGGAATTTTTCAAATATGACATGTCCAAATGCTTTAGTAAAAATATCAGCAATTTGTTCTTCAACAATTGTATAGTTTTGGCCTCAACATGATGTTGAATCAAAGTGATATTTGGTATTGATATGCTTGGCTTGATAATGAAATTTAGGATTCTTGGCCAATTCTATTACAGAATTATCAACAAATAAAGTTGTTGATGTAATCTGTTTCTCCTGCAAGTCATCAAGAATTTTTCCAAGCCACACAATTTCTTTCATAGCTTGCGCTACTACTACATATTCTGCTTTGGTTGTAGAGTTAGCAAGAATTATTTATTTTTGTCATCTCCAATTAATTGTAGTTGATCCTAGAGTCATCAAATAACCAAAAGTAGATAACCTATTCTCTTTGTCACTATCAAAACCAGAGTCAGAATAGCTAGTAAGATGGAAGTCTAAAACTTTTGAATATTTTATGCCAAGAGTTTGAATTCCTTTTAGATATTTTAAAAATCTTTGTACTACAATCCAATGCCCTTCACATGATTTATGGATAAATCTGGACAAAATTCCTATTACAAAGGTAAGGTTAGGATGAGTAGTGGTGAGATAAATCAAAGTTCCAACAAGCTACCTATATTTGGTTGGATCTTCAAAAGCATTTTCTTCATTGGATGAAATCTTCATATTTTGCTCCATTGGAGTGGAAACAAAATTACAATCTTTCATGCCAAATTTGTATAATAACTCTCCAAAAAAAATTTTGAGAAATAATATATATAATAACTCTCCATTAAGAGAGAGAGAGAGTTAAAGAAATGTTTTGGTTCTATATAATGGAGAAATATTATATATATTTCTTCAACTCTCTCTTAATAGATTCTATGTAATCATAATTATTTCTTGTCATAAGAAAATCATCAACATATACAGCTAGATACACAATTGATCGAGACCAATTTTCTTAATTTTTCATAACAAACATGTGGTGATTACTTCAAACCATACAAAGATTTTACCAATTTATATACCTTTCGTTCCTAACCTTTGATAACAAAACCTTAAGGTTGCAGTATATAGACATCATCCTTCAAATCTTTATTTAAAAAAGTTGTTTTAACATCCATATAATATATATTCCATCCTTTTTGTGTTGCCAAAGAAAAAATACTCGAATAGTTCCCCACTTGGTCATAGGAGCAAAATTTTGGTGTAGTCAACACCTTCTCTCTAAGCATATCCTTTTGATACAAGTTTTTCTTTGTGTTTGTCAACTGAACCATCAGCTTTATATTTGTTCTTATATACCCACTTGCAACCAATAGTTTTGGTTCCAATTGGAGGGTCCACTAACCTCCAAGTTCCATTTTTTTATGAGAGCATCATACTCTCTTTGCATTGCACTTCTTCATGCATCACTTGTTGTTCCTTCTTGAAATGAAGAAGGTTCATCAACAATAGAAAAAATTAATTCAATAGTTTTATGCCTCTTTAGAATTTTCTTGGTCTACATTGACCTACAAATTGATTTCTGTGATGTTTTATTGACCTCCAGAGCCTTTGAATTAATTCCTCACAAGTTGGTTCATATTCTTTTTCAATAGGTTCTTCACAAAGAATTTTAGATTTTTTAGAACTGTTCTCTTCTCTTTCAATAGTTTGTTCACAAACTATTTCAAATTATTTAGAATTGTTCTCTTTCATATTGTCTACATTCTTTGTAACTTCCAAAGATTGACCTAGAAAGGAAGTCCCTCCCTCAAGAGTTGGAAGTTCATTATCCCATTCATGATAAATAAATAAATAATTGATTGAAATCTATCAAAATGAGCAAGTTCTTTGTCAATACTATGTGCATCTTTTTCAAATTCAAGAAATATAACATCTTTAGAAATAAAATAAAAAAAATTATTCTCTTCATCATATAGATAATAAGCTTTGGAAGTAGTAGAATATCCCAAAAAGATGCAATTTCTACTCCTAGCTTCCAATTTATTTCTCAATTGAGCAAGAATTGAAGCATAATAGGTGCAACCAAAAACCCTAAAATGCTTGATACTTAGAAGATGAGCATGCCACATTTCATAGGGAGTCTTACTTTGTAATGTAGCAGGACTTTTGTTCTTTATGTAGATAGCACAAAGAATTGCTTCTCCCCAAAACATTAATTTAACATTTTAAAAAAACATCATAGATCTTACCATATTTAAGAGTGTTCTTTTCATACGTTCTGCCACACCATTCTATTGGAGGTTATAAGGAACAACTATTTGATGCTTAATACCATTTTCTTGCAAATATTTCTCAAAATCTTTTAGGAGTGTACTCACCACTATTATCACTTTTTAGGGTTCCAATATTGACTTGACTCTCATTTTTAATCCACAAATGGAAATTTTTGAAGGTATCAAATGCTTGAGATTTCTCTTTTAATAAATAAACCCAACACATCCTAGTATATTCATCAATAAAATTCATTATATATTTATTCCCATTTGTTGAAGGAAAAGGCATAGGCCAACACAAATATTAGTGAATGAGACCTAGCTTTCTAGAAGCTCTAAACATAGAATCATGAAAAGGTTGTTTACTATGTTTGCCTAAAATGCAAGCATCACATTGAGAAAATTTTTTTGGGATAGTGGGAAGTCCTTGAATTCTATTTTATTTCATAATTCTAAGACTATCATAGTTAATGTGATCAAATCTTGCATGCCATAACAAGCTAGAAGAAAAGTTACCAATATGATGTGAAAAAAAATCATAATTCTAAGAACTTGATGAAATACCTTTCAAATATAAAAGTTTTTATCTTCTACTCTAGTCATTACAATGACATGATCAACATCTCTTCTAATCTCAATAATACCATCAAACATACATATTGAATGACCTTTCTATCTAATATGCACAAGTGATATTAAATTTCTCTTCAATTGTAGAAGATAAAGAACATTAGAAAGCATGTAATCAACAAGCCCTGGTAATTTGAGTCTAATAGATTCAATGCCTGACGATTTTAACTCAGATTTTTTAGAAAAAATACTACTCCATCCACTTGATCACCAAATGTCTTAAAAAAATATCTTCTAAATGTCATATGACATGTGGCTCCAATATCTAACAACCAAGTACCATTCAAAGTATAATTTGAAGTACTAATTTCTTCAATCCCAACATTACAATGTGTTATAACATAATGTGTAGATTCAAGGGGTCACCTCTACCTAGTGGCTTCTCCTTCTTGTCACAAATCTTCTCCCATGGACTTTGACAAAGATTGGCACTATGAACCATTTTTCCACATCTATAGCATTGTATACATTGTCTCTCTTTTTTTTGATAATCTCTATGTTTGTGTTGTGGCTAAGAATATTATCTATCACCTTGGTATGTTTTATTCCCCTTGCCTCTAGACTGTCTTCTTCCACCACCTCTATTTCTATTGCCATGTCTAGAAGGCTCATCATTGGATGTTTTCCCATATTGTTTTTTTGCAATACACAAAGTCTCAACATTTGAAAGTGATTCTTTCTTTCCAAATGCTTTTTCTCTCTCTACAATCTCCTCCACAAGTTTATCAAATGTTATATCTTTCATCTTTTTATGAGCTTAAAGAGATTCAAGATAGTGTAAATAGGTAGGATAAATATCTTTAATAAAAGAAGTGAGTTATAGATCTACTTTTACACCTATGGCTTCAATATCATGAAATAAAACTCTAATTTTAGAGGCTAACTTCATCGGATCATTATCTTTCATTTCTAAGTTGAATAACTTCATTAATAATTGAATATTTTCAAGTTCTGAATGAGAAACATATAGATCTTTGAGTTTCATTAATGTTGCAAATGTACTCAAGTACAAGAGATTAAATATGTCTACTTATCTCTTCAATAATGGAGGCAGTTTGTCTTTACTCTTCTAGATGACAAGTTCCTTTTTGTCTGCAGGTTGCTCTGGCTCTTCATTTTCATCTTTTCTTTCACAAACATCATCCCACATATCATTAAAAATAAGAGTAATTTTAACTTTCTGAAACCATTCATGGTAATTCTCTTTTCCAAAAAGAAATATTCCAACAATTGAAATTAAAGAATGCATTGGATTCATTGTTCAATCTAAATTCTTTTTCTCCAAAAACTTGGCTCTAATACCACTGTGACAAGCCCAAAGAATGTGAAATAAAATGCACATGCATAGGAAAAATTATTATAAAAATAAGTGAATATATACAACCTAAAAACCATTTAGGTAGTTAAGTAAAACTATATAAATAGTTACATAATCAAACTGCTAGAAAACTACTTCCTAAATCAAATAAATTATAGATGATCCCGAAAGATTAGTTAGCATTGGTAAAATTGAGGTAAAGGTTATTTTGTAAGATGTAAAATGAGAAAATGCCCTCTTAAGACCACCCAAGGTGGGTCACTTGTACTAAAAAAAGTTAGAATATTGTGTAAGTCCTTTGTAAATCAAAATCATATCAAATACCCCTGACCATATTTTACATAGTCATTTTGTATGTATGTATGTATGCAATTCGAATGTATACCTTCTAAGACCTCATTTTTATGCTTGGTAGGCTATAGTGAGGGGTCTTCTTACCCCGTTGTTTTCCCCGCGGTGCACACGCTTTGAATGGGGAGAAAACGAAAAACAAAATTTAAGAGGGAGTTTTCATTTTACCAATAAATTAAAATAATAAAATCTAATTTTAGTGGTTCCATTGATCACATCAATGTCTCCTAATAAATCATTAAAAAAATTATATAGAGATATATAGTATAAGATAGATGTAGACATGGATACAAATAGAAGAAAATATATACAGATAAATAGAGACACATATACAAAGTAGTATAAATTGAATACATGAGAGAGCGAGGGAGTGATATAGATAAAAATATCTCAATAGAGGAAAGAAAAAAACTATAGTGCCTCTCCTACTTGACTTCTATAAGTCATCTTGATGGATGCAACCATTTTGATCTCTCCTTGAGATGGGATCATGATTGGGACCATAAGTGGTCTACACCATTAAGGTGATTGGATTTATGTTATTGTATTAGTTACTTTGTTTATGCTTATAGTTGATTTTTGAGATATTTATGTGATTTATGGTTCATTGAGGTTTGTGCCAATGGTTACCCAGATCGATGTGGTATCATGATGTTATTCCATGATTACCCTAAGATGTGTGTAGAGATTGCACTATGTACTATTACCGTGCTACATTGGACTAGGTTCCTATAGTAGTGGTTAGTCATATTTATGACTATGTTCACTTATGTGTTTTAAGTGTCTTTTTAATGTTGTTTAAAAAACCATTATCAAATGCTTAAATAAATAGAATGGATTGTCCATGTTGGATTCATTGGTTTTGTGTTGCAAATATCTACCTTGTTATGTTTTGATCCGAGAGATATTTGTTACTCATGTTATGGTTTACATTTGAGATTACCTGAGGGTTGGATGTTATACTTTTATTTCAGTATTATAGATGTTAGACTACTATGTTGTTCAGTTGATCATATTGCATGATGATGCCATTTTGAGATGACAATGTGTTTTACAATGATATATGGTTATCTGATATTTGGACATATCCATGATTATGTTATGTGATGAATTTTATGCTATGGTTATTTACTTCATTCTTGTTTCATTATGCTATATGCAAATGTGAGTGATGTAAATAGTTTATTTCAGTCTAATTAAATAAATGGTTAAATTAGGTGATTTAAGGCATTTATTGCTCCAGCTATGTTATTATATACAATTCCAATTGATCACATTGTTTAATGTGCAAGATTTATATCCCTCGCAATGGCACATGGAGTTAGTGATTTGACCATTCATATTTTACAAATGTCATCCCTGTAGGGTCAACGTATCCTTATTTTAATTATTTAATTAAACCTTCTGGTGATCTGTTAAACCCAAACTCATCTATATTATATGATTAGACCAGTGAGCATGTCTGTGTATTTAGAGGTTCGCATTGTCGTGAAAATGTTAAGAAGAATTCTATGATTTTGGCATTTTTGGGCTTTATTTTATTTTGTTCTTAATGTTTGATAGCTTTTCCATAGATGAATTCCTATTTCTAGGAATAGCATGATTTCGTTTGGGTTGATTCAAGGTTTAACTAAGTTGGTTGGTTATTTGACCTAATAGATTATTCACTCAAAAAGTGAATAAGAGTCCAAACATGAATTTAATTCCTCACTTCTCACTTTTTGTATTAGAAAGTTTGAGAGTAAAACCCAAAATCCTCTTCATGAAGATAGATTTTTTTGTTCATTGTGGGAGCTACGGGCATGGGATTGTCATGAGGTTGATCTCGTTGGACCCATCTCAGGATGACTTTGGATTGTAGCGATTTTTGGCTACTTCTACATAATTTTTATTTTATGATTCAGATTTCCATTTTTTCCTTTTCACTATGAGGTAGGGTTTTTTGGCATAAAGTTATTTTCCATTAGTGACAACACTTTTCTCACAGTATTAACCGAGTAAAGAAGAACTCAGTGTTAACCAAGTTCGGTCGGTTAACATAGAACTTAGTATTAACCGAGTTCAGTCGGTTAACTAAGAACTCAGCATTAACCGAGTTCGGTCGGTTAATTAAGAACTCAATATTAACCGAGTAAAGATAGATGCAGTGTTAACCGAGTTCGGTCGGTTAACATAGGACTCAGTGTTAACCGAGCTCAGTCGGTAAACAAAAAGTTTGTTCTACCGAGTTTGTTTTGCTATTTGGCCGACTCAGTTAAATTTTGTCTACTTTTATTCAGCCAACCATTGCATGTAATTTTAACTTGGATGGTATATATATGTAATGTATTGTATCATTCTAAATGAATGTGAAGAATGTGTGCGAAAGCATGTAAGCTGAGTTTTGAAGGTTTTCAGCAAGGTCAGCATTGGAGCAGAAATGTTTTATCTGTCATATCAAGGACAATCAAAGCATAGCGGATCTTATCAGCAATCAGTTGTATTCAGATCCACTGTTTCATTCTAACAGGTGAATCAGTTTTTATAAATCCTTTAACAGGGTAGACTTAACAGTCTTTGTACTAAATCTCCTAACAGAGTGCATACTTATGAAGTATGTTTCAAATCCTTTAACAAGGTGGATATAACAATCCTTTATGCTCCTAACAGGGCAGATCACCAGAAGTGATCATTGTATGCCTTAACCGGCTAACTTCCTACTGCAGTAAAGAAGATTTGTGGGTTTCATCCCCACCCCAGTTTTACTTTCTATTTTGGAAGGTTTCTGGGTCACCAAAATCTCTGTGCTTATGTGTTATGAATGTCTACATACTGCAGATTAGGTGATTAAATATTTTACTGGTTAATATGAATTGATTTAAGATTTTATGTTTACTGATTCACCCCTCCCCTCTCAGTAAACTGTTATATCTTGAATATTTCCAACAATTGGTATCAGAGCTAACTTGGTTCTCAGGACAAAGCTTGACAGCTTGAGCAAAGATCAAAGTCAATGGAGATATTCAGATTGGAGAAAGTTATAGAAAATGAAAAGTTAGATCTTGAAATGGCCATGGTTCAACTTAAAGAAGCAAAGGAACATCTTTCTCAATCCCTAAAAAGAAGAAAGGATCTTGCAAAACAAATGAATGATCATTAGTATGTTGAAGTGAAGATTGAAGACCTGTTACCATCAAGCAATTCAGAAGAAGCTGACCAAGCAATCAAAGAACTTCTAGAAAAGAATGGATCTCTGCAAGAAGAGGTAAGAAAGCTTAAGAGAGAACAAGAAATACAGTCAATCAGGCTATGTGAAGCTTTGGATCAAAGAAACAAAGCACAAGAAGAACTGGAAGATAGAAGTCATGAAATCCGCAATCAAACTCATCAGTATGAAGATCTCATAGACCAACTCACCAATGCAAATGAAGAAATCAGGATTCTCAGAGCACAAAATGAAAGAATAAGGAATGATTTGAACATTGAAAAGCAAATCAATGAAAGTCTACAGAATGACTTGAGATCAGAAAGACAAATCAATGAAAGCTTGGAAAATGACCTAATCTCTGAAAGGCAAGTCAATGAAAGGATGATGAAATCTCAGGTAGACGTAAATCAATTGAATGATCAGAATCTTCAAAAACAAACAAGCAAAGCTGGTCTTGGATACAAAGAAGCTGGTGAATCCTCCAAGCAAGGTGAACAAAGGAATAAAAGATCCACTTGTAATCATTGTGGCAAGATAGGTCATACATCAAACAAATTCTGGAGCAATGGGAAAGCAAAATTCAATGGTAAGTGCTTCAACTGCAATCAGCATGGTCACAAGGCAAATGAGTGTAAAGAAAAACCAAAATTTAAAGGCAATTGTTACAAATGCAAAAAGCATGGTCACAAGGCATTCCAGTGCAAATCCAAATCATTCAATCCAGCTGAACAACTTGTCAAAGCCATATTCAGATGGGACTACAACACCTGGTGCAGATGTCACTATTGTGGAGAGTATGGACATACTGGCATGAATTGTGCCAGACATCACCTAAGGAAAAAGGACACAACTGTAAGGTGCTATACATGTACAGAACTCGGTCATATAGCCAAAAATTGCATGAATATCAAAAGAATTGAAGATGAAAAGAAAATCAAAGCAGATAACATTCGAAAGCAAATGAAGCAGCAATGGATTCCAAAATCTACCGAACAAGATAAGTCAGATAGGAGTGTCACTCAAGAGGTGGGTGACTCTACCATTTCCAATTAGTATTCATATAAGAAACATTGGAACTGCATCTTCCAAGATTTATCCTATGCAGCTCCAAAGGAAGAAGATGGATCAAATTAGTATTGTAGATACACTCTGACTCCAAGACGGTTCAATACTTTACCAAGTTTGATGTAACAAAGCTTCATTAACCGAGTAGCAGTTACCGAGTTGAGTCGGTAAGAGACTTTGCTGAGTTCGGTCGGTCACAACTAAGTTTCATTGACCATGTTGTGTCAACCGAGCAAGGTCGGTTCGTGACCTAACCGAGTAAGGTCGGTACTTCAATATTTTCTTTCGATCGCCGAGTTGATAATATCTACCGAGCTAGTGGATGACAACCTGTCATTTCTTCTGCCATCGTACCAAAACATTTATGGCAAATTTGTTATCAAAAGGGGCAAAATTTGATCTAAATTTTTACTGCGAACAAAGAGCTAAGGTATTTTCTGCAATTTCAGAGCGAGCTTAAGACATTTTCGAGCGAATTTTTCAAAAGAGCGAAAGAATCAATTCAGAATTTTTCTACACCTACCAAGTAACAATGGCATCCGGAAGTGGAAGCTCTAAGACTAAGAAAGGCTCAGAAATGCTGGTTAGAGGAGAGGAATGGAAGGCGCCGAACTTCAAATTAGCACCAGCTATTGCAGAATCACTGGACCCTAATGGTGCCCAATCTCAAATTCCTTCAAAGGTACTTCTTGTCAATGATATAAGATCTCATTTTAAATGCTCTATTCAAGAACTTGGAAACCTAGAAATTGATAATGCCCTAGGTGAAATGAGCATAGATGGAAACCTAAAACCCGAACATAAGCATCTTGAAACAAAAGGGTTAACCCACATTTCGCACTTGCCAAGGAAATTTCAAGTTAAATGGGTTAGGTATGTACTCAATCGAGTTCACAATGGCCAATTGTGGTTAGAGCAACCAGTGCTCATCACAAAGAAAATGATTAACAAAATTACTGGACTCCCCATGCTGAGCAAAGCCAAGTCTACCAAAACCCTAGGTCGGGAGGAATTGCAGAAACTGACCCAAGCAGAATGGGATGGTAGGGGACTTAAGCTGAATACTGTAGCTGACGTCGAATTGAGATTTGGCATTCACGTCATTGCTCACAAAATCTATAGTTCAAGCCGTCCAAACAGTGTACCCTGTGAAGCTGTGGATCTGGCGTACAAAATAGTGAAGAAGAATTTAGAATTTGATTTATCAGAATTACTTTTATCCCAATTCAATAAGAATATGGAAAGCATTAGAACCTCCAAGAACAATCCCTGCAAATTCGGTTCGCTTTTGATTTGTTTATTCTTCTATATTCAAAAATCTTTTCCATCAAAGGGATCAGTAGTATGGAGAAAAGATATACCAATTCTTTATCAGATAAACGAGTTCATTGCAGAACTAGGTGAAAATTTTGATAGTATTTTGGATAACTATTTTGAAGAATTTAAGGAAAAGATGAATCATAGGTTCCGAATTCCACCCAAACTGGTTGAAGAATACAAGGAAGACATATGCTTCATGGAAAATTGCGACAAGGTATACATTCAGGCAGCCAGGCCTCGAGTAGCATGGGTGAAACCTCTTCCCTATGAGGTAAAAATTGACGAAGCCAGGGATATCATAGAAGCACTGGTGAATGAACCAGTAGACCCAAGGCAACCAATTTTTGGAACATATGATCAAGCTAAGGCCAGAATTGAGCTCCAAATTAAAATCCCTCAGGCCATTAGCAAAGGAAAGAGAAGGATAGCCCAACTGAAGATGGAAGTTGGCTCTCTTATGATAACAGAAGGCAAAGGAGAAGACGAAGAAGAAGAAGAGGAAACCGAGTCAGACAAGGAAAAGGAGCCTCAACAAAAGAAAGGCAAGGTGATCATCACCAAACCTAAAAGGCAAGCCTTTGCAGTCTTCTCCAGGAGAACAAGACAAGGAAAGAAAGAACCTGTACTTGTTAAGCCTCCACTCACATTTGAGGATAGATTGAAGCAATTAGAAGCAGGTGCTAGCTTCACAAACTTCAAAGCATTGAAGTTTGAAACCAGAACAGAACAAGAAAAGATGCAGATTGAGGAACTGGTACTGAACAAGATGGGTAAATGGAAATACTCACCGGACCAGATAGCCTCCCATATCTCCAAAGAACTATTGGAGAGGTTGCAAATCAGATGGGAAGCTGCAACCAAGACTGTAAAAGACATCTATGAGCAGACACTGAAAAATCTCCTGCCGAGTTTCACTAATGCTGAAGTGAAAGCATCACTGAAAGATCACGAAGGCAATATGATGATTAGATTCCACACCTGTTTGATACTTGTCAAAGACATTGAGCATGTGGTAAATGATGCAACAAACATGTGGAAAAACATCTATCATCTACACAAATCCAGTGATGATACTGTTGAAATCAAGGACATTGACAACAGTGATGATGATGAAGATGATGATGATATTGAAGATATTCCAGGGGATCTTCATTCAATCATGTTAGAAGTGGAAGAAGAGGCTGAGAAAGAATTAGAGGAAGAAGAAGCTGAAAAAGAAATGGAGGAGAAAGAAGATGAACAAGCAAAGGTGGAAGAAGATCCAGTACAAATTGCAGCTGAAGTCATTGCATCTCTTCCACACTCTCCATCCAAAACAGTTACATCAACTATGGAAATAGCTTCTACTGGTAAGTCCTCTCAGCTCCGTGTACCATCTATGCAAGTGCCAATCACTTCATTAACCGAGCTGCAGCCACCTTCATTAACCGAGTCTCCATCAGTCTCTACAGTAAGTTCATCATGCACATCAACCTCTACTGCAGAATGTATAATAAGTGTACCTACAGATACTACAATTTTGACTTCTCTTAATCAAATTTTGGCAACTATTAGCTCTTCCACTCCATCCTGTACAGCAACATCAATTTTTGATACCATTTGCACATCTCTTAGTCTTCCTTTACATAGTCCTATTCCAGTCTTATCAGCCAGCCCTGCCTCATCAACTATAGTCTCAGTTCACAAGGGTCAAGATGAAGTCTTTGCTGGAAAAGCAAAAAGATACATGTTTTCCAGCAAGACACTGGATGAGGAAATTGATTTGGATAAGGACATTATCCTTCCTAAAATAGATCTTGATACAGCATCAGTTGATGAAATGAGAATGCTCAGTCAGCTATTAGAGCAGAAGGCTAGGCAGAAACAGCTACGGCATGAAAGAGATCTGGAATATAGCATCATTGAGAGTGCTAAAAATATTATAATAGAGGCTATAGGTGTTGAAGTAGATTCTACTCAACACATTTTGATTCAGTTGGAAGAGGCTGTAAAAAAATTCAATGAGGATACCTCCGGCCAAGAAAAGTTGATTGAAAAGGCAGAGAAGAAATTTGACAATAAGGTGCTTGAGCACATTGCTCAGCATATTGCATTAAATCGGGTAGAATTGTCTACAATTTTGAATAATTTTGAGAATTCTTTTAATAATGTAACTTCACTTTTTGGAAAACTCTGTGATGTTACTAAGTATACCAAGGATATAAAAGAAAAGTTGAATAAAATTGATGAGGATATGAAGGTCAGTGCCCAAGTGCTGCAATCTGACCTCAGTACAAGTTCATCCCATCATCATAAAATAAGATTTTTGTCGGAGAAACAGGCAGAATTGCTGAGAGAGGAAGCAAGAATCAGGTCTACTCTCATAGATATCCAAAATATGATTCTTCCTGTCATGACTTCAATGCAAAAGCATATTGCTCATTCCAGAACATTGATTCATGACAACAATTTCTCAGTTGCAGATCATATGATTGAACTTTCTGCAGAAATTCAAATTGCACTCTCCTCCAGCAAAATTTTGCAAGAAAATTGGGATAAGACTTTGGCTCTTATTCTCAAGGTACATTCAGAATTTCTCTCTCATTTTGAAATCTCAGTGTAAATATATGTTATTTGGCATTATTGTCAAAAAGGGGGAGACAGAACTTCAGAACTTCAGAGCTATCCGTGCAAAGATATATGTATTGATCTGTAAATACTGTGCATATTGTATGGGGGAGACATACATCTAATAAGATCTACAATTTTGGAAACTTTTTTTTTGTACATAAACTTTGATACATAATTGTTTTTGTCACTAATGCCAAAGGGGGAGATTGTTGGCATAAAGTTATTTGCCATTAGTGACAACACTTTTCTCACAGTATTAACCGAGTAAAGAAGAACTCAGTGTTAACCGAGTTCGGTCGGTTAACATAGAACTTAGTATTAACCGAGTTCAGTCGGTTAACTAAGAACTCAGCATTAACCGAGTTCGGTCGGTTAATTAAGAACTCAATATTAACCGAGTAAAGACGGATGCAGTGTTAACCGAGTTCGGTCGGTTAACATAGGACTCAGTGTTAACCGAGCTCAGTCGGTAAACAAAAAGTTTGTTCTACCGAGTTTGTTTTGCTATTTGGCCGACTCAGTTAAATTTTGTCTACTTTTATTCAACCGACCATTGCATGTAATTTTAACTTGGATGGTATATATATGTAATGTATTGTATCATTCTAAATGAATGTGAAGAATGTGTGCGAAAGCATGTAAGCTGAGTTTTGAAGGTTTTCAGCAAGGTCAGCATTGGAGCAGAAATGTTTTATCTGTCATATCAAGGACAATCAGAGCATAGCGGATCTTATCAGCAATCAGTTGTATTCAGATCCACTGTTTCATTCTAACAGGTGAATCAGTTTTTATAAATCCTTTAACAGGGTAGACTTAACAGTCTTTGTACTAAATCTCCTAACAGAGTGCATACTTATGAAGTATGTTTCAAATCCTTTAACAAGGTGGATATAACAATCCTTTATGCTCCTAACAGGGCAGATCACCAGAAGTGATCATTGTATGCCTTAACCGGCTAACTTCCTACTGCAGTAAAGAAGATTTGTGGGTTTCATCCCCACCCCAGTTTTACTTTCTATTTTGGAAGGTTTCTGGGTCACCAAAATCTCTGTGCTTATGTGTTATGAATGTCTACATACTGCAGATTAGGTGATTAAATATTTTACTGGTTAATATGAATTGATTTAAGATTTTATGTTTACTGATTCACCCCTCCCCTCTCAGTAAACTGTTATATCTTGAATATTTCCAACAGGGTTCTCCTGTTTTACTGTTTCTACTCCATTTTAGCTTTGATTTTTGGTGGCCATTTGTTAAGAGGCTAAGAACTAGAGTTCCTCTCTATTTTTGTTTGTTGGTTCTACCCGATTGGTCAAGTATGAATATTTTCCCTATTTTTGAGATGGGGGTTTGGGGTTTCGCATCGTTATGCTGGTTGTTTTTGCATATGGTTTCCAAACCCAAATTTTATTGGATTTTGGAAGTTTTTGTGCCCAAATACCAAATCGGTTTTAATTTCAAAGTTTTCTAGTTTTTGGGGTTTTTACCTTATTTTGTGTACCACCCTGTTATCTCGAGTTTTCTTGGCATGAGTTTGGTCATGGACTTGGATTATCTATAGCATGTTAGTCAGACTATTGTTGTACTTTTATGTTGCATTGGGATGTGTTCCACATCTATACTCCTAATGTCATGTTTGATTGAGTGATTTCATACTTGCTGTTATTATTTCTTTTGGACCTTTGTATTGTTTCATAGACACTAGGATTTGTGTAAAATCCATACTCTCAAATTGAGGTCAGTTGAGTGAGCTCATGATGTTTGGTCTTATTGCATTATTGGGATTTGTGTACAATCCACCCTCCTAGATTGAGGCCGATTGAGTGATTTCATGATGTATTACTTATTGTCTTTGGGATTCATGTAGAATCTGTCCTCCCGAGTTGTTTTTAGTTGACTGATATTTTTCTTGTGTTCTCATCCAATCCTTGTTGTATGATCTTTGTGATGGTGGTGCACCAAACACGAGTACATGCACGTACATTTGTCAAGTGACTTGCGAGTCATGACCTTTTGTGATATTTCTAAAAGTTATGATCATTTGGGGTTGGTTGCCAATTTGCATGCCTACAGGCACTCAATGTTGGATGAGCATGGGTAGGGTAGGGTAGCATCTAGAGGAGCCTTCTATCCCACAACTTGGTGATCATTGTGCCCATAGCATTGGTGAATGAAGTTTTAAATAAGTGATAACTAAATAACACATTGGGTGGTAATAAAAATTAAGATAATAATCTGTGCTAGAGCCTTTTCGTTGAGACAGTTGAATCTACACGTTCCAAGCTTGGGCATGTTGATACCAAGCAACTCTCCATGATGTTAGCCCCTACTTAGTAGCCCATTGAGTGTTTGACCAAGACCTATAGCTTATGCATTGTCTATGTTGGTTTCAGTCATCCTACTGTCTAGTGTGAGTGTTAGCCATGGACATGTTTTATGTGTGTTTGAGGTTGGATCTTTATCTCCATCAACATGGTGAGAGTGGACCTACAGGTTCCACATGTTTGGGAGGCGTAGCTATCTACCAGTGGTGGAGACAAGTGTATAGAGACGGTCTTTTATCCTAGTGCCACCAAATTGCTAGATGTTTTCACTTGATGCTTCAAGTTCCACGGTATGATTTTTGGCACGATTTATGCTTTCATTATAATTCTCGTATATTATGTTTAGATGATGTTAATTTATTGATGCACTCCCTTACTATGATGACTACCATATGATAGATGATGTTATCTATTTTGTAGGATTATCTTATGCTTTACTTGTAGCATGTTTGATTTCCTTATTCTTATGTTGTAGCACATTTCAGTAGTGACATCCTTTTTATGATAGTATTGACAATCTATTCAATAGCTTGGGATGTTACACCTGGGGGATGGCTAGGGCCCACAATGGTCTTATGATGCTATTATGGTTGGGAGGAACTGCATAATTAGTTTGGTTGTTTAGTTCACTACGATGTTGCTCTTTGCATTTCCTTCTTATGATGTTCAATTTATGAACCATGTATGTACATTGTGATGTTGTTTTCTGCATGTTCTTTCACATGTTGTTTTGGTTTGGATATTAGATTTATTTGTTCTCTTTTATTCTCTTGAGTGATCATTCATCAATTTACATGGATCCGGTACTCCCTAGTATGTTGGAAATCCATTTCCTAGTGTGTTCTCCTTAATTGTTTTGGCTTGTTGATGTCTTTCCTCGCATGAAATTGTACTTTCTCACATGATATTGTGAAGGTTCGTGTGGTTTAGTGTGGTTTCTCGTGTGGTTTAGTGTGTTTTCTCGTATGGCTCCTTGCATGTCTTTGCACGGTTCTTTGTACTTCCTCGTGTGTAGGCGCACTTCCTCACATGAGATTGTGCACTTCCTCATGTGAGATAGGAGACCGGTGCACTTCCTCATGCAAGAAATAGGGAGTAGTTAGGGTTGGGTGAGGAAGTTTTGAAAGTTGGTTTTGGACACCTTGTTGGATTTCACACATTTCCAAGTCAAAACTGTCTTTCTAAGAGTTTTAAAATATATCATTTAAGTATAAGTTGATGTATATTTAATTTATTATGCTTAAGATATATTTAATATATGCAAAAAGTTTATTGATATAGGTTTCAGATCTCTCTGAGATAAGATAAAGATTTTAAGAAATTTCAGGTCTTCGAAAATTTGGACTTAGCCAAATTTCAAGGCTTCAAGATTTCAGACTTAGCCAAATTTCAAAATTCTACATTTATCTTCTAGCATGGTGTTCAGTTGATGAGTGATCATTTCTTTGAGCCCTCATCCTATGCATGGTCTTTGTTGGTCTTTGTTTGTGTGTGTTAGTTTGGTTGTGGCATTTGGAGATTCATTAGTTGTCAGTATTGTGGTGAAGTCTTCTGTTGCAATCTTTGTGATCCCTATATGATATTGTCATGTGCATTCATACTTATAAAAAAAAAATCTTGGCTTGTATTGAATCCTTATTCCAAGGATCTCCAGGCGAGGCATTACAAAAACTAGGGAGAGAAATAAAGCAGGAGAGATGGAGTGACTGAGAGACGAGAGTTGAAATAGATAGGTGAATGACATAAATAGTTAGAGATATAAAGAGATTGAGATGGTTAGAGACCGGTAGAAAAAGACTAAGATAGATAGATAGAGATAGAGAGAGATAGCTAGGAGAAGATAGTGAGATGTAGCTAGAGTTAGAGCGATATAGAGATTTAAAGAAAAGTAAATGTAGTTGCATAGAGGTAGATAGAGTTATAGAAAGAGATGGATAGAGTTAGGTAAATTTATTCATAAGGAGTAATTCCATTGTTATCTATCTACCTCTCTCTTGTTTATATATTTTTTTGTTTTTGATCATCAATATATATCTTCAACATACCTATTGTATTGCAAGGTGGGATTACTAGTTTTAATTTTAAAAGCTCTAATAAAAAAATAGAGTTTTCTATTTTCTAGGTTGAGTGCAATTCATGTAATTCAAACTGAGTTGTTAGATTATGAGTAATGTCCATTTCTATATATCATTATTATATTAAAATCTTTCTAGAATAAAATAAATGAATTCATTTTCTAATTTTGTTATGTTTGATATATATATATATATATATATATATAACTTATTGATAAAATATATAATTTTAAATTAATAATATCAATAATTAATCTTAATAAATAATAATAAATTTAAACTATACCTTATTATCACCAATATTTGAACGACTCTTTTAAGGACCTTTAAAAATACTTCCTTTGAAAATTCCTTACTATGTAACTTTAAGACTCGTCTTTGTAGGAGTTAATTTCTAATATTTGTACTATAGAGAAAATGGTGTTAAAAAGTAATGACCACATTTTCCAAGAGGTTTTAATTTTTTAAGGATATGCTAAAAATATTTGTAAAGGAAAGTGTTTGAGTAATGTATTTAGAGATAAGGTAGTTGTCTAATCTCACGTGGATGACATTATTCACAAGATATGAGAACAGAACTAATGGCACCGTCTGTAGTGCCACTAGAGTGCTTTCACACTGCATCGGTGCATATAAGTTGGCCATACCTAATATGGCGATAAGAACATTGATTATGTTAGTAGTTCTTTCTTCTACCCTGAATACTTGATTCTTGTGAATGGGATTCCCACTCATTTTTTAATGCAAAGAGAGGACTTGGATAAAGGGGCCACCATCACTCTTTATTTATTAATGTAAAAAGTTAGCCATTGGCATTAGAGGCTCTAGAATCTATTAGACTCCATTTTGATGGTTTTGGATTCAAATGTCTTTTATGTTTAATATGTACAGCTTTCATTTCGTACACGGGGACATGGATTGGAGAAAATAATGTCAAGACTAAGCCTAGTGTATCAACCTTATCCTAGAACAATGCATTTAAATGGAGATTAGCCCAAGTTCCGAACAATATGGGATCTGAAAATTATTATATATTTATTATTTAAAGTGCTCCACTTTAATGCAGAAGATAATTTATTTTTAAGATATGTTTACTAATGGGCCCTCAACCCCTCATAAAGACAGGAGGAACTTTATAAACCCCTGTAGAACACGGTGCAATAATTATTAGATGCAAGATCCCCAGTATTTTCCTCGATGTAACTATCTTGCGTGTTGTTCCCGCTTCACAAAAAAATCTCAGACGTGTCTTTCGGGGGAGTGTAAGTGTAACTCAAATTCATTGAAACCAATTTTGGGCGACTCAGAGTCTTCCATAGCTATTACAGCCCCCTCCCTTCAATACGTTGGAAGATGTCAGGATTCCCATTGTAGCTACCTTGTTGTTGTCCACAGTCTTCGATTTACTGCCTATTCAACTCCCTTCGGCCGATTCTAATCCACGCTCGCAGGCACTATTGACGAATCGGTGCTAACTGTCAATTATAGAAATGTACCTTTATCCCGAACTTGAAAATTTTCATTCACCTATCATTTTATCGTCCTTTTGACGCAAATTTGGATAACCCCCGTGGAAATTGTGTGTAGTACCTTGCACGGCAAAAAAAATGGAGATGTGAAGCCAAACGGATTTTTTGGACAAAAATGGATGTCATGTAATCATGAATTTCAAGAGAGGAAGGAAATTTATAGCCCATTAATTGACTGACTAAAATTTGCATTTATGAGATTGTTGAATAGACAATAAGTTTGGTAGGAATTTGGTAGGAATCATGTGAATTTCAAGAGAGGAAGGAAATTTATAGCCCATTAATTGACTGACTAAAATTTGCATTTATGAGGTTGTTGAATAGACAATAAGTTCGGTAGGAATCATGTGAAAATGGAACATTCAGTGAAACATCAATATTGAATTCGTTAAATTTGTTTTTTGATGAATAGTCCTATTCTGTTAAATTTGTTTTTAATTCAATGGTGAAACGTCAATTTTTCAATGGGAACATCCAACTAGTTAGCGTTCACGAATTGAATCTGTGTTGTTAATAGGGCACATCCCTCCCTTTGGGAATAGATCTCCTCCCTTGGGTGTTAGGAAAGTAATGGTGTGGAAATGCTTTTTGAATGTTAAATTATAGGAAAATAAGCAAAAACAAATCTAAAACAGAGATGAGAAAGTAAATAAAATTATCAAACATATCAGATGCAAGACACAGAGAGAACAAGATTTAACAAGGGAAACCCTTCTGGAAAAAAACTCACCACCTAAAACCCTGAACTAACTTTTGTATTACTATAAACAACTAACATAAAATGACTCCTAATTTTTTACAAGCTCAGATTGCCTTTACAATCAACCTGATTTCAACATTCTATCTTCTTTACAAATCTTGCAGCCATTAATACATCCTGCAAATTCATTATAGAATTTGGTAAAGAAATAGTTGCATTACAGAACCATTTACCATCCGTCCATCATAACGGGTGCCTTTAGTGAAGCGGACATTTTGGTCACGTGGATGCTTTAGTCACTCTAGAACATTTCGGTCATGCAGATGTTTTAGTCACTTCAGAAAGTTTTGATCACACAGATGCTTTAGTCACTCAATGTACTCATAAAAAATACTTGTCATGTTAAAATTGGAAAACATCGACATAGAATGGTGTTTCAGCTTACCATACCTCACACTATCATATGGTGTCATTATTTCAAACATGTTTTCAAATTGTCATATGGTATTATGGTGAGAAAAACACTGTACTTCATCATCTTAACAATCTTCCACTTGACAAAGTACAAAGGCATACAAGACAATTACCAAGAGTGAGGGGTTTTAAGCCCCATAAAACTTCTGCACCATTTGAACTTAGTTGTGTTCACTGGCTTTGTTAATGCATCTAGAACATTCTCCCAAGTGTCAACCTTTTCTAGATTTACCTTTCTATCTTCAACCATGTCATGAATGAAATGATATTGTACATCAATGTGTTTTCTCCTAGCATGGAAAGCATGATTTTTTACCAAACATATTGCACTCTAACTGTCACAAAAAATTGTAATTCTTCTTGCATCATAGCCAACATCAGAATACAAATGCTTAAGCCAAACTACTTCCTGAGACACATGAGTAGATGCCATATACTTTGCCTGAGAGTTGACAATGCAGTCACACTTTGTCATTTTCTCATCCAACTGATAGCACCACCATTTGCCATGAATACATATCCACTGGTGGATCTTCTCCTGTCAATGTCCCCAGCCCAATCGTCGCCAACATAACCTTGAATGTTAATCAATCTATTAGATCCCACTGGGTTACCTTGATAACATAATGCAAACTGTGATGTACCCTTCAAATATTGCAGAACTCTTTTCACAGCATCCCATGTGACTTGCCCAGATTCACCATAAATTGACTCAATACTCTCACTACTTGCGCAACGTGTGGTCTCGTATCGACCATTGCGTACATGAGACTTCCAAAAACACTTGCATAAGGTACCCACTTCATGTATTCAATCTCATCAAGAGATTTTGGATTCTCATTGACTGACAATTTTGTTCCATGTAACATTGGAACTACATGTTGCTTGTAGTTAGTCATATTACACTGCTCCACAACATTGGTAATATATTTTCTCTGGCTGAGTCAAAGATTTTTTCCAACCCTATCCCTTTTGATTTCCATCCCCAAAATAAATTTTATCAACCCTAAATCTTGCATTTCAAACTTTAGGGACAACTGGGATTTTAATTCTAAAATTATTTCCTTACTATTGCCTATAAAACAACATATCATCTACATAAACAACAATAATAAGTACCTGATCACGTTCATCTTTACAATACACACAGTGATCCAATTTAGATCTCGTAAAACCCAAAGTTAAAACATATGTATCATACTTCTGATACCACATTCTGGGTGACTACTTCAAACCATATGAAGACTTTTTCAGTTTACATACCAGATGTTCTTTACCTTTTCTACAAAGTACTCTAGCTAGGACATGTATATCTCTTCTTCAAGATTGCCATGAAGAAATGTCCTCATCACATCCATTTTCTCAAATTCAAAGTCATGTGTTTTTGCAAGTGACAATAGAAATCTAATAGATGTTAGTTTAGTTATAGGAGAAAATATTTATCCATAATCAATCCCTTTTTTTTGAGAATACCCCTTTGCGACCAATCTTGACTTGTACTTATCAATTCTACCATCTAGACCACACTTCTTCTTAAACACCCATTTACGTCTCATGGGCTTTCTACTGTTAGGAAAGGGTACTAGGTCTTAGGTTTCATTCTTCTCCAAAGATTGCATTTCATCCTTCATGGTTGATAACCAGGAACTTGAAATTGGCATATTAATTGCTTCTTTGATAGTCCTAGGCTCATCAACATCCATAAGAAAAGAATAGGCACAATTAACATTCAACATAGAATAAGTAAACCTATCTGGTGAATAACAATACCTATCAGGTTGCAGCCCATCCCAAGTAGATCTCCTCACTTCCTATGGTGAAACTTCCTAAGGTTCAACATGAGGTTTAGGATCATGTTCTTCTTCACTTGTATGACCGCTCGAGATCTCCTCATCCTCATTCTTAGGTAATTCTAGATTTTCATTCTCAACTTCATTTGGAGTCTAAAACACCTCCCATCTGCTAGCTAAAGGGATTTGAACTGCTTCTTTTCTCTTTTTAGTCTTCTTTGGCTTCTCTAGTGAGGTTTCATTTCATGAAAGATAATGCTTCTTTTGTACAACACCTTTTTAGTGAGAGTGTTCCACAATTTGTATCCCTTCACACTGATACCATACCCGATGAAGATACACTTCTTTGGTTTGTTATCCAACTTCAACCTACTCACTTCAGATACGTAAGTGTACGCTTCACAGTCAAAGACACACAAATATCTTAACGAGGGCTTCTTACCAAACCATGCTTCCATAGGTATCTTGTTAACTAGTGTTATTGTGGGAGAACAGTTCAAGAAGTAACACACTATTGCCATTGCTTCAACCCAAAACTGTTGTTCAAGACCACCACTTCCCATCACGCTCCTTGTTGTCTCCATCAATGATCGATTCATCCTTTTTGCTACTCCATTTTGTTGTGAAGTATAAGGTGACATCTTATGCCTATTAATGCCATAATCTACACATAATTTGTCAAAATCTGCAATGCAAAACTCACCACCATTATTCATTTGTAAACATTTAATCTTTTTCCTAATATGGTTTTCAACAAGGTTTTTAAATTCCTTAAAATGATTGAACACTTTGAATTTGTTCTTCAAAAAATAATGAATGTTCTTCTCGAATAATCATCAATAAATGATACATAATATCTTGACTTAGACAAAGAAGGAATGTCCACGAGACCAAATACATTAGAGTGAATATATTCCAACAAACCAAAAGATTTTTTATATTTGAAATAAAATTGAACACAATTTTATTTTCCATAGAAGTAATGTTCATAGAGATCAAATTCAAGGTTACAATAACCAATCCCTCAACCAAGTGTTTATTCTTCAAGGTTTTTAAAATTTTCTTGCTAATATAGCCAAGCCTATAATGCCAGAGAATTATTTTCTCAGTAGGATGTTTAACTTCCATCGCATTTACACCATGTGTTGCCATATTGGTTTTATCATACCTGACAGAGACACTATTACAGCATACAAACTTGGCATCTAACTTGTATAGTGTTCCAATCCATTCACCCTTAGCTAAAACAATAGATCCCCTAGTCATCTTACAACCACCATGGAAAAATGTTACCTAGACTCTGACATCATTCAACTTACTAATAGAAAGTAGGTTTCAAGCCAAAGTGGGTATGTGAAGTACTCCATCAATTCCCTTTACTCTATCATCAGGAAACTAAATTCTGAGTTATCCTCTGGAAACAATTTCCAGTGTGGAATCTCTCACTAAGAACACCTTTCCACCATTTTATGGTTCATATTTTAAGAACCATTCTTTGTGAGATGTCTTGTGGAATGATGTTCTTGAATCCCATAACTAGACATTATCTGACACAAGCACTACCAAGGCTGCTAGGAAGACATCAATGCCACTTTGAGATGACTTAATGTCAAAACAATATTTCTTCCTTTTCTTTTTCTCCTCCTTGCAATCCCATCAGATATGACCTTTATGCCCGTAGGTCCAACAGTTCACTTTGGACTTCTTTCTAGGAGTGGTAGATCACTCTTGAGACTTTGACTTTGTATCCTTCTTCTTGCTTTTGTCCTTAGATCTTCCTTGTACACTCATAGCTTCTTTGGCCACCTCAAAGGACTTCTTTTGCATCTCCTTTGACATAATTACAGCAACTAAATCGTCCATTTTCAATGTGGTAGTCGTACTTCCAACAATTGTTACTAAAAGATCCCACGAATCAAGCAATTAGCATAATAATAACACGCAACAATCTTCTTCATCAATAGACACACCAACAAATGTTAACTGTGCAATCACCATATTAAATTAGTTTAAGTGATTTGTCGCAATTTTTCCTCCATCTATCTTCAAGGAGTACAATTTCTTCCTTAGGAAAATCTTGTTTACCAAGGACTTTCCCAAGTAGATCTCCTTACTTCCTATGGTGAAACTTCCTAAGGCTCAACATGAGGTTTAGGATCATTTTCTTCTTCAGTTGTATGATCACTCGAGATCTCCTCATCCTCATTCTCAAGTACTTCTGGACTTACATTCTCAACTTCATTTGGAGTCTAAAACACCTCCCATCTGCAAGCTAAAGGGATTTGAACTATTTCCTTTCTCTTTTTAGTCTTCTCTAGTTGCTCTAGTGAGGTTTCATTTCATGAAAGGTAATACTCCTATTGTACAATACCTTTTTAGTGAGAGGGTTCCACAATTTGTATCCCTTCACACCAATACCATACCCGATGAAGATACACTTCACTGGTTTTTTATCCAACTTTGACCTACTCACTTCAGGTACGTCAGTGTACACTTCACAGTAAAAGACACACAAATATCTTAGTGAGGGCCTCTTACCAAACCATGTTTCCATAGGTATCTTGTCAACTAGTGTTGTTGTAGGAGAATGGTTCAACAAGTAACACACTATTGCCACTGCTTTAGCCCAAAACTTTTTTTCAAGACCACCACTTCCCATCATGTTCCTTGCTCTCTCCATCAATGACCGATTCATCCTTTTTGCTACTCCATTTTGTTGTGGAGTATAAAGTGTCATCTTATGCCTCTTAATGCCATGATCTACACATAATTTGTCAAAATTTGCATTGCAAAACTCACAACTATTACTCATCTATAAACATTTAATCTTTCTCCTAGTCTGGTTTTCAACAAGGTTTTTAAATTCCTTAAAATGACTGAACACTTCTGATTTGTTCTTCAAAAAGTAGTGAATTTTCTTCTCGAATAATCATCAATAAATGATACATAATATCTTGACTTAGACAAAGAAGGAATGTCCACGAGACCAAATACATTAGAGTGAATATATTCCAACAAACTAGAAGATTTTTTAGAATTGAAATAAAATTGAACACAGTTTT
Source organism: Cupressus sempervirens (assembly GCA_028749045.1). Classification (NCBI taxonomy): domain Eukaryota; kingdom Viridiplantae; phylum Streptophyta; class Pinopsida; order Cupressales; family Cupressaceae; genus Cupressus; species Cupressus sempervirens. Next base: position 54,614,268 of record CM053786.1, read on the forward strand.
TTTTTCCATAGAAGCAATGTTCAGAGAAATCAAATTCATAGTTACAATAACCAATCCCTCAACCAAGTGTTTGTTCTTCAAGGTTTTTAAACTTTTCTCGCTAATATCGTGAAACCTATAATTCCAAAGAATTGTTTTCTTAGCAAGATGTTTAACTTCCATCACATTTACACCATGTGTTGCCACATTGATTTTATCAGACTTGATAGAGAAACTATTACAACATACAAGTTTGGCATCTAACTTGTATAGTGTTCCAATGCGTTCACCCTTAGCTAAAACAATAGATCCCCTACTCATCTTACAACCACCATAGAAAAATGTTACCTAGACTTTGACACCATTCAACTTACTGATAGAAAGTAGGTTTTGAGCCAAAGTGGGTATGTGAAGTACTCCATCAATTCCCTTTACTCTATTGTCAGGAAACTAAATTTTGACTTATCCTCTGACAATAATTTCTAGTGTGGAATCTCTCATTAAGAACACCTTTCCACAATTTTATGGTTCATGTTTTGAGAACCATTCTTTGTGAGATGTCTTGTGGAATGATGGTCTTGAATCCCATAACCATATGTCGTCTGACACAGGCACTGCCAAGGCTGCTAGGAAGGCATCAACGCCAATTTGAGATGACTCAGTGTCGGAACAATATTTCTTCCTTTTCTTTTTCTCCTCCTTGAAATCCCATCAGATATGATGTTTTTGCCTGTAGGTCCAACACTTCACCTTGGACTTCCTTCCAGGAGTGGCAAATCACTCTTGAGACTTTGACTTTGTGTCCTTCTTCTTCTTTTGTCCTTAGATCTTTCTTGTACACTTAAAGATTCTTTAGCCACCTTGGAGGACTTCTTTTGCATCTCCTTCGCCAAAAGTGTAGCAACTATATTGCCCATTTTCAATGCGGTAGTCATACTTCCAATAGTTGTTACCAAATGATCCCACGAATCAAGCAATTAGCATAATGCAACAATCTTCTTCATCAACAGACACACCAACAAATGTTAACTATGCAATCACCATATTAAATGAGTTTAAGTGATTTGTCGCAGTTATTCCTCCATCTATCTTCAAGGAGTACAATTTCTTCCTTAGGAATATCTTGTTTACCAAGGACTTTCCCTAATAAATGTCTCCTAGTTTCTTCCACAAGGAATGCATAGTTTTCTCTTCATGGACATTTCATAAAATTGAGGCTGCAAAACTCAGTCTTATCAAGACTCTGACCTTCTGATCCATTAGTTCCCAATATTCATGATTCATGCCTAAAGGATTAATACAAGTCAAAACACTCCACAAATCTCAATCAACTAGTAGATCATATACTTTAAGTTTCAACAACTCAAAGTTGGTGTCATTGAACTTTTCAATGTCCACTTGTCCTAATGTACCCACCATCTCAATTTATAGAAAAAACCTCACAAACTCCCACTTAAGCCAAATTTTCACAAAAAACCAAACCCTACCTAACAAGGATAACATAACTAGCCAGGCAAAAATACCACTTGCTAAGAAAGCAATAGTGTGGAAATGCTTTTTGAATGCCAAATTACAGGGAAATACGCAACAAAAAAATCTAAAAACAAAGATGAGAAATAAAATAAAGTTATCAAACATATTAGATGCAAGACATTGAGAAAACAAGATTTAATGTGGGAAACCCTTTTGGGAAAAAACCCACCACCTAAAACCTCGAGAAAACATGTGTATTACTATAAACAACTTACATACAATGAATCCATATTTTTTACAGCATCAGATTTCCTTTACAATCAACCTGATTTCAATATTCTATCTTCTTTACAAATCTTGTATCCATTAATACATCCTACAAATTTATTATAGAATTCAGTAAAGAAACAGTTGCATTACATAACCGTCTACCATATGTCTATTACAATGGGTGCCTTTGGTGAGGTAGATATTTTAGTCATGTAAATTCTTCAGTCACTCTGGAACATTTCAGTCACATAGATGCTTCAGTTACTTGAGAATTTTTTTGTCATGCATATGCATTAGTCACTCTGGAATGTTTTGGTCATGTAGATGCTTTAGTCACTCTAGACTCCTTCGATGACACTTGACCGGATGACCATATGGACTTCACCATACTCATCATGTTAAAATTGGGAAACCCTGACATAGAATGGCGTTTCACTATACTGTACCTCACAATACCATATGATGTCATTATTTCAAACATGTTTTCAAGTTGGCATACAGTGTTTCACTTGCTGGAAATGTAAGAGGAGTAACTGAGAGGGGAGGGGTGAATCAATTATCACATAAACAAACCTCGGATCCCTTAGATGTCAATAGAAATCAAAATCAAACTTTGCTAAAACTGAAATACTATTATTATAACTTGGTTAGCACTTAATCACTTAGAAAACACTAAGAATTTATGTCACTCAACAAACACTGAAATATTTACTTCTTAAGATGTTTAGTGTTATTAACCATAATTAACTTAGATGCAAAAACACAAATTAAATAACATGAACACACGTGACACCTAGATTCAACATGGAAACCCAATTTGGGAAAAACCACCAATTGTAACTAGTTACTATTCTTCACTCTTCTGAACTAAGTCTTGTTAGGAGCCAAACCTATCAAAGGTTACAAAACACACTGATAGGTGTGACCCTATTAAAGGATTTAAATCACCCTGTTAGGGGTGGCCTTATTTGAGGTCTTTAGACACTTCGATCTAGAAATGCCACCTTGTTAGAGGATTTGGAAAATAGCTATTAAGCTAACTCTATTAAGAGATTTGATACACTGCTACAATTATTAGAGAGTAACAATGATATGACCTGATTGTTGATACAACTATAATGCTGATTTCATATCATTTTTCTAGCTTGAATACTTGATCCTCCTTGATCGAATAAAACTTTGCAGCTCAGTCAACTCACAATACTCTACTATCCTTCAAATTCACTTCTTTGATTTATCTTTTCAATCCAACGATTCTCTCATTCAATCCCACAACATGACCTTATATTTGTATGGTTTATCTTGTTAAGTCGGCTTGAATACACTTTCAAATATTCAATATTCATCCCTTAAGTTGGCTAGACTTAACAAATAAATTTATCAAACTAAATATGCCAACTCAAGTAAATTATTAGTTAGCTGACCCAACTTAGTCAACACTAACTCGAGAAAGACTTTCTTCAAACTTCCTTTGGTGACCAAGTGAACTTGATTAACACTACATCCTGAACTGAATTTCCTTTGGTAACCAAGTGAGCTTAGTGAACACCAGTTCCTTACCAACTTTTCTTTGGTGCCCAAGTGAACTCGACAAACACTGACTTCCTGCACACTTCCTTTGGTGCCTAAGTGAACTCAGAAGACATTGACTCTAAACTTGATTATCTCTGGAATGCTTGGCAATCACTGGAAACTATCTTTATCACCTGATTGAGCTTGACAGATGCTAACCGGTAAAGACTTGACATTTTGTGTAACATCAAAGATAATAAAGAATTGAAAAATTATTTTCAACCATCTCCCTCTTTGGCATTGATGGCAACACAACATGTCATAATACAATGAAATTTTAGAGAAAAATAAAAGTAAGGATAATATCCTTAGTTTCATTTTGATTCTCATCCATGAGAACTCCCTCTATCAGTGTGAAATTCCTCTGTCGTTAATCTCTGATAACAATGATTACAATATCAAATTCTCCCTCTTTGATATCAACTCAAGTTTATTCTCCCTCTTTGAAATCTCTGACATATATAAAGATGTCTCTGATACATGACAACAAATTCTTCCTATCAAACATAAAGGTTTCTCTAAATAAAATTTCTCTAATGTATGACAAAAAACTCTCCCTCTTTGACATCTCATGCCAACGATAGCATTCAATGAACTTCCATGTACCTAATGTACTAATTCATATGCAATCTACCCTTTACAATATTGCATCAACTTGATTTATCTTCAATATTCTTGGTTGAAACATCACTAAAATCTAATTAGTGAGCTTCAGATAGGGGAATGATCCCTAGCTTACCTTTTAGATACAAAAATGTATCCTTAGGTAATGGCTTAGTGAATATGTCTGCAATATGTTCTTTTGTATTTACATAATCCAATCTTACTTCCTTATCTTGCACCAATTCTCTCAAGAAATGACACTTTATTGCAATGTGCTTGGTTTTGGCATACATCACAAGATTCTTGGAAATGTTAATTGTACTAGTGTTATCATAGAAAACAACAACCGAATCCTTGATTTCTTCCTTCATACATATCAATAGTTGTTTGAACCAAACAATATTTAAATAATTGACTACTACGACAACATCTTCTACTTCTTCTATTGACCGAGACATACAATTTCGCTTCTTGCTTGTCTAAGATACTAGCCTCTATCCAAGAAAGAATGCTTCACCACTAATTTTTTTCTATCATCAATGCTTCCTACCCAATCTACATTGGTGAATTCTTTCAATTCAAATTTTCCTCCTTTCTTATACCACAAACCATAATCTTCAGTACCCTTTAGATGCCTCATGATTCTTTTTATTGTCATCTTATGATTCTCTTTTTTATTAGCAGCTAATCTTGCCACCATTCTAACTGCTAATGCTATATCAGGTCTTGTATGCACCACATATTAAAGTTTTCCAATTATTAATCTATATGTAGTCTAATCTACCACTTTGGAATCATCATCTTTGGAAAGCTTATGTCCAGTAAACATAGGTGTTCCAACTAGTCTAGAATTCTCCACTCCAAAATTCTTCACTATCTCCTCCATGTATTTTGATTGAGTAATATAGATACCATCCAAGTTCATCTATTGAACTTGCAAGCCAAAATAGAATTTGATCTCTCCAAACATTGACATTTCAAATTCCTTACTCATTTCCATAGAAAAATATTTGCATAAATCATCATTTCTAGTAAATAATGTATCATCTACAAAGATTTTTGTCAACGTAATTTTCCTATCTGGTCCTTCTTTGATGTATAGTTTTTTTATCATTAGTTTTTTTAAAACCAATCTTTATGAGATAATTATGTAACCTTTCATACCATTCTCTAGAGGCTTGTTTGAGACCATACAAATCTTTGTTTAATCTGCAAACCATGTCCCTTTTGTTAGGATCAAGGAAACCTTCTAATTGCTCAATACAGACTTCCTTTTCTAAGATTCCATTTAATATACTTTAAATCCTTTGTGTGTTGCATATGTAAGGAGTATTGTAACATTGTCTAGTCTACCAACAAGAGAAAAAAGTTTATCCATAGTCAATACCTTCCTCTTGAGCATAATCCTTGCAAACTAGCATTGCCTTGTTCTTTAAAACCTCTCCATTTTCATTCAACTTATTTCTAAATACTCACTTGGTACCAATTACATTCTTATCCTTGGGTCTAGGAACAAGAGTCCAAGTTTTGTTCTTTTCAATCTTATCAATCTCTTCATTCATTACTTCAATCCAGCTTTCATTTTCTAATGCATCTTTTACAGATCTAGGTTCAAATTCAGTAAGAAAATATGTACCTTTAAATTTGTTTATTTTTATTCTACCAATTGACTAATCTCCAATGATTTTCTTGGGTACATGATGCCTCCTAACATATCCAGCAAGTTTGGGCTCCTTCTTTCGTAAATCACTAGATTCACCATGGTCTTTTGAATCATGCTCAGGTCCCACTGACTGTGATTTGGGTCCATTAGACTGTGACTCAATTTCCACTTTTTGAAACTTAGATCCTTCTAATGGCTCAGGTTGCACTAGATGCAACTCAAGTTGACTTGGAGATTTTGGGGACTTAGGTGGTGAAGGCTATTGATTCCCAATTGCATTAGATAAAGTGTTAGGCTCATAGTAAACAAATGTTTTGTAGTTTTTAGGTTCCTTGTTGCTTTCTTCTTCACTCTTTTCTACAAACTCATCAATATTCACATGTGCACTTTCTATAACTTTATGAGTAGATAGATTCAGACATTTATATGCTTTTCTCTTATTGGTCGAGTATCCCAAAAATATGCCTTTATCACTTTTTACATAAATTTTTTCTTTTCTTGACCCCTTTAGAATATAACATTTTCTTCCAAGTATTTTGAAATAACAAACATTAGGTTTATAACTATACCATAACCCATAAGGTGTTTTCTCTTAACCTTTCCTCAACTATACTTGGTTCAAGGTATGAACTGCAGTGTTGATTTCTTCCTTCCAGTATTTGACAACAATATTATTATCTATCATCAGGGTCCTTGCAAAATCCATGATTGATCTATTCCTTCTTTTAGCTATGCCATTCTTCTAAGATGTACCAAGTGTAGACACTTGCCTTTTGATTCCTCTCTCATTGCGAAATTCATTAAATTCATTAGAAATGAATTCTCCTCCTCTGTTTGATCTTAAAAATTTGAGTTTCTTTCTTGTTTCTTTCTCTACTCTAGCCAGATACCATTTGAACTTTTCAAAATCTTATGGTTTATCCTTCAAGTACATTACTATCATAATTTTAGAATAATCATCAACAAATAAAATAAAGTACTTATCTCCACAGAAGCTTTTTGTGCCAATAGGTCCACAAAGGTCTATATGGACCAACTCCAACACTTCTTCCTAATGATAGTTTTTTCTTTCAAAACTTGTCTTTCCCATCTTACCAATTTGACAATTCTTGCACATGCCCATTTTAGGTTTCTTGAGGCATGGAATGCCTCTCACTCTCTTGTGTTTTCTTATGTTGAGTAGGCTATCAAAATATACATGACATAACCTCTTATGCCATAACCAGCTTTCTGCTACTTGAGCAATGAAACATGAGGTTTCATTTAGATCTAGGTAGAATAGATTACCTTTCATTTATTTGCCAATCCCAACCAGACTTCCTTTCCCATCTAGTAGATTGGCCTTTTCATTCATGAATTCAACCTTGAATCCAATGTTATTCAATTGAGCCACACTAGGTAGATTACGCTTCAGTCCTTCAACTCAATAAGCATTACCACATTTGAGATCATTGGTTAGCACAATACAATGTTTTCCTTTCACATAACATGGTTCATCATTTCCAAATCTAACACTTCCACCATCATAGTATACCAAGTTCTCAAATTTAGATTTTTCATCGATCATATGATGAGAAAAACCACTATCAATAATACATGTATCATTCTTATTAACATGTGGGATAAGTTTCATCTTATCATTGTCATCATCTGACTCATCTTTAACAACAATGTAGACCATTTTATCTTCTTCAATAGTATCAAAATCTTTAGTATTGTAACAAGATTTCTTTCCTTTTTCCTTATATCTTGTGAAGTCCTTCATGCCCTTTTACATTTCATGCTTCTTTTCTTCTTTGTCTTCTTTGTTTGGACACCTTGTAGCAATGTGACCAACTTCTTCACAAGAAAAGCAGATCAAAGGAATTTTTGCATTGTACTTCCCTTTTCCCTTGGGAAATCTTCTTGCAAGTAATGCTTTAATGGCTTCAAGATATTCATTAGAACTATCTTCATCTTCACTATCAAATTTCCTTTTATAGCTTTTCACTTTCTTCTTGAGTGATAGCTTGGCTTGAAATGCAAACTCAAGATTGCTAGAGTTAGGAACATAGCTATCATAGTTATCTAACTCAAATGCAATCAACCTTCCCACTAGTGCATCCAGTATTATATCATTCTTGGGATTGAATCTAATCTCTTGAATTGATGAAACTCTAATTGTATATATATGAAGAAGTTATCTGGGAACCTTTCTTACCACTATCTCATCATCTATCTTTCCTCCTGAGGCTCTAATTGCACACACATTGTCTTTGATCCTTTCGATATATTTTGAAATATTTTCATCTTCTCTTATCTTCATCTAATCAAACTGACCTCTGAGACTTTTTGTCTTATCTCTTCTTATATTGCCATCTCCTCCATAGATGGCTTTTAGCTCGATCCACATCTAAGCAATACTAAAGTCTTTAACTTCATCAAATTTAGCACAGTTGAGAGCTGAGCTAATATCAATCATCATAATGTTATGATTCTTTTTTTTCTTATTTCTTCAATAGTCATAGTTCCAGTAGGTACCACATACTTGGTGTCTGGGTACTTTAGGCCTAAGTCTCCAATGGTTTCCAAATGCAATCTCATGAATTCCTACCATGCCTTGAAGTTATCTTTGTTCATCTTAGGAATCTCCCTTCTATAAACATCTTGATCTTTAGCTTAGGTCCTTGAAACCTTCTCTACAAGCACCAAAAGCTCTAATACCAATTATCAAAAATGTAAGAGGATTAACTAAGAGGGGAGGGGTGAATCAATCACCACAAAAACAAATCTTAGATCACTTAGATGTCAATACAAATCAAAATCAAACTCTATTGAAATTGAAATACTATTGAAACTCGATTAGCACTAAATCACTCGACAAACACTAAGAATTTGTCACTCTGCAAACACTAAAATATTTACTTCTTAAGATGTTTAGTGTTATTAACCATAATAAACATAGTTGTAGAAATAGAAAGCAAATAACATGAAAACATCTGACACTAGGATTTAACATGGAAACCCAATTTGGGAAAATTTGCCAATTACAACTACTTACTATTTTTCACTCCTCTAAAGTGAGTTGTGTTAGGAGCCAACCCTGTTAAAGGTTACAAAACACACTATTAGGTGTGACACTATTAAAGGATTTAAATCACGTTGGTAGGAGTGGCATTGTTAGAGGTCTTTAGATACTTTGAACAATCTAGAAATTGCACCTTGTTGGAGGATTTGGCAAATAAATGTTAAGCTAACTCTATTAAGAGATTTGATACACTGCTATTATTATTAGAGAGTAATAATGATATGACCTGATTACTAATGCAACTGTATTCCTAAATTTAGATCTCTTTTCTAGCTTGAATACTTGCTCCTCCTTTATCAAATAAAACTTTTTAGCTCAATAAACTTTGGATACTTTTCTATCCTTCCAATTCGTTTCCTTGATTTATCTTTTCAATCCTATATTTCTCTCATTCAATCCCACAACTTGACCTTATACTTATATCATTTATCTTATCAAGTCAACTTGAATACAATTTCAAATATTCAATATTCATCCCTTGAGTTATCTATACTTAACAAATAAATTCATCAAACTAAGTATGTTGACTCAATAAAATTCTTTATTAGCCGACCCAGCTCAGTCAACACTAACTCAGAAAAGACTTTCCTCATGTACTTCCTTTTGTAACTAAGTGAACTTGGTTAATGTTGCATCTTGAACTAAATTTCCTTTGGTAATTGAGTGAGCTTGGTTAACACTAGTCCCTTGCCAACTTCTCTTTCGTGTCTGAGTGAACTCAGCAAACACTAGCATTGAACTTGATTATCTCTAGAATGCTCGATAGACATTGGAAAATGTCCTCTATTGAAATTATTTTAGAATCACTAAGAGGGGCAGTGAATTAGTTATTCAAGGTCTAGATGTACAAATAAAATTTTTCAAAATTCAGTGAACCCATAAAACATTCATACCTATGCATGGATTCATTGTGTGTCAACTAAGACTTATATGTTACTATCAAATAAACTTGCAAAAATTTAAAGCATGAAACACAACACATCCATCAACACATTTGACACAACGATTTAACTTGGAATCCCAATTTGGAAAAATCCACTAGTAACATGTTACTCCTTTTTCACTCTTCTGAAGTGATGCCCTATTAAAGGCCAACCTTGTTAAAGGTTACAATACCCACTGTTAAATGTGATCTGGTTAAGGGATTTCAGTCACCCTGTTAAAAGTGAGCCTTATTAGAGGACTTTAAGTTATTCACTTGGAATGCCACCCTATTAAAGGATTTTTCAATGACTGTTAAGTCAACCTTACTCCAAAGGATTTACCCTAGACTGATACAATTGTTAGAAAGTAACAGTAGCGCATTGATCTAATACAACTTACAACCTCACTTGCAGATTACAGATCTCTATCAGTCCTCAACTCTGCTTGGCATCCATTCTTTGCAGCTCTGACAGCTTGATCACCCTTCAAGCATTCATCCTCTTAAGCCTTCTTGCTTAGTACGTCATTGTAGACTCTTCTCTTGGGTCATTTGATGAAGCAAAACCACTTTCAATTTCTCCTTTGTAGGTTCTCGCACCAGACTCTCTTTCTTTTTTGCTTTGTAACTAGACATTCCTATATATAGGAAATTAGAACATTTTCTTGCTTATTATCCATTGTCTAAATTAGGGTTTTTGGATGGATTACATAGGATACAATGTATCTACCCCATATCTTGTCTTCTCTAGAAAATTTTCTTAGAATCCATTTGAATTTGCCTCCAAAATGGTTTAGATAAGATTTTGCGCCACTAGTTTATCAATCTTATCTTCCTTCTGATTCACAGGTTCCAAGAAAACAAACTTGTCAGCTTTTATTTGGCAATCTTTGTAATGTCCCTTTACTGATTTTTTATGATATTTCCAGTCTCAAATCAGAACTTTAAAATCAAACAATCAATATTACAAAGATCTGCCAATTTCCCAATAAAACCCAAATCGGGTATGTCCAAATTAGTGCCAAAAACTTCACAACTTCACAAATTATTAATAAATCTGAAAATGGACATTTTTACAGAAATTTCAGCAGCATAACAGCCTACAAAATGACATTTCCAAATTTGTATAGCCTTTACACAACAGCTCACAAATGTAGGGCAAAACTATGCTCAATCGGGCTCCCGAAATTAACACAAAAATGCCCGGAAACACCACAAAACACTCATAAACTATCTCAAAAGTTTAATCACGACCCAATACATATATTCAGCTCTATTTTAACATCATAAAGTCTGAAATACAGCAGCAAACCAAATTGATATGAAACACTCAACTGAAAACCTAAACTCAAACCAAAAACAACCCTGAAAACACCCAAATCGGCACTATTTAGCACAAAGGCAAACTCTGTATGAGCATGCACATGGAATGGCTTAAAACTCCTATCCTTAGCCTTCCTAGAAACCTACAAACTCCCATTCTTGGGTCTCCTTCTCCACAGGTTTGGCAGCCTCTGAAGAACAACAAGAAAATTAGCAAGAATCAAGATGTAGAATGAGCCCAAAATGCCTCCAAACCCCTTTTAAAGAGGGCATAACCCTAACTCACGTCCAAGAGGGGTTAATAAAATATAATTTAATAATAATTTTTATTTATTAGTCCATTGGTTTCCAAAGATTAGCCCCTTTTCCGAAATTTCACCTTTTTGGAGCCTGCCTGCCTTAACAAAGTTTTTTTTTTTTTTTTAATTATTTGAATAGGGGACATGACAATCTTCGATATTTTTCATAATGTAGCAGCTCAGCATTATCAATCTTTTGATGCTCGGCACATACTATGTCACTTGGCATCAACTATAAACTCACTCGACATCAATTGGATTTTACTAGTGCTTGACATCAACTAAAAATTACTTGGCATTTATTGTCTTGATTGGCATCCACTAGAATATATTTTCACTCGTCTCCAACTAACTTTTTGCTCAGCTTCAACTAACTTTTCTCGGCACCTACTATCCACTTGGTCAAGCTTGACAAATGAACTTTGTTTAACTTATTCTTCTGAACTTTCTAAGTGTAGCCAATCATTTTGTAACCTCAAGTAGATCATCAATACATTATGTTATCACTACCTTAATTGATCCTTGTACTTCATTACATAATCATAACTTAACCTTTCCTCTAGGTACTTTTGTTACATCTTGTAGATCAAATCTTCCTCATCAATCAATTAAGTGATGGTACTTGAAAAATATAAGCAATTATCTTACCAGTAAATAGCAAGTTTGACATCAGTGACAAAACAATGATTGAAACACATAGTCTTCTTCAACAATCTTTCTAATCAATGATCTTTTCAATTAGATATCAACATCTTCATCACCCGAGTGAACTCGACAGACACTAACTAGTAAAGACTTGACATATTGTATAACATCAAAGACAATATACAATTGAACAATTGTTTTCAACATCACCATATAGTGAGAAAAATACTATACTTCATCATTTTAACATTGGGAAGATCTAAGAGATAACAGTTGGATGGTCCCATTCCCCCAAAGCTCTTCATTGGAGTTCCAAACCTCCAAGGTGTTGATTTGAGTGACAATCAATTTATAGGCAACATTCCATCCACTACGGGTAATATTTGCTACTTTACAAAGGTTGATCTAAGCAACAATGCATTGACAGGTAAAATAACTCCTTCCATTGGCCAACTATTATCTTTGGAATTGCTTGATCTAAGTATCGACAAGTTGGGTATGTGCAGGATCATTGTGTACCAAAAAGTGGCAATGTGAAAAAAGTAAAGTTTGAATACATTTAAATGTGCTTCAAAATCTACTCTAACTTTTTTCTAGCCACCCTAATACCAAGGCTAAAAAGATTGGACCAAGCCTTTTTAGTTATCTAATAGGTAATCAGGTACTTGATTTGATATCAGGTACTTGACATCATATTAGGCATCTAATATGAAATCAGATACCCAAAACCTATGACATAGATTTTGAAAAAAAAAAAAAAAAAACCCAAGAGCTATTTTTCATTGCATTTTTTTTGGTTTTATTGCTGAGCCCCATTTTGGGTATCAGATAATGGTAAGTTTATTTTGTATTTTTTATCTTTTGAATGAATATTATTATAAATTAGTTATTTTAAATGGAATTTGTTAAAAATTAGGTTTTTTTAATAGAAATTTTTGAAATTTAGGTTATTTTTAATAGAAATTATGTTTTACAAATTAATAAGTATGGCTGACCTAAATGATGATATTGAGCTAGGAAATAATGTTCCTCATAACTCTCCACTAAAAAATCCAATACCCCTTCAAAACCATCCACCAAACAATCCCCTACCCCCTCAAAACCCTCCCCGAATTGAAGATTTGATATTTGAGAATCTCATCAAAATGAGGTTTTTGCAAACCACATATAACAATATACTTGCATTAACTCCCATGTTATCCACATTAAACACCATAGTTTATAATATTGAAACACTTAGCAATGAACACAATGCTTCTCTTCACTAGCATGAGAAAATTCATATCGTGTTTGATGATGGGTTGGACTATGATGAAGTTGTGGCCCTAAATATATACTAAAGATGATATAGTTAGCCTTTTTGTGGACCCAAAAACTGATAAACAAGTAGAACACACAAATCCTAAATTATCAATTAAATGGTGCACAAATGAGACTAAGCATGTGAACTTTTGGGATCATTTGTGAATGGTTTTTGACATCCCTCCACACAAAAATTTAGAGGTGCCATTCTATTTCATTAAAAAATTGTATGGTAAATTTGTGTTGCACCTCAAGGTGAACTATTGGAGCATGAGATCTAACATGGGTGTAGGAGGAGGAGCTCCTCTAAATAGATCCTTTGCCCAACGAAAGAAAGATGACACTTTTGTCCCCCCTACTAATGTCTCCCCCCCTTCTCCAGTGTAGCATCCTAATATCATTGTAGAGGCTAGCTCTCAAAATATTAGAGCCATCCATAGATTGAGTAGCCTAGTGATATCCCAGTCTAGGTTAGTGTTGCCTCTCCCTGTTGATGATGATGGTGTGAGGTCATCATCGACAAGCGCATCACATGTTTTTGTCCCCCATACTGGCATAATGTGCAAGAATATTTGCTTGGGTCCAATAGGTGATCTTTATGAGTATCAGTTTGTATTTGAGGAGGATACACCAAATGCACGTACAGAGGCTACACACCCTAATGTGGGAGAGGAGGGCCATACATAGGCATGGAATCTTTCTATTCTGGTACATGTATACATTTTTTTGTTACAACATATGTGATTTAAAGTTAATCTTTATAATAGAGTAATTTTAAACCACACTGACATTTACATGTATGTGATCTTCATTCATGTTTAGTTGATGATTGAGGAGGAGTTTAGATAGGCTACTATTTCATTTGGCCTTGAGACATCTATGGTACATTATGTTGTGTTCTCATTGTTTTTTCTATTTGATATTGGAGCATATATGGTTTCTAATCTTTCTTTTCTCTTGTAGGTATCACCTATCAATGGGTTAGAGTGGAGGGGGTGAGGTACAACCCATTGACAAGGGAAAGGTAATTAGGTTCTTTTAAAGTGATTAAATATCAATTTATTCTTGTAAAATGTTTGTGGTAATGAAATTTAATTACATTATTTGTTGTACAAGATGTGGCTATTGATGATGAGTCTAGGCAGATTCCACATCGCAAACCCTCTGGCATTTCTATTTGTAGTGAGAGCCCCATCATATGTATAAGTATCATTTATTTGTTATTTTCCTTTTTTTCATAAATAAATTCAAATTTGATTTCTGTGATATTAACAACTAGGATTTTGTATCTTACAGGAAACACCTAGTGCACATGATGTTGGATGCTAGAGTTTTGTATCTTTGTTGATGCAACCATTATATATAGAGGAGTCAATAGAGGTAAGTTGTAGTTTGAATTCTTGATTATATGTTATAAATTTAGTATACTATGAATTATAATTTTATAGTTTAAGTTGTAGATTCATCTAACAAACATACTTGAACATATATAGACCACAATCAATGAGGTTTAAGCATTGTTGAGGACATATGAGAGGACTCCTGACCTGCGCAGGAGGTCAACATGAGAGGCATTTAGGATGAAAGTTTAATACTATAACTCTTCATTAAAAAAAGGATCACTATGCATTTGAGTAATTCAATGTTAGATACGTAGAATCATATAAATTTAGTAGTCTAACTTTGGGTTTTCCTTTTTTGTTTATGTATGAGGCATCTAGTCCACCTTGTGCAATGAAGAGGTTGCATTTTGATCATCCACCAGAAACATGGGATAATATAGTTGTCATAGGATGCGTCATGAGAAATTTTGAGATGGAATATGCCACATTATATACATAAACGTTGATATTATACACATTTCAATGGCATGATCAGCCACATTTTGTATATGGATCTATGTGTTTTGATATATATTTATGTAATTTTTATACAAATACATGAAATTTAATATATATTTATGTAATTTATCTATGGATACATGTATTTTGATATATATTTTTCTAATTTATGTGTACAATGATTATGTGCACTCAAATGCAATAATTTGTGAATAACATTTAAATTACCTTTATTATCAAATTTTGATGCAATGTTTAATTTGAAATGATATCATATATGTTTAATTTGTAATGATCTTTGCAATCCCTTAAGATATCACTATGGTTCACCTACCCAAACACACTTAGAGCACCTTGGAGACATTGGTATTGGGTGGCCGTGAATGATGGATGTTCTCCATGGCCAAAACAAGAGAGTTACTAGGGTTCACCCACCCATCCAAAGCTAACGGTGCTGAGAATTTGATGCCAATATTAGCGGTTTCAAAGTTATGCAATGATGCACCAATGAATTAAGGCACACTACAAGTTTTTGCATCGAGCGAGATCATTGTGCCAGATCCAAACAAAATGTGATCTCTTAGAAATGAGATAGGTTATTATAGGCCTCAACATGACCATCTTGTAGCACTTGACACTTTATCAATAGCACACATAAGCTCTAAGTTATGACCCTCCAAAGATCAACCTCAAAATGCACTTAAAGCACCTTGGAGACTCTTTGGTATAGGGTGTCCGTGAATGATGGAGTCTCTCTATGGCTAGAAAAAGGGTGTCACTAGGGTTAACCTACCCATCTAGAGCTAATGTCACTAAATATTTTATGTGAAGATCAACAGTTTCAAAGTTACACAGTGATACACCTATGAACTGAGGCACACTGTGAGTTTTGGAAATGAGCAAGATCATTATGTTGAATCCAAAAAAAATGTGATCTCTCAAAAATGAGATAGGTTATTATAGGCCTCAGCTTGACCATCCTTTAGCATTCAATTTTTCATCGATAGCCCCCATGAGCTGGGAGTTACAACCCTCGGAAGATTGACCTCCAAACACACTTAGAGCACCTTGGAGACTCTTCAATACAAGGTGGCCACAAATGATGGAGGTTCTTTGTGATTAGAAAAAAGGTGTCACTAGGGTTCACTTGCCCATTGGGAGGTAATGTAACTAACAATTCGATGCCAAGATCAGTAGTTTCAAAATTATGCAGTGATGCACCTATGAACTGAGGCACACTATGAGTTTTGGCATCAAGTGACATCATTGTGTCGAATCTAAATGGAATGTGATCTCTTGAAAATGAGATAGGATATTGTCACAACCTATTTTTCACAACTCGAATAAAATGGGAAGATTAGTGCCACATGGATTTTATTAGGAAAACTAATTAAGGGAAAAATTTAGTTAGTAACACACAATCTAGGGTATTCTAGATATAACCAATATTGAAATATAGGAATGAAATAGGCGTTGGCTGGTGGAGGATCTAAAATCAAATTGACAAACTTCACAATTACCAGGTTCTTTACCTTTTTTTTTTGTACTATCAACAATACTTGGGTTTATTTCAAAGTTGAATGAATGGAAATTCTTATTCTACTCTGTGCTCGTGGCTATTCTTTAAATTATTGCATTTTAAGTATGCTTAGTATCATACTCTATGATCATGCCATGTAAATGCTTGGTACTCTATTATAAACCAAATCATATTCTACTAGTTATTATCTTAATCTCTTGGTGTTTCTTCCTTTCATTTTTTCCTTTGTGGACTTGGAACCAAGTGGGCAATGTCTAATATCAAACTTGACGACATTTATTTATCCAATTAAGAATGAACCTGGGCATAAATTACTGTGTCCTTTTAATTTTTTTCAAACAACATTATTAAATGCATAAATAATTAGAATGGATTGTCCATGTTGGATTCATTAGTTTTGTGTTGCAGATATCTACCTTGTTATGTTTTGATCTGAGAGATATTTGTTACTCATGTTATGTTTTATATTTGAGATGACCTGAGGGTTGGATGTTATTCTTTTATTTCAATATCATAGATGTTAGACTACTATATTGTTCAGTTGATCATATTGCACGATGATGCCATTTTGAGATGACAATGTGTTTTATGATCATATGTGGTTATCTAATATTTGGACATATCCATGATTATGTTATGTGATGAATTTAATGCTATGGTTATTTACTTCATTATTGCTTCATTATGCTACATGTGAATGTGTGTGTTGTAAATAGTTTATTTCAGTATAATTAAATAAATAGTTAAATTAGGTAATTTAATGTATTCATTACTTCAGCTATGATATTATATGCAATTTCACTTGATTGTGTTGTTTAGTGTGCAGGATTTATATCCTTGGTAGTGGCACATGGAGTTAGTTATTTAGCCATTCATATTTTACAAATGTCGTCCATGTATGGTCAACGTATCATTATTTTAATTGTTTAATTAAACCTTCTGGTGATTTGTTAAATCCAAACTCATCTGCATTATGTTATTAGACAAGTGAGCGTGTCTATGCATTTAAAAGTTCACATTATGGCAAAAATAATAAGGAGAATTATATGGTTTTGGCATTTTTGGGCTTTATTTTATTTTTTTTTATTTTTTATTTTTGGAAGCTTTTCCATAGATGAATTCCTATTTCTAGGAATAGCCTATTTTCGTTTGGGTTGATTTGGGATTTAACTAGGTTGGTTGGTTATTTTTCCTAATTGATTATTCACTCAAAAAGTGAATAAGTATCCAATCATGAATTTAATTCCTCACTTCTCACTTTTGAATAAGAACGTTTGAGAGTAAAACCCAAAATCCTCTTCATGAAGAATGATTGTTTTGTTCATTGTGGGAGCTATGGGTGTGGGATAGTCGCAAGGTTAATCTCATTGGATCCATCTCGGGGAGACTTTGGATTGCTGTAATTTCTGGCTACTTCTGTGGAATTTTTATTTTATGGTTTAGATTCTCATTTTTCCCTTTAGGTTGTGAGGTAGGGCTCTCCTGTTTTATTGTTCCTGCTTCATTTCAGCTCCTAATTTTGGTAGTAGTTTGTTTAGAGGCTGAGAACTAGTGTTCCTCTCTATTTCTGTTTGTTGGTTCTACCCAATTGGTCAAGTATGAATATTTTCCCTCTTTTGGGATGGGGGTTTGGAGTTTCATGCCATTATGCTAGCCATTTTTTCATATGGTGTCCAAACCTTAATTTTATTAGATTTTTAGGATTTTTGTGCCCAAAAATCAAATGGGTTTTAATTTCAAAGATTTCCAATTTTTGGAGTTTTTGCCTCATTTTGCATACCACCCTATTTTCTCAAGTTTTTTTGGCATGAGTTTGGTCGTGGACTTGGATTATCTATAGGATCTTAGTTAGACCATTTTTGTATTTTTATGTTTCATTGGGATGCGTTATGCATCTGTACTCCTGATGTCATGTTCGATTGAGTAAATTTATACCTGTTGTTATTGTTTCTTTTGGACCTTGGTATTGTTTCATGGACACTAAGATTCGTGTAGAATCCATACTCTTGGATTGAGGTCAGTTGAGTGAGTTCATGATGTTGGGTCTTGTTGCATCATTGGGATTCGTATACAATCCATGCTCTTGGATTGAGGCTGGTTGAGTGATTTCATGATGTATGGTTTTATTATCTTTGGGATTGGTGTAGAATCTATCCTCTTGAGTTGTTTTTGGTTGAGTGATATTTTTTTTGTGTCCTCATCCAGTCCTTGTGCTATAATCTTTGTGATGGTGGTGCACCACACGCGAGTACATGCACATACATTTTTCAAGTGATTTGCAAGTCCTGACCTTCCATGGTATTTCTAGAAGTTATGATCATTTGGGGTTGGGTTGAGAATTTGCATGCCTACAGGCACTCATCATTGGATGAGCATGGGTAGATTAGGGTAGCATATGGAGGGGGCTTCTGTCCCACAGCCTAGTGATCATTATGCCCAGAGTGTTGGTGGAGGAAGTTTTAAATAAGTGATAACTAAATAACACATTGAGTGGTAATAAAACTTAAGATAATAATTTGTGCTAGAGCCTTTCTATTGAGGGAGTTGAATCTGCACATTTTGAGCTTGGGCTTACCGATGCCAAGTGACTCTCCATGATGTTAACCCCTACTTAGTAGCCCATTGAGTGTCTGACTAGGACCTGTAGTTTATGCATTGTCTATGTTCTTGGTTTTAGTCATCATACTGTTTGGCGTGAGTGTTAGCCATGGATGTTTTAATTTATGTGTGTTTGTGGTTGGATCTTTATCTCCATCAACATGGTGGGAGTGGACCTACATGGTTAGGAGCTGTAGCTACCTATACCACTGCTAGGGACCAATGTATAGAGACGGTCTTTTATCCTAGTGCCACCATTTCTAAATTTTTTCACTTAATGCTTCGAGTTCTGGAGTATGATTTCTTGTGATTTATGCTTTTATTGGAATGTTTGTATATCACATTTAGATGATGTTAATTTATTGACACATTCCCTTATTATGATGATTAGCATATGATAGATGATGTTATCTATTTTGTAGGATTATCTTATGCTTTACTTCTAGCATGTTAGATTTTCTTATTCTTATGTTGTAGCACATTTTAGTAGTGATGTCTTTTTTATGATAGTACCGACAATTTGATCAGTAGCTTGGGATGTGACACATGGGGGATGGCTAGGGCCCACGATGATCTCATGATGCTATTACAGGTTGGAGGAATCAAACACTTAGTTTGGTTGTTTAGTTCATTGCAATGTTGCTTTTTGCATGTACTTCTGATGATGTTCAGTTTATGAACTATGAATGTACATTACAATGTTGCTTTCTACATGTTTTTTCACATGTTGTTTTGGTTTGGATATTAGAGTTATTTTTTCTCTTTTATGCTCTTGAGTGATCATTCCTCGATTTACATGGTTCTGGTACTCCCTGGTATGAAGGAAATTCATTCCCCAGTTTTTTCTCCTTAAGTGTTTTGGCTCGCTGATGTGTTTCCTCACATGAAATTGTACCTTCTCTCATGAAATTTTGAAGGTTCGTGTGGTTTAGTGCGGTTTCTCACATGGTTTAGTGTGTTTTCTCCCATGGATTAGTGTTTTCTCACGTGGCTCCTTGCATGTCTTCACGTGGTTCTTTTTACTTCCTCGTGTGCAAGTGCACTTCCCCGCGCAAGATTGTGCACTTCCTCATGCAAGAAATAGGAAGTAGTTAGACTTGGGCGGGGAAGTTTTGAAAGTTGGTTTTGCACACCTTTCCAAGTCAAAACAATCTTTCTAAGGGGTTTAAAATATATTGTTTAAGTTGATGTATATTTAATTCCTTATACTTAAGATATATTTAATAAATGCAACGAGTCTTTTGAGATAGGTTTCAGATCTCTCTAAGATAAGATAAAGATTCTAGGAATTTTCAAGGCCTATGATTTTCAGTCTTAGCCAAATTTTAGGGCTTTAGGATTTTTGACTTACCCAAATTTGAGGATTTTGAATTTATCTTCTAGCATGGTGTTTAGCTGATAAGTGGTCATTGTTGGCCTTTGTTTGTGTGTGTCAATTTGGTTGTAGCATTTGGAGATTCGTTGGTTGTCATCTTCTGTTACAATCTTTGTGATCCCTATATGATGTTGTCATGTGCATTCATTCTTGTAATATATATATATATATATATATATATATATATATATATATATATATATATATATATATATATATATATATATATATATATATATATACTTGGCTTGAACTGAATCCTTGTTCTAAGGATCTCCAAGCGGAGCGTTACAAAAACTAGGGAGAGAAATAAAGCAAGAGAGATGGAGTGAATGAGAGACGAGAGTTGAAATAGATAGGTGAATGACATAAATAGATATAGATATAAAGAGATTGAGATGGTTAGAGACCAGTAGAAAAATACTGAGAGAGATAGATAGAGATAGAGAGATATGGCTAGAAGAAGATAGTGAGATGTAGCTAGAGTTAGAGAGATATAGAGATCTAAAGAAAAGTAAGTGTAGTTGTAGAGAGCTAGATAGAGTTATATAAAGAGATGGATAGAGTTAGGTAGATTTATACATAAGGAGTAATTCCATTGTTATCTATCTACCTCTCTCTTGTTTATAATTTTTTTTTGTATTTGATCATCAATATATATCTTCAACATACATATTGTAATGCAAGGTGTGATTACTAGTTTTAATTTTAAAAGCTATAATAAAAAAAAGAATTTTCTATTTTCTGAGTGCAACTCATGTAATTCAAACTCAATTATTAGATTATGGGTTATGTCCATTTCTATATATCATTATTATATTAAAATCTTTCTAGAATAAAATAAATGATTTTTTTTTCTAATTTTATTATGTTTGATATATACATTTATTATTTATTGATAAAATATATAATTTTAAAATAATAATATCAATAATTAATCTCAATAAATAATAATAAATTTAAACTATACCCCATTATCACCAATATTTGAACGACTTTTTTAAGGGCCTTTAAAAATACTTCCTTTGAAAATTCCTTATTATGTAACTTTAAGACTCGGTTTTGTAGGAGTTAATTTCTAATTTTTGTACTATAAGGAAAATGGTGTTAAAAAATAATGACCCCATTTTTCAAGAGGTTTTAATTTTTTAAAGATATGATAAGAAAAATGTAAAAGAAAGTGTTTGAGTAATGTATTTAGAGATAAGGAGGTTGTCTAATCTCACGTGGAAGACATTATTCACAAGATATGAGAACATACCTAATGGCACCGTTTGTGGTGCCACTAGAGTGCTTTCACACTGCATTGGTGCATATAAGTTGGCCATACCTAATATGGTGATAAAAACTTTGATTATGTTTGTAGTTCTTTCTTCTACCTTGAATACTTGATTCTTGTGAATGGGATTTCCACTCATTTTTTTAATGCAAAGAGAGGCATTGGATAAAAGGGCCACCATCACTCTTTATTTACTGTTCTAAAAAGTTAGCCATTGGCATTGGAGGCTCTATAATCTATTAGACTCCATTTTGATGGTTTTGGGTCCAAATGTCTTTCATGTTTAATATGTACAGCTTTCACTTTCTACACGGGGACATAGATTGGAGAAAATAATGTCAAGACTAAGCCTAGTGTATCAACCTTATCCTAGAACAATATATTTAAATGGAAATTAGCCCAAGTTCCCAACAAATATGGGATCTGGAAATATATATATATATATATATATATATATATATATATATATATATATATAATTTAAAGCACTCCACTTTAATGCACAAGATAATTTATGTTTAAGATATGTTTACTAATGGGCCCTCAACCCCTAATAAAGACAGGACGGACTTTATAAACCCTGTTGAACACGATGCAATAATTATTATTATTAAGCATATGACAATGTCAAGATGCCCAGTATTTTCCTCGATGTAACTATCTTGCGTGTTGTTCCCGCTTCACCAAAAAAAAACTCAGACGTGTCTTTCGGGACAGTGTAAGCGTAAATCAAATTGATTGAAACCAATTTTGGGCGATTCAGAGTCTTCCTTGGCTATTACAGTCCCCTCCCTTCAATACGTTGGAAGATGTCAAGATTCACGCTTGCAGACACTATTGACGAATCGGTGTTGACTGTCAATTATAGAAACGTACCTTTATCTCGTCTGACTCCGTGAGAACGCAATTTCATGAGAGGAAGGAAATTTAGCCCGAAAATGCACTTCATCTACATTGCTTTTTCTAACTTTTTAAAAAATTGATCAAGTCCTCTCCTTCGTATGAAAGTGCATTTTCGTGGCTGTATAGATGTTGCTGGAAATTTATAGCCTATTAATTGACTGACTAAAATTTGCATTTATGAGGTTGACTGACTAAAATTTGCATTTATGAAGTCATACTTGACAATTAACAAGAGTGAGGGGCTTTGAACCCCATAGAACTTGTGCACCATTTGAATTTAGTTGTGTTCACTGGCTTTGTTAATGCATCCGCAACATTCTCCTGAGTGTCAACCTTTTCTAGATTTACCTTTCCATCTTCAACCATGTCACGAACGAAATGATATTGTACATCAATTTGTTTTGTCCTGGCATGGAAAGTAGGATTCTTCGCCAAACATATTGCACTTCGATTGTCACAAAAAAATGTAATTCTCCCTACATCATAGCCAACATCAGAACACAAATTGCTTCCTGAGATGCACGAGTGGATGCCATATATTCTGCCTCAGTAGTCAACAACGTAGTTACACTTTGTCATTTTTTAATCCAACTAATAGCACCACCATTCACCATGAATACATATCCACTGGTGGACCTTCTCTTGTCAATGTCCATAGCCTAATCCGCGTCAACATAACCTTGAATGCTAGTTGATCTGTTATATCCCACTAGGTTACCTTGATAACATAATGTGTACTGTGATGTACCATTCAAATATCGCACAACTCTTTTCATAGCATCCCAATGTGACTTGCCCAAATTTATCATAAACCAACTCAATGCTCCCACTGCGTGCACAATGTCTGGTCTCATACCAACCATTGCATACATGAGACTTCCAACAAAACTTGCATAAGGTACCCACTTCATGCCTTTAATCTCATCAAGAAGATTTTGGACTATTATCGACCGACAACTTCGTTTTGGAATGTAACACTAGAACTTATACCTGGTGCTTGCAGTTAGTCATATTACACCACTCCAAAACATTGGTAATATATTTTCTCTAGCTGAGCCAGAGATTTTTGCCAACCCTATCCCATTTTGATTTCCATCCCCAAAATAAATTTTGTAGACCCTAAATCTTTCATTTCAAACTTCAGGGACAATTGGGATTTTAATTTTGAGATCATTTCTTTAGTATTTCCTATAAACAACATACCATCTACATATAGAGCAATAATATGTATCCAATCACCTTCAACTTTATAATACACACACTGATTTGATTTAGATCTCGTAAAACCCAAAGATAAAACATATGTATCATACTTTTGGTACCACATTTTGGGTGACTGCTACAAACCATACAAAGACTTTTTCAGTTTACATACCAGATGCTCTTTACCTTTTTCTGCAAAGTACTCCGGTTGGGATACATGTATATCTCTTCTTCAAGATCACCATGAAGAAACATCCTCATCACGTCCATCTACTCAATTTCAAAGTCATGCATTACTGCAAGTGACAACAGAAATTTGATAGATGTTAGTTTAGCTACAAGAGAAAATATTTCTCCATAATTAATCCCTTCTTTATGAAAATACCACTTCGCAACCAATCTTGCCTTGTCCTTGTCAATTATACCATTTGGACCATAATTCTTCTTAAACACCCATCTACATCCCATAGGCTTTCTAACGTTAGATAAGAGTACTAGGTCCCAGGTCTCATTCTTCTCCAAAGATTACATTTCATCCTTCATGGTTGACAACTAGGAATTTGAATTTGGCATATTAATTGCTTCTTCGACAATCCTAGGCTCATCAACATCCATAAGCAAAGCATAGGCTCAATTAACATTCAACATAGAATAAGTAAACCTATCTGGTGAATAACCATACCTATCAAGTTGTCACCTATTCTGAGTAGATCTCCTCACTTCCTGTGGTGAAACTTCCATAGGTTCAACATGAGGTTGAGGATCATGATCTTCTTCACTTGTATGATCGCTCGAGCTCTCCTCATCCTTATTCTCAAGTAATTTTGGATTCTCATTCTCAAATTCATATGGAGTCTAAAACACCTCCCGTCTAGAAGCTAAAGGGATTTGAATTACTTCCTTTCTCTTTTTAGTCTTCTTTGGCTGCTCTAGTGAGATAGGTTTCATTTCACGAAAGATAATGCTCCTATTGTACAACATCTTTTCAATGAGGGGGCTGCACAATTTGTATCCCTTCACACCAATACCATACCTAGTGAAGATACACTTCACTGGTTTTTTTATCCAACTTTGACCTACTCACTTTAGGTACGTAAATATATGCTTCACAACCGAAGACACACAAATGTCTTAATGAGGTCACACCGAACTGAAACATCCCTAAGGGTCACTAAATGCCATAGGGAAACAATCTTTGATAGAGCATATATCAGAGCTTGTGCAAGGTATGGATGTGATTCTAGGTCCTATAGGATCTTGTTGCAGAGACCTACAATAACCTCTCTCACATTTTGGAGATCTTAGTTTGTTTTGATTTTGCGATGCCATCTCGGGTGATGCTAAAACTTGTAGTGTTGGCCAGTACAAAGTTTCCAACTGCCAAATCTCCCTCACCATTCGTCGTGGGATCGAATTGTCTATTACATTGGCTTTGGGTGGCTGAGTAAACCTTAGCCCCAAGCTCATCCGATCCTATTGAGCACTCAAATGTTCTCAGGCATGCTGAACTGAAATGTCCCTAAGGGTCACTAAATGCTAGAGGGCAGTGATCTTTGATGCAACATATCTCAGAGCTCGTGCAAGGTACGGATGTGATTCTAGGTCCTATAGGACCGTGTTGCAAAGACCTACAATAATCTCTCTCTATTTTTGGAGATCTTACTCCATTTTGATTTTGCGACGCCATCTTGGGTGATGTTGAAACTCGTAGTATTAGCTAGTACAAAGTTGCCAACTGCCAAATCTCCCTCACTATTCGTCATGGGATTGAACTATCTATTTTGTCAGCTTCAGGTGGCTAGGTAAACCCTAGCCCCACGCTCATCCCATCCCATTGAGTGCTCAAATGTTCTCGGGCATGCCGAACCAAAATGTCCCTAAGGGTCACTAAATGCCATAGGGCAGTGATCTTTGACAGGCATATCTCAGAGCTCCTGTGAGGTATGGATGCAATTCTAGGTCCTATAGGACTATGTTATGGAGACCTACAATAACCTCTCTCTCTTTTTGGAGATCTTACTCCATTTTGAATTTGTGATGCCATCTCGAGTGATGTTGAAACTCGTAGTGTTGGCTAGTACAATGTTGCCAACTGCCAAATCTCCCTCACCGTTCATTGTGGGATCAAACTATCTATTCCATTAGCTCTAGGTGGCCAGGTAAATGCTAGCCCCAAGCTCATTCCATCTGGTTGAGTGCTTAAACATTCTTGAACATGCTGAACTGAAACGTCCCTAAGGGTCACTACATGTCGTAGGGCAGCAATCTTTGATGGGGCATATCTCAGAGTTCATGCAAGGTATGGATGTGATTCTAGGTCCTATAGGACCATGTTGCAAAGACCTACAATTACCTCTCTGGCTTTTTGGAGATGTTACTCCATTTTGATTTTTCAATGTCATCTTGAGTGATGCTGAAACTCGTACTGTTGGCCAGTACAAAGTTGTCAACTTCCAAATCTCCCTCACCATTTGTCATGGGATCAAACTATTTGTTCCATTAGCTCTAGGTGGCTGGGTAAACCCTAGCCCCAAGCTCATCCCATCCTGTTGAGCTTTTGAACATTCTTGGGCATGCCAAACTAAAACATCCCTAAGGGTCACTAAATGCCATAGGGCAATGATCTTTGACAGGGCATATCTTGGAGCTCGTGAATAATCTCTCTCAACTTTTGGTGATTTTACTCCTTTTTGATTTTGTGATGCCATCTCAGGTGATGCTGAAACTTGTAGTGTTGGCTAGTACAAAGTTGCCAACTGCCAAATCTCTCTCACCTTTCGTTGTGGGATTGAACTATTTGTTTCATTATCTCTAGGTGGCTAGGTAAACACTAGCCCCAAACTCATCCCATCCCATTGAGCACTTAAATTTTCTCAGGCACGCCGAACCGAATCATCCCTAAGAGTCATTAAATGCCATAGGGCAGCAATCTTTGACTGTGGCAATTGGATATGTCATCTCATCCAATGATGGAGACTTGTGATAGAAGGTAAAGGTGTGATCATACACATCATTTTGAACATGTTATTTTTTTATTGTAATAAGGTAATCCTTTTTTGTAAGGTCAAGGAACTTGAGGTCACGTATAAACCCAAATTGCCTTAGTCCTAATGATTTTCCTTTTCTTGTTGTTTTGTTAATAAGTTGACTCAATAAGTTTTTTGAGAGTCATTACACCTTATATAGCTGCATGTTATCACTGAATGGAGTTAGTGCAAGATGTTAATGATCTTCTTGGTTGTCTTAATAGTCATTTCATGGGTTTGAAACATAACCACTTCTCTTTGTGAAGTGTTGTCCGAAAATCAACAAATTACATGTTGTTGCAAAGAAAATACAATCATAGGATGTTGGAAGATTATTTTCACTCATAGGATGTTAAAGAATCTCTTCGAAAGTGGTGCAAGAAAATCCTTTCAAGGATCCCACCATATCATTTTTGGTGTGATGAACTTCTCTGAAGAAGTATGTGAATACAATAAGGGCATTTAGATCATGCTTGTGTGTCCAAGCTAGGATAGGTCTTAAAGTTTCCTCTTTGGTCTTTGTTGAGAATGGTACCTTGACTTTGGGTTGGTATCCTTCTTAGCTCTTTGTCGGGGGAAGGTTAATTTATGATTTTTTATTGCATTTAAGGCATGGGTGTGCATTAAAAGAACCTTCTAAGGTGGACTACTTGTTTAGAAGACCAAAGTGCACGAACAATGCAATGTTATGTAAATCTGCCACCTTATGGAAGGGATGTTATTATGAGTTTGGGGATTCTTAGGTGAAAAAAGATAGTGAAATTTTCACTCCCAAGGATATTTTGGGAAGGCATAGCATGGTCTTGAAATGTGAGTCAAAACAAGACTACCTGAGCAATAAAAATTACCACAAAATTGCTTGCAATTTTTAAAAGTTGTTGAGCAACTTTTTCCAATTGTTGCTAAAAGACCTACTTTGTAAAGAAGCTTTGAAAAAGCCCTAAAACCTATCTCTAACTTGAGGAGCAACCTATTTATTCTTGGAGGAACCCTAATCAAGGATTTGCAACACATTTCTTGTACGAATCCATACTGTTGGAATGTATGCAACAGACTGTGACTGTTTTAGCACATATTTTACTAGTTTTTAATTTTTGTTTGGAGGCAAATCATGTGGCTATTATCATTTTGTTTCATGTTGTAGTTTTCTTATTGTTTTTTTTTTTCATTTTTCATGCATTAGTTATAGTTTGTGACCAAGTTTTGAAAGGTTTTGTAAATTTCTTCAAAGATACCTGTCTGCTACTAGTTTTGGAGTTATATATCATGAAAGGGTTGTAAGTCTTGTCTCCACCGTGGAAATTCCATAGTCTTCTAGATTTCAAGGCTACACACCCTAATGTATTATATTATGCAAGAAAGGGCCCTAAAAGTGAGTGAAAAGAATTCTTTGACCAAGCCCTAGGTGAGCTAGGCAATGCCTGGCTAGGGACTATCGGCGAAGAAAGATCACTCGAGAGCAAAGCTTGAAGAATAAAGACTTTCCCTTCTAATGGATTTAAGAGGGGTGTGCGGAGGTTCTAACTTGTGGAGGAGGAGTCTTGATAAAGTTTGGAAGGTGTCTTAAAAGTGGGGACAACGAGAAGCCACGAAAACCCTACCAAACCCTCAATTTTTCTATTTTTGTTGTATGGCCTATAAGCACCCTGAGACCCTAAAAATCCTTGAGCATGGGTCCTATGTATCAATTGTTCTTAAGGCTAGAGGTCTTGAAACTCTAAGAAAAAGGAGCTATTGGCCCTAGAAATCCAGGTGGAGGCCTAATTAGGGGCTCTCCTTGTAGCCCTTTTGTGAAGAAATCTTGAAATCGGATACAAACCCATTGTTGTTATCCATTCAAGCATAGTAAAAGTGTTACAATAACACCTTAGGACATCATGGAAACCTTGGTTGGACTAGGGACTGCTATGGTACCCTATTGGACCTATAAAACCTTTGGAGGGATAGTGTTCCTAGAAGAGTAAGGGAGTGATGTTGCAAGTTTGGATTAGTTAACCTAGTGAGGAGGTTGGGAAAGGTCAGGGGATGTTCTAAGTAGCAAGAGATCCTATAGACCACATAGGTGTAGAGAAAACATCAAGATCCACATGTAATATACAAGGTTGCACGAGGACGGGGGTACTTGGGGTACTTAGGGTATGGGTACAAGTACGGGTAGGGGTATGGGTACAAGTATTTTTTATAATAAGGGACAAGAATACTTGGGCATGTCAAACTTTATTTTCAATTATACTTTTATATTTATAGAAAACCTAAATTTATGAGTCATGACAATGATTTTTCAAATCAAGAATAGTGATAAAGTTTGCAAATGTAATGCATTATTTTCAGTTTCAAATTTGTTATATGTTTGTAATAATAATTTATGATAAATGTTTAGATGCATAACATAGAAGGCGGGCTTTAAAAATGAACAAGAAGATCATAAATTATATGACAATGACATATTGCAAATGATAAATTGCTAGCTTTAACACTGATAAAGTTTATTGTTGATCAATATTGTATCAAAGTTTCAAACTGATTAGATATCGAATTAAGCTTGATAAAAAAATAATAAAGAAGGAAAACTTTAGACATGAACAAGATCATAAATCATATGACAGTGACATATTGGAAATGATAAACTTATGCTTGAGTAGTGATAAAGTTTATCATTAATCAATATTCTATCAAAGTTTTGAACTAATTAGGTATTGAATTAAGCTTGATAAACAATGAGGTGATACACAAACAAAAAACCAAAAAATAAATCTAAAATCTCAATCAAGGTCCTTAGCTATGATGCTCTCCACCGAGTACCTATTACTTGGGATACATGTACTCGGTACTTGGGTACGTGGGTATGAGTACCAGGGGTGTGGGTACAAGTACCCATGTGACCTCATAATATATTATGATAACCAATAGTGTGATACATGAACAAACATATAATATATTATGATAACCAATAATGTCATGTACATGAACCACCATATAATATATTATATTAACCAATAATGTCATACATGAAGGAACATATAATATATTATGATAACCAATAATGTCATACATGAACAAACATATAATATAAAATGATAACCAATAATGTCACACATTAACAAACATATAATATAAAATGATAACCAATAATGTCATACATTAAAAAACACATAATATATTATGATAACCAATAATGTCATACATGAACAAACATATCATATATTAACCAATAATCTCATAAGTCTAATAATGTTATTCATCAAATAAATGTCATGAATCAAATATAAAATGTCATATATACATCAAATGTATATCAAATATGTTCACTGACATAAAATCCAACATATATGTCTGCTGATGCCTATACATGTGTCTATCAACTACATCTTCTCCTTCCCATGAGGGGAAGGAAAAAAATCTCTAGAGGTCTTTGGTCGTCATGTGGAGGGACATGATGGAGATTATGGGGTCTTCCTCACATACTAGCTCATCCTCTTGTTTAGGCTCTTCTCTAACTCGGGCTGATACAAACAAAGTGGATATGATTCAATAATTATTATATATTGAAATTAAATAGATGTACATAAAAAATTAATTATTCTCTTATCGCCATCAAATAGTCATTCTGCAAGTCCACCTCAAAGGCTTGTAGACGATCAAGTGTAATATTAAGACCCTACAACAATTCAATCAATATAATCACTTATAAATAACATTAGAAATTTCTATACTAACTATTATAAACAACAACTAAAACCAAGAAAATTCTTTCATACCTCAATCAATGGCTCTAAACTAGCCATAGCTTTAGCCACTCCATGATCAATGGACTACCAAAGATGAGGGGGAGTCTCAGATCATGTCAAGAGCTACATGTCATACAATACACATTACATGTAACATGAAACATGAAACAAATATAATCAAATGAATTAAATTAACATGAAACAAATGTACCTCTATGAAGCTCATATCACGTCTAGGCTCAGAGTCCCTAGTGAATGTTGACAGTCCTATAGAGAACTGATGCACATGCATAAATTTTTTGTCAATCCTTCATATGATTACTTAATAAATATATGTATTAATTAAAATTATTAAATCAATACATACCTCTGGACTCGTCGACGAGACGAAAAATGGGGCTGGGGGATCACTACTAAGGCCGCCAACACTCTAACCCTAAATTTTGAACAATGTCAATACATGCTAGTTAATTAGTCATTCACTATACATATGAAATGCAATCAAATTAGTTTATTATAATTGTAATTTACTTGTATGTTAATGCCAAATGTCTCATTCAAGAACTAATCAGTGACTAGCCCATCAACCACACTATCTCCAACATGACTGCCAAATGTGCATAAGGATCCACATGATGTGCACATGTGACCGTGACATACAGAAGGTTCCTCCTCAACTAATGGACTCATGCAATGAATGAGGGTCTATGTCAAAGCATTAATAGTCCCTAGAGTGTTGGCCTCTACATGTTCCTTCACAACTGAAGGAATAGTCACATGCTCACCATGTGGCTTGACAACAGGTGCCCTAACTACATTAGGGTCATGATGTACCCCCGACCTCTCAAATGATGACCCCCCACCTCTACCCTAAGATTATAATATATCAAAATAATTAGGGATCTCCCCAAGGATAAACTGACAATACAATTTCTTTAAGAAATACATTGGGACCTCGTGATTATTGTAGGGAGGGGCATCAAAAACCATCCACCATCTATCCCCAAAATTATTTATAATACTATCGTGTATGCACCAATGGATGGGGAACCATTTAGTTGTCTCTCTAACAGTATTTTGTTCACTAGACTTTCTAAATAATGCACAAATGCTACCTTTTGATATATATTTTTTGAACATCTTGATATGACTATTTTTTTGCATAATATCTTTTTTGTTCAGCCCTCTAAACCTGCCAAATATCCAACTAACCACTAATAGAAGCTATGTGCATCATAATGGACTTGAGGGAGGATGCCAATTAAGCTCTCATTAGATTGGTTTGTCCACAAGCTTTCAACCTACCAATGAGTGCTTCTAATTCATTTTTGCCGCTTTCTATTTCATTTATTATGTTGTCTTGTGTGCCAAGAGGAGGTCTTCCAATTGGTGCAGGTTGCAAAATTTCTTGTTCTTTTTGTGGAGGGTTTTGATTCACATATCATAGAGGGTTTTTATTTGGATCTTGTTGAGGATTTTGGTTTTGATCTTGTTGGGGATTTATCAGTTCATTATTCACATTTCCTGATAAGAAACTAATTGCAATCTAAATAAATAAACAAATTTTAAAAAAATGAAAAAAACCTACAAAACAATGCAAAAGCATATAAAACAATACAAAAACAAGGGTAGACAACATACGATGTGATCTTGATCTTGAACTTTGGTGATGAGGAGGCATTTTGAGGAGGTGGGTGGTGAAAATCTCCAATTCTTTCAACTCGCATATGCGTTGTCACTGTGAAATCCTTGTAAAATGAGTGAAAATGAAATGGGCTATGGGTTTGTAGCCCATTTATAAAATTTTGTTGACTTACAAAGTGTGTGCGCACTTTCTAGAACTAGAAAAAAAAGTGTCATCTTTTTGGCACCACAACTTGGTGCACTTACCCCATTGTTTGGTTCAAATAATTGTTGGTAGGTATGAAGATAGAGATCAATGATCCAATTATTATATACTATGATAACACCAGTGTAATCAATATATCAAAGAACCTAGTGATGCATTCCAAAACAAAGCACATTGTTATAAAATATCACTTCTTAAAAGAATTGGTGCAAGATAAAGAAGTCAGATTAGAATATGTTAATACAAAAGAATAGATTGTAGACATATTCACCAAGCCATTACCTAAAGATGCATTCTTGTATCTAAGAGGTAAGCTAGGGGTCACTCCCCTATCAGAAGCTCACTAAATGAAGTTTAGTGATGCATCAACTAGAGAAAGTTGAAGATCAATCAGTTGATGTAGAATTGACAATAACATATTTCAAATGAATCAATACTTAAGGTACATTAATATTAACAAAGTTGTTGTCTTAGGCATGTGTTGTCAAAGAGGGAGAAGTTTACTATCATATCTCATCAAAAATTTCTCTAAGAGGGAGAAGTTTGCAAGAAGAGGGAGAATCAACTTGGCAAGTAGTTGCAGACAAAAGTTTTTTGATAGAGGAAGAAATCTAAAGGTAGGAAAGAGTTTGCATTGACATAGGAAGTTCTCATGGATGAGAATAAGAATGAAACTAAGGATATGTTCCTTACTGTATTCTTGCTCCAAAATTTCATTGTGTTATGACATGTTGTGTTGCCATCAATGCCAAAGAGGGAGATTGTTGGATACAATTGATTAATTATGTGTTGTCTTTGATCTTACACAAATGTCATATCAGTTTTAGTCTAGGCATGCTGAGCTCACTCAGGCAGTGAAGATAGTTTTTTGTGTCTACCGAGTGTTCCTGTGTTTGCCTAGTTCAGAAGGTAGTGTCTACTGAGTTCACTCGAGCATCGAAGGAAGGTCTATTGAAGATGAGTGTTAATCAAGATCACTCAATTAATGAAGGAAAATTTGGATGGAACTAGTGTTAACTAAGCTCACTCAGTTACCAAAGGATTTGTGTGAGTATGTAGTGTTAACTGAGTTTCAATTGGTTAACATAGGAAATCATTTCTGAGTTATTGTCTACCGAGTTGGGTCGGCTAATGAAGGATTTTCTTGTTTTGGCATATTAAGCTTAATTGATTTATCTATTGGTTCTAGCCAACTAAGATGATGAATATTAATTATTCTAAGTTGTATTTGAGTTGACTTAACAATGTGAACAATATAAGTATAAGATCAAGTTATCAATGTAAAATATGAGTGTGTGGAACGAATTGAAGATTTGATAATGAGCAGAGGAAGTAAAGGATAAGCAGAATATCCTTGTGGAGCTAAAAAGATATATTTAATCAGGAAGGATCAAGTACAAACTAGAATAGAGATCTATAATTAGCAATTTAGTTGCATTCAAATCAGGTCATCTCATTGTTACTCTCTAACCATTGTAGCAGTGATCTAAATCTCTTAATAGAGTTAGCTTAACAACTATTTGTAAATCCTCTAGCAAGGTGGTAGTTCTATTGAATTGTCTTAAGACCTCTAACAAGGCCACTCCGAACAGGGTGATTAAATCCTCTAATAGGGTCACATCTAACAATGTTTTTTGTAACCTTTAATAGGGTTGGCTCCTAATAGGGCTCACTTTAGAAGAGTGAAAATAGTAACTAGTTGCCATTGGTGGTTTCGCAAATTGGGTTTCCACTTTAAATCTTGGTGTCAAATGTATTAATGCTATTTACTTTTATGTATTTGCAATTAAGTTAAGGTAATGGTAATCATAGATAATATCTAAATATTTTCATGTTAATGTTTACTAAGCAATCATAGTGTTTACCAAGTTACAACATTTCTTTGTTTGTCGAGCATCATTAGTATTTAGAGGTTATTTTTGTACTGACATCTAAGGGATCTGGGATTTATTTTAGTGGTAATTGGTTTACACCTCCCCTCTCAATTAATCCTCTTATATTTCCAATGAGCGTGACATGTGGAACAGGTGGGACCTCCTTTCAGTCATGTGTAGTAATTAACAAACTTAATGAGGATTGTCACTCTCAAGACAAATGATCTATGACTATCGCTTTATCATTATGGAAAGATGGGGATGTTTTAATCTAAGAGACATAATGACAAAGGAACATGTGTCCTGCTAGGCCCATCACATTCCACAAGATATAGTCAGAACCTAGTCACAAAGTGCCATAAAGAAAAGCAGTCCAATGTCAGATTCTCCAAGCAATAGAATAGTGTCACTTGTCTGCCACGATGTGCATAGTTGGAAATTGGACCAATACTATGAAAAAATAGAGTTAATATGTTTTATGGCCACCATTAGATTAAAAAGAAATCAACTCTCAACATTATAGAAACATCATGACAATTCGACGCATGTACAAAAAGAGACCCATGGAGGAAAGTGCAAAGGAAGAAGTAAAAGGGGTTTATAACAATTTAATTTAAATTTTTGATTTCAGATTAATGATGCAAATGTAAAGCTACATTGACCATTGTATTATGAATTATATAGGCTTGGTGCGAAATGACAGAAGATGAACAAAACAAATATTTTATATGAGATTCCTCAGATTGCATGAAGCTGAATAGTCATCGCATATTTTTAGAAAACAACAGATTTAAAATAATTGACGAAGAAGATGCCACATGTTCATATCACTAGATAATCTCATATTTTATTTCATTTTTTATTTTGTGAATGTTTCTCTGCTAAACTAAAGGATAACAACAAACTATAAATGTAACTTAATTTGACAATACAAAGGTCGACAAACTTGATGATGAATTGGTTTGTAATTCCATTTATCCTATTTTCTTGTCATGTTTTGTGGCCCATGCATAGAGTAATTTTGCATTAAGAGTTGAAAGATAGTCATTATTATTCTCTAAATAATCACATGAATTCCATTTCACTTTGATGTTTGCAATATAGTGATTTCATTTACTTTCTTCATATATGGTTATGTTTCTTCTCTTATTAGTTTCATAACATGTTAGATAGTTTCATTGGGAAATGAAAGATAAATGTGTATGAATCTATTAGTTATTGGTTGGATTCCATTTCTCTCAAGCATGATAGTGAAAGAAATTCTACTTTCCCTCATGTGCATATCTTCATTCCTCTTCTACACTTAGATGATTAATCTGCATTTAGAATAGAAGTAAGGGTTAGAAATATCAAGATAATCTACTACAATCATTCCATTGAGTGTGATAGGTTATTCAAATCCATATTTCCTAAATTGTTTGTGCCTAAAAATAATTTGGTTATCCTTTACAACTCTTAGGTTAAGAGCTTATAATGTTAAAACTTCTAATCTCATAAAGACATATTCATTGCAAATCATAGGGAGTTGTAATCCAAGAGGTCTTAACCATCTAACTCTTGGTACGACAGCTTGAATATAGGTGTAATCAATATCTACAAGAAAAAAAACATCATTTACATGTTTCTCTACTAAAGAAACTAGAATCCTAAGCCTTTGCTTCATTGACTTCTTGAAGTCTTCAAAATAACTAGTCATAAGTGCTTCAAATTTAGCCCCCATCTACTCTATGTATTCATTTACCTAAGCTATGATTGACCTATCATTCTTCCATGCCACTTTACCAAAAGTAGGGAATTCATTTTGAACATAAAAGAATATACAAATCGAAATTGCACCGAATTTGCATTGGGCTCCCTTGGTTCTCCTTATAGCTGCTAAATTCTCATTTATTTGTTGTAGTTGTAGTTTTGCAAGATCATAAGTATGATCCTTCTTCACCAATTTATAGCCTACATCCACTGCAATGCAAGGCACACTGTTGAGTCTGCTGGATTGGTAAAATTTATGTGCAATTACTCTAACAGCAAAATCAACAAGAGGGTCTTGAATGGTGTCAACTGTCATCCCTCTCTTATTCCACTTGGCACCAATATTCTTCTCAATAACTTCCTCAGAATCACTTCTCAAGGTCTTGTGCATATTTAGGGTAGGATATCCAGTTACCCTATGAACAATTGTCTTCATGATTTTTTGGGGGCCATCTTCCAACCACAAACTACCATCATGAATTCAGCTCAACACAAGTCTAATCCATTCTATCTTAAACACTGTGGGGAAATCTAGGGCTCATGTTAAACCCTGTAAGGAAACTTGGCAATAAAGAATATAACCATTTCCACATAACCCATAATAGATTTGAAATAAACATGGAATTAAAATCCACATGCAAGAGAATAGACAACATACCCACAAAATGTGACACAAGATATACCTTGGGAAACCCTCATTGAGGAAAAAACCCAGCCTCCAAAAGCATCCATCACCATGTATTATTCAGCAAAAATACCATTGCTATACAACCATGGAAGCCTTCATGGCCATAGCCACAACCGAGCAAACTATATGAACAAGCATGAATCCACACATCCCATTCCATGCTTCCAACCTTCACAAATGCTCCCTCGGCTAACCTGTCAAGCCTTGTCTCGCTTAACTCTTGCCTTTATCCTCTTACTCTCTCTATACAACAACTACCCTTGTGGCTGCTTATATAGTAGCAAGTCCCACAAAACCACCAAGTGGTATTACATAAACCATGTGCTAAAACCATGTGCTACCTAACCCACTGACCCCACATTTAATATTGGGCATTTAATTCTTTTTCCCAATATTAAATAATTACATAAAATATTTTCACAATGTTGCAATACAACTCATAAAAAATATTCCATGGGAATCTTTACATGTTGCTCGTCCATCTAGGTACAACATTGCATAATAAAATAAAATAATAAAATAACAATATTATGCAATGTGTGCAACACCCATTATCTCAACAAACCCTTCCTTTCAATAATCTGAAACTCTTCCTTCAAAACTCCATCAACACACAACTTCTCATAGGAATCCCTTATTTCCATATCTCCTATGGCTCCTACCTTATAGTTGTAACATCTCCTTATGTCTTGAACCATTACAATTTTTGGGGGTATGATGGAAAGGGCTCCGACGAGATCATTTTTGTATGCAACTTTAGGGATAGGGAAAAAATCGGGTTGCTTAACCTCATTTGACACTAACTGGACTTCAAGCGGTTCTTTGTCATGGGTTTTCCTAGAAGTCGAGGCTATTTGTGCAAACTAGGGCTTGATTTCAAAGAAAATATGAAACTGCATAGCTCGACACAAATGTAAATACCTCAAAATTGATGAAAACGTATTGAATGGCTATTGGCATCTGCTCAAAACACTAGATTCTCTATTGTGAAGTCACTCTGCACTCTTTCTCATCTTTTCTCTTCGTTTGTGATGAAGAAAAATGATTGAAAATGTGATAATATACCCTATTTACATTGCATTAAATGCTTAGTGCATTTATAGCTATCCACCCGGCTTCTAAAGGATTTCAACATTACACGGCTTCCATTGTTCTTCAAACACTCACTTCCATAGAGCTATCCTTTGATTGGCTTCCATTGAAATTACTCTTTACTCGGCTTCCATTACCAACTCAGCTATACTAACATTTTTACTTGATGTCCAAAGGCAACTCGGCAACACTTATGAAATCTTGACATTTTAACTTTGCATCTTTAATCATGTTGATCTCTTCCTTTTAGTACTTGATTGTTTGGGAACTGATGTATGATATAGCTTTGTATATCAGTTCCACATGCCTTCTTTAGCTTAATTGGATGAAGTGTGATCACTTGACCTTGTAGGTGAAGTGATCCCTTCATTTGATGAGCTACAGTCATCTTTCTTCTTCCATGTCTTATTCATCTCTCCTCTGATGTGTTCAACATCAACTTTGCCTTTTCCTTTGTTGAATTTTGAGTTGGGTGCCTTTGACTTTCTTGGACAATTCCTACTAATATGATTAGTTTTCAAACAACTAAAGCATGTAGTTTGACCAAGCCATCTGTTATAGTTTCCACTGAAATGTGTTCTTATGCAATTTTCAAGAATATGTCCATACTCTTGATAGTAGTGACAACTATACCTAGTATTGTAATCCCAATAGTAGTGATTTCCATGGCTTTTTGTTTTTGCTGGTTGAATTGATGTCCACATAGGCTTTGATTTGCATTCAAAGGCTCTATGTCCATGCTTCTTGCAATTGTACTAGTGACCTTCAAATCTTGGTGTCCTAACAGTTCTAGTCCTGCATTGAATCATGCTCTTAGGTTTTTCATGTTGTTTTGCATTCTTGCTTCTGCACACATTAGCAGCATGTCCTTTCTTACCACAATTATGAAAAGTAGGTTTTGTGTTCTTACCTTTTTAATTTCTTTCTTCTACAGTCTTGGATGACTCTCCTTCTTCAGTGCTAGTGTATCCTAATCCTAGAAATTTCTTTCTTCTACAGTCTTGGATGACTCTCCTTCTTCAGTGCTAGTGTATCCTAATCCTAGAGTGTCATTACTTGCCCTAGGTGATTTTAGTAATTGCTCAAAGTACTTGATGGCCTCATTAGGTTTGTTGAAGCTTTATGTAATCTCCTTTTCTCTTTTCAAGTCATTTTGCATCTTCAATGTAGAGATCTCAATGTCTTTCATATTCAACTCATGATGTGCATTCATCATCCGGCTTAGGGTGTCTAGCTGCATGTTCGAAATTCTTTCAAATTCAATTGTCTTTTCTTCCAATCTGCTGGTCAGGTTTCTCTTGTTATCTTCTATCATAGTTTTTTCTTCAATAGCTCTTTTATTCTGTTTAGTCACTTCACAAAGCATCATGGCTTGTGATTCTTGTTCAATCTTCAGAATTCTGATTTCTTCTGCTTGAGCACTATTCTTTTCCATCAGATCTGCTATTACTACATCAAACTCTTTGGAATCTCCATTTGCAAATATGTTTGAGGTGTCAATCTCCTTGTATTGTTTATCATTCTCAACTATGGCAGTGTCTCTTCTTCTCCTTAAGGATTTTCTTAGTTCTTCTCTGGCTTCCTCCAGTCCATGTAAAGCAAGTTGTATGTCTATTGCTTGATTCTCTATGATCTTCCCAAGTTTGTAGGTTTCCACTCCCATATCTTTTCTCCAAGCTATAAAGCTTCTCCTTGAGTTAACTAAGCTCTAATACCAATTTTTGCAATTACAACTTGGAAGATTTACTTCTGAGAGGGGGGGGGGGGGGGGGGGGGGGGGGGGGGGGTGAATCAGAAGATCTTAAACTTTAACCTTAAAACCTTTTCAACTGAAAACATTCACATGCATCTAATTCATCTAATAAACATGAAAGTAATGACATGCATGAAAATAGATAACACAAGATATGATGACCCAAAAACCCTCCATAATGATAAGGTAAAACTTGGGTGGGGATGACACCCACAAATATCACTACAACATTATGTAATTTTTCATGGTTACAATGGTTGACCACTTCCAATGGTCTACCCTGTGAAAGGCCTACCTTGTTAAAAGCTTTTCACCATGTTAAAAGTGACCTGGTAAGATGATTTACAAACATTCACTTGGAATGTCACCCTGTTAAAGGATTTAGTACCTTATGCAAAGGCTTACAATATGGATGTTACACCAACATAGATGATAGGATTTTCATTCTTACAATACAATGGTTAGAAGGTATAGAAGAATGTCTTCACCTAATGATTTGTAATCCTCTACTTCTAATTTCAAATCCTTGTCTAGCTCTGTTTTCTCTGATCTTTGCTTGATCTAATATGTCACTCTTCAAAACTCTAGTGTTTTATTTTGATCAACTAAATGCTGCAATGCTACTATGCTCTTCTTTCTAAGTCTTAACATTTCCCTCTAAATTTTGCTATAGTTTTCTCATGCACTTCTCACATTTGCACATACAATGGGGTTTCATCCTCCTTCTAAAGATTTCAAAGACTTAGGGTTAGGTATGAATCTATGATCCATATTCATTCATCTTTTCCCACTCAATACTTGCACTTTTCTTATTGGCTGCATGTAGATTGGATAGGTAATGTAAAAGATTCGATCTTATCTCTTGGATCCTTTGAGATTCATCTTATGTTAGCTACAAAAATGGTTTACATTTAAGTTTGTGCCTTCACAAACTCATATGCATATTATGTGTTACTTGGCACTTAATAATTTTTGATGCTTGACACATATATGAAAACTAGCTCACTTAGCTCCTATAGTGATTTTGTCTTCCTCGGCATCAATACTCTACCTGACACCTAAAAATCACTCGACACTTGAACTTAACTGAGCACCTAAGCATCACTCAACACCTAAAGTTCACTCGGCACTTGATACTTGCTTGGCACGTGTTAGATTTCTAACTTGGCTAATACTATAGCTCAGCATCATCTTGTGAATAGGTTAAGTGTGTTGACACTCAATTGTCAAAACCAATATGAGATCAACAATTGTACCTAATAATTTAGAGTGCGGTGATAGAATACATACATTGACCCATTTTTTGGTAAAAAGCCTTTTGTGTTTCCAAAACAATAGGTATCAAAGAGTCAAGTTATAAAATCTAATAGGAGGAAAAATTATTAACCAACAATTTTTGGTGACTTTGCTAGGGAATTTAAGTGAAAGCTTTGAAAAATATTCATTCATATTAATTTTCAATCTAATTCTATATATTTGAGTTGCAAGAAAGGACTTGTGGTAATTAGGTGTTTCCCATAAGAACTTGATACCAATTTTATAGCCTCAACTTGCTGAAGAAAAGAAGCAAATCCAAAGTTGAAGACTGGTAAAGATAAATTCAAAACACCCCTTTTTCGAACATTTGATACATTTGGATTTCAAATATATCATTAGTGCTAAGGAGAGAGGAAATATTGACCAAATATATGAAGAGCTCAAGTAGGCCAATTTTCCTATCCTAGAAGATCTTTGTAGAAGAGGAAGAGCATAGGCAAGGGAATCTGTAACCAAGCAACTCAAAGATACTCAATTATCTGCAGTGGTTCCTCCTAATAGAACATAGAGAAGTCAATCTTCTTCTCCTCTTATTGCTAGGACTTCCATTCCTACTTCTTTTGATGCTTTGTTCTTGATCAGTGTAACACTTCCACTTTTTAATACTTTTTAGAAAAACTAGAATATTATACTAGAAGCTATGGCACAACCATGGGGAAATTTTATTGGTCCTCTTGCGCTTGGGGCTAATAATGATTTTCCAAGAGGATCAAGGAAGAACTTTCCAAAATTTAATGGTGATGGTACCACCTTTGCAAAACAACACTTAAGTACTTTCCATAAGGCTTGTGGTGTAGTAAATCCTCAACATGAGGATGTGGCCATCAGATTGTTTGTAGATGCACTGGTAGACAATGTTGCTAATTGAATTCAAGACTTGCCTACAAGATGCATCACAAATTAGGATACCATGAAAAAAAGGTTTGAAGAATGTTACAAAAGTACATAAGATGCACATGTATTGTTTTTGTTATTGGCATAGATAAATAAAGAACCATCAATTTATGTGAGAGATTTTAATGAAAGATTTAATAAACTCATCAAAAGAATACCTACTACAAGTGCACCCACAAATGATAATAAGAAGACTTCCTACATTATCTCTAAGCCTCTTGATTTGTGATACCAAATTAGAAGAGCAAATGTAGAAAACTTGCAAGC
The DNA here is from genome assembly GCA_028749045.1 of Cupressus sempervirens. NCBI lineage: Eukaryota > Viridiplantae > Streptophyta > Pinopsida > Cupressales > Cupressaceae > Cupressus > Cupressus sempervirens. Next base: position 54,656,362 of record CM053786.1, read on the forward strand.
TACCCAGATACTAGCAATGGAGATGGAGGATGATATGATAGCTTCTAGTAAATAGAAGAGAGAATTCCAATATGGAACCACGAGTAATACAACTAGTACTTCTAATAATACAGAAGCCATGCTTCAAAAATTATCTAATGAGATCATATCTGTTAAGAAACAAATTAATAGGCCTACTCATTCTTTTCATCAACCTCATCAAGAAGGTTATAAAACTCAAATGAAGGTGAAACATTGCAAATACCACCTATTCAACAGATATTAGCAATTGAACCTGCTCCAAAAAGATAGAATATGTGTTCTTTTCATCTAAGGGTAGATCATGATGGAGATACTTGTGCTGATATGATAAAATATAGGTGGATGGTGGATAACAAAGAAAACAAAATTGAATATCCTGAAAGTGAGGATGATCATGCTCCTTGTGGAAACTCTAAAAATTATTTCTTAGAGTATGAATTAAATTGACAAGCATGAGGTGACTATTTTTCTACTCTAGACAGACCTTAGTTAATAGTAATGAATAGAGGTCAAAAAAATATAAATCAAACTAACAATTCAATTCCTGTCAAGAATAATGCACCATAAAAAAAAGCTGATAAAGACAATGGCATAGTAACTTCATCTTCACAAAAGGAGCACAAATGTAAATCAGCTAATTCCTTTGACATCATACAATACTATGAAGAGGTAAGAATCCAAATATCTCAATTGGATTACTTAAAGTCTAATCCTAATCAATTGAAAATATTAGTTGAGTATTGTAATAGGAAAGATGTAGGTCATGTTAAGATTAATGCTAATGTTGATTACCACAATAAAGCTAGCACTAGTGGAACTTCTATGACCAATGAAGATTTTGCACTCCCCAAGTTGTTTAAAGAAGAAGAACCTCTTGTCTTTGCCACATGCTCAAATGAGAAACTAGATACCCTCTACATTTCCTTGTTTTTCAATAGAAATAGATTGATTAACTACATCATAGATTTAGGAGCCTCTGGTAATGTAAAGCCTCCCTTTGTACCAAAATCTTGAGGCCTTCCATTCACTAAAACTTTTGGTAGATGTTATTTAATGGATGCAAAACAAGTGCCTTCGGTGGGATGGATAAAAGATTCTCAAGTTGCCCTTGTTTCTTATCCTTCCACAAGACTTAAACTCACTATTCTAGTGGAAGATATCCCTACAAGCTATGGAATTCTCCTAAGTATGAGTTTTTACAAAGACATGGGAGAAGAGATAAAACTAGATTGGTCATGTGCCAGTATCCAAGTTGGAGATAAAAAGGTGAAGCTAGAACCAGAAGAAAAGGAAACATTCACTGTCCAGAAATGAGATGATCTTAGGTCTCAAATCTTGTATCATAAAATGTAGTTTGGTAATTATATGTTGTTCTCTGGAACCCCTAATATTTTAGAAGAACCATAACAAACTAGAGGTGATCAGTTGTGGACTTTAGAATTTGATGGCAGTTGTGCTAATGTTGGTTCAGGTGCAGGAGTAGTGTTGACATCACCTAGTGGGGAAATGACTTGATTGGATTATAAGTTACATTTCAAAAATAATAAAAATACTCCAGAGTATGAAGCTCTTATCCATGGTATAATGGTAGAAAAACAAATAGGAATTAAGATACTCAAAGCTTAAGGAGATACAGAATTGGTGGTGAGACAAATAAAAAACTTTGTATGTAGTAAAAAACTCAAGATTGAGGAACTATTGTAATAAGGTGTGAGATGAAATTGAGAGTTTGGATACTTTCTCAATTATATCAGTACCAAGGGAACTCAATTCAAGAGTTGATTCTTTGGTAGTTTCTGTATCTTTACTCTTACCACATCCTAATTTCAAAGATCAAGTGTATAAAGTAGAAGTTCTATTCAGGCCTAATGTCCCTGATAATGAAGATTCATGGAAAGTGTTTAAAGATGATAGGAACATACTAAAATTCATTGAAGGGGATGAACCTTTTGAAAGTTTGTATTTTGAAGGAAGCACTAATTCTCATGGTGATCCAATGACAGGTGAAAAAAGTAAATTAGAGCCTAATATAATTCAATTGAAAGATAATAAGATTCCATCTCATCTAATTTCTTTAAAAAGGCTTTTTGATAGTCATGATGCATACATAAAGAGAGAAAGAGATAAGAAAGGAAAAACCTGTGGTGAATATGATGGAATCAATATAGGGATAGAAGTCAGTCCAAAAATGATAAACATAGGAAAGTTTTGCACACCATAGGAGATGATAGAGATTAGGAAATTACTCATTGAATTTCAAGATGCATTTTCTTGGAGTTATGAAGACCTAAAGAATTTCATGGGTGGAAAGTTCAAACATGAAATCTGTCTCAAACCAAAAGCAACACCATTTAGGCAGAAACAAAGAAACTATAACCCTGTAGTTGAAGGAGAAATATTCAAAGAGATTGAGAAAATGTTGTAGGCTAAGATTATATATCCTATTCATCATTCTATTTAGGTTGCTAATATTGTGCTAGTGAGGAAGAAGAATGGAGAGATAAGGATTTGTGTAGATTTCAGAAATCTAAATCAAGCCTCATTCAAAGATAATTTTTCTCTCCCTAATATGGATTATCTCTTAAAAACTATTGTAGGATCAAAAATTATGTCCATGTTAGATGGGTTTTTAGGATATAATCAAATTTAGGTAAATGAAGCAGATCAGTTCAAAACTACATTTACCACACCATGTGGTAATTTTTCCTACAATAGAATGCATTTTGGCCTAATTAATGTAGGTGCAACCTTTCAACATGGCATGAATTTGGCCTTTGGTGATTTGAAAGATAGAATAATTGTAATATAACTTGATGATTTGATAGTCTTTTCTAAGAAGAGAAAATATCATATCAAAGATCTAGAAAAAGTGTTACAAAGGTGTAGAGATGATGGTGTCTCACTAAATCCAAAGAAGTCGGTGTTTTGTGTGATAGAAGGAAAGTTGTTTGGTCATAATGTATCCCAATAAGGAGTGAAGATTGATCCAGATAGAGTTAAAGCTATCCAGCAATTAAGTCTGCCATTGAGTAAAACTAAAGTGAAGTCCTTCTTTGGCCAGGTAAATTTCTTGAAGAGATTTGTTCCTCACTTCTCTGAAATAGTTAAATGTATATTTGATATGATGAAAGGAAATAAAACTTTCAAATGGAGTGATGATAGAAAAAAGGATTGTGAGGATACCAAAGGTGCTATTGCCAAAGCCCGTGTGCTTGTCCATCCAGACTACACTAAAGAATTCATCATATATTGTTATTCCTTAAAAACATACTATGTCAACTAAATTGATGCAAGAAAATAAAGAGAGAATACAAGCTCAAATTTCTTTTATGAGTATAACATTAAAGAATCAGGAATTGAGATACTCATAGATGGAAAAACATGCATATGCAGTGGTGAGAACCCTTAAAAATTTTAGGTTTTACACGTTGCAGTCTCATTCAGTAATATATGTCTCAGACTCTATAGTAAAAAGTATTCTAACAAAACAAGATGTTGGTTGTAATATAAGAGGAATGTGGATAGTAAAAGTCCAAGAATATGATATAGAAATAAAGCCAACCAAACTTGTAAGAGGTAATGCACTTTGTAAAGATTTGGCAAAGGATCAACAATGCAAAGGAGAAGATACTCTTAGAAAAGTTCTTATGATATGTCTTCAGGATCTTTGGTTCTCAAACACTACTTATTTTCTAGCATATGATGAATGCCCTAATGGATTAACTACTAAGAAAAGAAGGGATCTAAAAACAAAGGCCTTGAAGTATGTGATTCATGATGATGTCTTGTACAAGAGAGCAATTGATGGAACATTTCTAAGATGTGTGGATAAGGAGCAGAAGATAAAATTGTTGACATCTTATCATAATGAGGCATGCGAAGGACACTTCTCTTCTACTATCACTACATTTCAAATTTTGAGGCAATGCTATTATTGGCTTGGCATGTTTCAAGATGCATATAATTGGGTTGCTAATTGTGAGAAATGCAGGATGTTTACTAGTAAACCTTAGCTTGTTGCCCTACCTCTTAGGCCAGTGATAATTAAAGGTCATTTTCATCAATGGGGTTTGGATTTTATAGGTCCAATCAATCCTCCTTCCAGTTGAAGGACATTCATATATATTGACTGTTGGCTTGGTTTTTCACCATTTTTTTCCATTGCTTTTAGCAGTGAAAAACCCTAAGTATATGTCTTAAAATTCCTTAAATTAGGTCAAGACCCTAGGTAGAAATTCATGAAAAACCTTAAAAACTTTATTATGTTTTGTCCTAACCTTTGAAAATTGTTGAAAATGATTTTTCAAATATAATTTAGGCAAGACCAATTTACCCTAAGGTTTTACTTGCACAAGGATGACTTCATTAATCATTTGGTAAACCTTTATTAGCCTTTCTTTTAATCATAATTAATTCTAATATTTTACTAAAGAATATTAACTGCAACACATTTCTGATCAACCATCGATCTTGGTGAGATCGATGAATGGTGTATCCCCACTATATTGAAATGCAAGGTCTTTAACTAAAGCGGGAAAGCTCCTTTGCGCCACATAGCCCTTACTGATGTCGAGACCTCAATGTGCTGCAAAGTTTGTAAACTGTTAGATTGGTCAGGCCTTTTTGTAGAATTGTTAGTACTTTCAATGCACATTCTAAAATTCCTACAATGTCATTGGTTGGTCTTTTAATGAGGGTGTTACTTTATGTTCAATCTTGATATACCATCAACCTTGTTAAGCTCAAAGGTCAACGCTTGCCTACATTAAGAAAGTGCATGAGAGTTATACAAAGAGGAGAAGTGCCTAGTGGACACATGTCCACGATGATGTCAGCATTGCATTTCATGAGATAAAACCAGTACTGCTGACAACTGTTCTCCTTCCATATCACAAGTGTCAAAATTCCATTAGTTGTTTATGTTGACATGGTTTCTTGTAACATCACTTGGCTCCACCGTTGATCTTGACTCGATCAATGAACAATGCTTTCCCACTTGATGAACTTGCATGACAGATAAATAAAGCGGGTAAGCGCCTTAGTGACATGTTTCCTTAATGGTGTCATCACTTTTATTGTAATGTCCCCATTTTAGCAGTTGACCAAGTGTGTGTGCGTTAGCCTTGTTCTACATGGTCTCGAGGGCTAACGAAGGGTTTAATGGGATCTTGGAGTGTTTTGGCCAAGTCATTTCTAGTTTGGGCCAAAACGAAGTTGATTTACTCAGTTTCAGGCATACTTACTATTTTTAGTAAGTCGGCAGGACACAGTGCAGGTCAATTTTGGTGATTGGATTCGATACTCCTCGGTGAGAGCTTTTCGATGAGCTATCACTCGCATTATTCAGAGTCCGATTGCTAATACATTTTAATGCCTGAAGTTTTATTAAAGTAACGTCTAATTTAATTGTAAAATATTAAAGTGTTACTTTAATATTTATTTTATGGTGATGTGTACCCAAGGGAGACATAAGGGGTATTTTAATATATGTTTTATATTACACATCTTTTATCCCACATTGCCCATATGAGTTGAGCGGACCCGTGGGAATAGAATAAAAGGAAGCATTTGTGGCTTCATTAGACAGGGTTGAATAAGAGAAGAAATTGGTGTGTGAGTTGCAGTTTTGTTCTTGGAATTTGAGGAAGTCTATCCTCTCTTGTAACATTCTAGATGTCATTCCCTTGGGGTTTGGCCTTTGGAATTCTTTCTTATTGGCTTCATTATCAGGCAGTTTAGTTGCATTTCCGGCTACAGGCAGATTTGATATTTTGCTCATATCTTCTTCACTACTTGTCCGACGCTTATGCCGCTTGGAGGGAATGGTATTATGAAGGTAGTGGACTAATTGGAGGACAAAGTATTGTAGCAGCAAGTTCGTAAGCGTGGGCTGGAGTATTATGACAATATTGCTGAAGTAATTAGTGATGATAAATCTGCCATGTATTTGGTTTTATGAATTCTGAAAAATACATTTTATTAGCAGCCGTTCATTTCCACTTTGCATATTATTGTAGTTTCTTTCTTGTTTATGTTATATGATACCAATTCCATGCACGAAACACAACAAACAAATAAACGTTTGATTTTTGGGTTTTAAGGGGTTTTAAGAAGTTGAATGCAAACTATTTGACATAATTCCTTTCAACAATTTGGTTTAGTTTTTTGGGACATCTAGGGGTGCCCATTACATTTATCTTAGACTATTAAAAGGGTTCAAGTTATGTCATTGTTGATCTTTTAAAGATCGATGGCTGGCACTTTCCCACATTATGAAAGTGCTCACTAGTTAGATAAAGCAGGGAAGCGCAAGCCCGATGCGTGGTAAATGTGACATCAGGGACCTACCTTTCTAGAAAATAATAAGTAACCTACTTGCGTGGAGTTTTTCATAATGTATTTCTTTGCGTGGAGATTTTTTATTGGTTTATGAAGTTGGCTAGGTGTTATAGCAGTACAATAATCTATGATCGTTGATTTAACCAATATTAGGGGTTGGTGCTTGCCCAAATTTTCAAGGTGCAAGAAATTTAAGCAATACGAGGAAGAGCTAACTTTACGGTTGGCAAAGTGGGGCCAAGCCTTGAGGAGAATGCTGAGTCACGCCAAGTTGTAAAAGTTTGATGAATTAAAGTGCGTTCATTGGTGGAATATGACATGTGCATGCCAAGTTGGAGGTAATGATGTCATGGGCATGGAGATTCTAAGAGTTAATGTTGTAGTCAAACTTGTTAGACTAAATTGGTTAAAAGGAGATATTCTATTAGACAAGTTAGCTGATTGGATCCTAAAAGATAGAGATTTTGATACACTGTCGATCTGGGTAAAATTGACAGACAATGCTTACCCTCATGAAGAAGATGCTCAAACTTTAAATAATGCATGGAAATGCCTGTTTGACACGTGGCTGGGGGCTCTAAAATTTTAAAGCAATTTTCTTTTTCAAATTAAGTCGTCCAATGTTGTAGGATCAATGGGTAAAACTCAAACTTGATGGCATGACATTAAATTAATGGCTAAAGGAATTAATATGGTTCAAAGTTCTTTCATGCGGTCTTAATGCAATAGTATAAACTAAAAATTTTCCATTACTAAGCCACACAATTGTAGATTTCTTAGAGTGCAAAGATTTCCAAAGCTAGGGCATGGAATTTTGCGAGGGTTTTAGCAATTTGTAGAAAAAATTTACAGAAAAGAAGGACAATTCAGCAGGTAAGTAATATGTAACCATTAAAATAAAGCAATCAACATTATGTGAAGTCATAATTCTAATAAGATGCCTCCATGAAAGGAATTCTTTGGTCATATGGATTATCTCAAAAGGTTTGTCCATGACAATTTTCTTGAGCAATTTTTCCCATCTGTAAATGAAATAATAGTAGGAAGGGAGTTCATTCCTAAGAACTCTAGGTTGATAGTTGCAGAGGGTTTCTATGATAAGGCAAACAATTTGAGGGATGCCTAGATCTCCATGGGAGGGTTAGAATTGTTCAAGAAATGGTTTTCTAAAATAAAATTAGATACCCCTCTAAGTAATGTCTAGGAGTTTGACATTGAAAAGTTAGTAGTCTCAGGGGTTTTCTTTGACAATGATTTACTGGTTGACCTAGCAAAGAAATATGACCATATCACTAGGTTTGTGAAGAACTATGCTGGAGAAAATATTTTTAGGGTTTCTCCTGACTTGATTAGTGAGGTTTTCAACCTCAACCCTAACAATGTTGTACGTGAAATTATTAACATGGATGACCTTCAAGCAAGGTATGACGTGTAGAAAGTGTACTTGAGAGTATGGCCTCTATAGCAACATTTCACTAGGATTGGGAACTTACCTTTGGTTACACCCAATACCCTAGAGCCATTGATGAGGAAGTATTTTAATCCTACGACTCAGGCTTTATATTTCTCTCTCTACCAAATTTTTGGGATGGATGAAGGGGAGCATATCCCAGGCTCTATAGTCCTTATTATGGCTCAAACATTACAATTTGGAATGAGCAGTATTTTGGATTTTGCCTCCCTCCTAGTAGAACAAATTCATAATGGATTGGTATGAATATCAAAGGGGTAGGTAAATAAACCTTTTTGTTGGTACTCCCTATTCATGCATGTATGTCTTTTTAAGGGAGATACCTTTTTCTCTAAATGTATCGAACTAGAATTAACAAGGAATGGTGAAAAGAATCTAGTTCAGTTATGGAGTGTTGATATGAGTTGTGAGGCCAAACATGCCAGTTTTGTGAGGTTTAATAGATATTTTTCATCTAGGCTTAGATTGTTGTTGAGAGGGGATAGCCCTAGAATCCCACAATCACTGTTAGAATTGGTTAGCCCCAAGGACCATGCAAAGGGACTTTTGGTTAGTTACATTTGGGGGGATATAATCCCATACAATGTTTCTATAGTGATTAGAGTCTATGGTTTCTTAGGGAAACCCCATGTATTTCCCTTCCATGTGCCTTTGAAAATAGGGATAACAGAATTGTTGTGGCAGATTGGGACAATTGAAGAAAGGGACATGATTGGTAAAGGTAAGGGCACATTCTTTCTAATTGTCACTATGGCACATGATTTTGTTTTTGTAAGAAGGGGATGGAGATATCTTAGTTTATTTTTGAACAAGTATAACATGGTAGTATCTCATGTGAGGTACATTGATCCTGAGGGATTTTTTGACCTTTTGAGAGAAAGAACAAAAGCTACCCATATGACATAGCAAGTGTACTTTCCTGAAGATGTTATCAAGAACATTTTCTCATTATAGGAGCAGGAAGTAAGGAAAGAAAAATGGGTAGTTTTTAGTAAAACTTTAGAATTTATTAATGCTTTTGATTCTAGCTATGATCCTTTGAAAGACAAAAGATATTGGGGAGCCAAAATGCATATGTTAATGAATAATTTTGCTACAATAATGCAAGCCATGAATGAGAAGAAGGCTACTTATGTCAAACCCTATCCAAACAGAGCTACAGAGGTATAGAGAAGAATAAATAGTAGAAATATAGTTGCTCCTAGTCAGTATACCTTGCAAAAGAGGGAAGGATATTTAGTAGTACATAACATATAGTAGTTTCCCCCTCACATAAGACTAAGGCCAGAGAGCACACCTACAGCTAGTGCCCCAAAGAGGTAGAAGTTAGAACAAGGATCCTCTTCTCATGTAGAAGAGTACTCTCCAAGTCAAACCCCAATCAGAATAGATGATGAAGCATCCTCAAGGGAGCAACTGAGATAGATTGGTGGAGAAGGGGATGTAATTGTTACTATTGTAGACATAGAAAGAGGAGCGCCTCAAGAGCCTCCTCTACCCTTCTTAGACCTTACATTTTTTGATTATCAAGGTAAGGAGGTAGACCCAATAATTGCCCAAGCTTCTAAAAAATTTATAAATGATGAAAATTTTGTTAAGTCTAGGGCTTTTTCATAGTTCCTATGGAGAAAGAATTTAGGAAATTTTGAGAATGTGTGCAAGAAAATAAAGGCAAAGTAGCCTGGCAAACTAGACTCTATCATTGAGGAAGAGGTAAAATCTAAATTTTTGAGTGATTTTTCCTAGTTAACACCTAAGGCTAGGAGGCATTTGGTAAAAGAGTCAGGGGTCTTAGTGTTACCAAAATGGGACATAACTAATGCTATGATTTTTGGCTCAATCAGAAAAGAGGAAAATGTGTAGTATAAAATAGAGAAGGAAATAATGTAGGCACATAAGAGAGTTAAATTCAGTGATGAACACCAGGCCCTAGTAATCTAGTCAATTGAAAAAAGAGATAAAAACAATATGCAAGAAATTTCTAGTGCAGAACATACTGGTACTCTTATAGTATTTGGGGTTGGTGAATTAAGTAGCCAACAAATTTTTGGAATGGCTTTAGAAATGGTGCAATTTGGGAATGTGGTGTCTCGAAAAGAACATGATAGGTTTGCAGAGCTCAATGCTAAATTTAAAAAAGTCTTGAAGGCCTATGAGGATAGGTGAAAACAAATACAATTACTGGAGGAGAAGGTCTCTCAAATGGACAAGCTACTTGGGAAGAGAAAAGTGGGAGAATACAATAGGCCCAGAATTGTATACCCCTGGCCACCATTTGAGCCATTCAAATCCACACCCATTGTGGAAATCCTAGACACCCCATAGAGGCTTGAATTCTACACTACAGAGGAGTTTGAAGAAGAAAGAAAGAAATTGTATGCAATGTATGTAGAATTGAATAATTAGTATGAAGAAAAGTTGAGGCAAACAATTTTGTTCCTAGTAGATAGAATTGAATGGACAACATTTCTTGATTAGTTGGCAAGAGTTATATTTATTTGGAATGAAATAAAAAGGGATGAAGATAATCTGAAACCCATTGTACAAAAATGGTGTGAATATTTGTCATCCAATTACCTTGCCATCAAATAGAAAAGATATTTAATTAATTAAATAAACTAGAAGATTTTGATAATCAATGGATCTCTGTTCAGAAGAGAATAACCATTTGCCTCTCCAAATATATAGCTGAGAAGTTTGACCTTTTTCCTAATGCTCTAAAAAAGGTTGATAGAATAAAGGAAAAGGAAGAGTGGAAAAATGAGTTGGATGATATATTATGCCAGAGAATGAATAATGTTATAAATGAGAAAGGGCATATACTATGGGCAATGACCAATGAGGAGTTGGTTAAAGTGCAGATATTTTATAAAGTCATCAGAAAAGACCTCATTGAAATAGAAGTAGTTGGAAATTCTATGATAAAAGTGCAAAGGGAATTCCTAAATTTTGATTGGCCTGATGACACTACTTTGAATGAATGGAAAGAACATTTTTTTTTTGCAAAACGGATGGTAGAAGATGATGGGGTGGAAGAAGATGCAGATGTAACTATTATTTTAACAGTTCATGATGAAGATGATGAGAACCCCCGAGTTGAGGTGATTTAGTAGGTATTAGAATAGGACACATCACTTTCAAGCCTAATAGCCACCTACTCTGAGGAATCAAATTGATAAAAGATCAAATCATAGAGTTTTTAGTGTTCCAAGAAATGTAACAGAAAAAGGGCCTACCAAGAGAATATTATGATGAATGAGTTTTTCTATTACACACATTTTTGTCTTTTTGTGATAGCTATGTAAATATCTTTTGTTTTGTTGATAGCTATCAGTTCTCTAAGCCTGAAGCTTGTTGCATCTCACACTATATAAGTGAGATTCCAAGGCTAGAGAATGGTCTGATTTCTTATGCAATTTTTAGTTTACATTGAGTATTGGTCGGTCCAGTTGTAGGTGAAAAAATTTACGATGTATCTTCTCTGCAAGTTTTCTGAGAATACATTGATATTATAGGAGTCTAATGTCTTTTTCTAGAAGTATTATGAGTTTATTACAATTGTATACAATTTTCAAGGAATATTAATACAAATTTGAATTGTCCCCATCTTTTCTTGATGAATTTTGTCTCCATTATTTTACATGGTTATTCTAATGTTGTATAAGTAAAGCTTTTCCAATTAAATGCAATTCATTTAGGTTGTATGTCAATTCATTGTTGCTATTGACTCGATGAATTAAGTAAATGCTTTAGTGAATTTGATAGGGTTTCTATGGTAATAGGATGGATGTTTGTAAGAATGATTTCCAATAAGAATTGCTAATAATATTTGTTGTAATGCAACAAATCAGATCTATAAATTGAAGTAGACTCTGAGTCGCAATGGAATAAGCACTGATCTAGTTAGTCTAGTTTGCATATAGAAAGATCATGAATGAGAAACAACTCTATAATCAAAATCAACTTTATTTTACTATGTGAAGAATATCAAAGCTCGTCAGCACTTATTTGCATATAGTTTCTAAGTTTTACTTAGCTATTATTACCAAGAAATATTTGTGAAGTTTAGAAGAATTGTGACCAAATTTGCTTGTAAGGGATGTATGTTGAGATGGAATTATATATAAGGCAGTGATAGTGAATGGGAAACATAATCAAACTAAGAAAATCTTCATTCACTAGCTTCATTTGAATCATCCCCTAGGTATACCTGCCTTGGTTTTGCAGAGCCTAAAGAGCAGAAAGCTAGTCTTGGTTTTGTTGAAGTTGGATCCAAATAATATGCATACACAATTGTTAATATGAAGTAGTTGGTCCCTAGATTTGTGAGTGTTATTATATTGGTATTGATCCTTATTGCTCAGTAGTTGGAAAACACCAACACTGACTACCATAGATTATTTCAGTAAATGGGTTGAAGCAAAGCCAATGAAGAAGACTTCATCAGAAGTAGTATGTGAATTTCTCAAAGAACATAGATTGATCAAGTTTGGAGTTCCTATGAAATTGATAATGGATAATGCATCTTATTTTTCTTCCTAAAAAACCCTTGATTTTTTCTATGATAATGGTATTCAAGTTGGTTATTCCTCTTATTATTTTCCTCAAGGAAATGGATAGGGTAAATCTAGTAATAAGAATCTGATTAATATTTTGAAGAAATTGGTCTTAGATAATCAAAAAAGTTGGCATAAGAAGATTCATGATCCTTTATGGGTTTTCAAAACCGTACCTAAAAGGGCTATTGGTATTTCACCTTCTAGATTGGCCTATGAAGTGGAAGCTAATTTGTCACTGCCTCTGGAGCTTGGTGCATGTAAACTGAAGACTGTGATTGAAGAAGATGTTTTCAAGGATGGATTAGAGAAGAGGATTTTGTATCTTGCCAAACTAAAAGAAGAAAGGGAAGAGATGGTTGATAAGATCACTGAGCATCCAAGAAAGATAAATAAGTTGTTTGATAGGAGAGCAAGGCCTAGAAAAATTATGGAAGGTGATTTGGTGTTGCTATGGGATAAGAGACATGAGCCAAGAGGTATGCATTCTAAGTTTTAGTCTTTATGGAAAGGGCCTTTTCAGATCATACAAGTGAATAAGAATAATTATTTCAAATTGGCATATGTCACTGGAGAAACCCTGCCATGTTCTTATAATGGGTTGGATTTGAAGTTGTATCAAATGCAAAATTGAAAGAAGGTAACCCTTGCATAGTAGCTAGATAGGTAGGTTTTCCTTTTGTGTAGTTTTCTTAAGCTTAGTTTCTTGGTTCCTAGGGTAGTTTGTTGTTGTTTTCCTAGTTTTGAGTCAAGTCAAGTTTCCATGTCTTGAGTTTGAGTCTAGATTTACCATATAATAGCCTTTTTTGTTATCATTCCTTTGAGCTAACCAGATGTGGGAAATTATATGAGCAATGCACTAGTCCAATAGCTAGGTTATTAGGTTTTGGAGGGTTTGTTATGTGTTTCCCTAATGAGAAGAAGGTTAAGATATTTTGTTGATCAATATTTCTTTGTTCCTAATCATATTGAAGACAAGGATTCATGTCGTGTAATAGTTTTTCTTGGAAGATATTGTAGATGATCAAAGATTGAATGCAAAAGAAGAAAATAAGTCATCAGAAATGGTGAAAGAACCCAATCAAATTTTGTATGACTCTTTTTATAATGAAATCAATAGCTTTATATTTAATCTACACATCTACGTTGCAAAGTTGACAAGTCAAATGACTTATGGATTAAATCCAGATCATCAATTGAAGTCCAGATCGATGGATGATGTTTTAAAGATGGAATTATAAGTATTCAATAATGAATCTCTTCAACCATCAAATATTAAAAAATATACAATTTTCGTTATCTCATTTTGGAGAGTTGCATGGAGAATAATCATGGCAACATAACAACGAGTCGACACATGTCTGTGGGACCCAGCTGAAGCTAAGATCACTAGAAGAATCATCATCATAGATCATACTTGAAATCAATGCTTGTTGTTATATCACTACAGAATGTTTCTTGAATATTAATTATAGAGATAGAACAAGAGCGTGACATGTGGAATAGGTGGAACTTCCTTTCAGTCATGCACAATAATTAAGAAATTCAATGAGGATTGTCGATGTCAAGATAGATCTACAATTGTCACTTTGTTGTTATGGAAAGATGGGGATGTTTTAATCTATGCGACATAATGACAAAGAAACACGTTTCATGTTGGGCCCATAACATTTCACGAGGTATAATTGAAACCTAGTCACAAAGTGCCATGAAGCAAAGTAGTCCAATGTTAGATTCTCCAAGTAATGGAATAGTGCCACTTGTCTGCCATGATGTGCATAATTGGAAAGTGCACCCACACCGTGAAACAAATAGAGTTAATATCTTTTATCGCAAACTGTTAAATCAAAAAGAGATCAACGCTCATTGTTATGTCGCTATAAAAAGTTGCTTGAATGTTAATTATAGCAACATAATGACAATTCAATGCATGTACAAAAGGGACCCATGGAGGAAAGTGCAAAGGAAGAAGTAAAAGGGATTTATAATGATTTAATTTAACTCGTTGATTCGAGATCAACGAGGGAAATTTAAAGCTATAGTGATCATTCTATTATGAATTATATAGGCTTGGCATGAAACAACAGAAGATGAAGAAAACAATGATTTTCTATGGGATTCCTCATATTTCATGAAGCCGAATAGTCATCTCATGTTTTCAGAAGCACCATGGATTCAAAATCATTGATGGAGAAGATACCACATGTTTATATCACTGGATAAATTCATATTTTATTTCATTTTCTATTTTGTGATTGTTTCTCTATTGAACTGAAGGATAACAACAAACTATAAATGTAACTTCATTTAACAATACAAAGGTCGGCAAATTTGATGGTGAATTGGTTTGTAATTCTATTTACCCCATTTGTTTGTCATATTTTGTGGCCCATGCATAGAGTAGTTTTGCATTAAGAGTTGAAAGACAACCGTGTATGATTCTATAAATAATCAGATGAATTCCATTTTACTTTGATGTTTGTACTATAGTGATTCCATTTACTTTCTTCATATATGGTTATGTTTTCTCTCTTGTTAGTTTTATAACATGTCAAATAGTTAGATTGGGAAATGAAAGATAAATGTGTATGAATCTATTAGTTATTGGTTGGATTCCATTTCATTCAAGGTTGATAGTGAACGCAATTCCATTTGCCATCATGTGCATATCTTCTTCATTCCTCTTTTTCATTTAGATGGTTAATTTGCATTTAGAATAGAAGTAAGGGTTAGAAATATCAAGATAATCTACTACAGTCATTCCATTGAGTGTGATAGGTTATTCAAATCCATTTTTCTTGAATTTTTTTGTGCCTACAAACAATTTTGTTATCCTTTACTACTCCTAAGGTTAAGAGCTTATAATGTCAAAACTTCTGATCTCATAAAAACATATTCATTGCATATCATTGCAAATCATAGGGAGTTATACCTAATAATTTAGAGGGCATTGATAGAATATATACACTAACCCATTTGTTGGTAAACATCCTTTTGTCTCTCCAAAACATTAGGTATCAAAGAGTCGGGTTATAAAATCTAACAAGAGGACAAATTGTTAACCAATAGTTTTTGGTAACTCTGTTGGGGAATTGAAGTGAAAGATTTGAAGAATCTTCCTTTATATTAATTTTCAATATAATTATATATATTTGAGTTGGAAGAAAGGACTTGTGATAGTCAGGTGTTTTCCATAAGAACTTGATACCAATTTTATAGCCTCAACCTACTGAAGAAAAGAAGAAAATCCAAAGTTGAAGACTAGTAAAGATAAATTCAAAACATCATTTTTCTAAACATTTGATACATCCTAGATTCCAAATATACTAGGAGTGCCAAGGAGAGCGGAAAGATTGACCCAATATATGAAGAGCTCAAGTAGGCCAATTTTCCTATCCTAGAAGATCTTTGCAGAAGAGGAAGAGCATGTGCAAGGGAATCTATAACAAAGCAACTCTAAGATACTCGATTGTCTTTAGTGGTTCCTTCTAATAGAACACAGAGAATTCAATCTTCTTCTTCTCTTATTGCTAGGACTTCCATTCCTACTGCTTTTGATGCTTTGTTTTTGATTGGTGTAACATTTCCACTTTCTATTACTTTTTAGACAAACCAAAATATTATACTAGCTATTTTGGCACAACCATGGGGAAATGTTATTGGTCCTCTTGCCCTTGGGGCTAATAATGATCTACCAAGAGCATCAAGGAAGAACTTTCCAAACTTTAATGGTGATGGTACCGCCTCTGCAGATCAACACTTAGTGCTTTCCATAAGGCTTGTGGTATAGTAAATCCTCAACATGGGGATGTGGCCATTAGAATGTTTGTAGATACACTTGTAGACAATGTTGCTGATTGGTTTCAAGACTTGCCTGCAAGATGCATCACAAATTGGGATACCATGAAACAAAGGTTTGAAGAACATTACACAAGTACAGAAGATGCACAAGTATTGCTATTGCAATTGGCACAGATAAAGAAAGAACCATCAGTTTCTATGAGATATTTTAATGCAAGATCCAATAAACTCATCAAAAGAATACTTTCTGCAAGTGCACCCACAAATGATAATAAGAAGACTTTCTACATTATCTCTATTCATCCTAATTTGGGATATCAAATTAGAAGAGAAAATGTAGCAAACTTGCAAGCTTCCTAGACACTAGCTATGGAGATGGAGGATGATATGATAGCTTCTAATAAATGGAAGAG
Organism: Cupressus sempervirens; assembly: GCA_028749045.1. NCBI lineage: Eukaryota > Viridiplantae > Streptophyta > Pinopsida > Cupressales > Cupressaceae > Cupressus > Cupressus sempervirens. The sequence goes on from CM053786.1 coordinate 54,672,963, forward strand.
AGAATTCTAATATGGAACCATGAGTAATATAGCTAATACTTCTAACAATACAGAAGCCATGCTTCAAAATTTTTCTAATGAGCTCATTTATTTGAAGAAACAAATTACTAGGCTTGCTCATTCTATTCATCAATCTCATTAAGAAGGTTATAGAAACTCAAATAATGGTAAAACATTGCAAAAACCACCTATTGAATAGAGATTAGAAATTGAACCCTCTCCAAGAAGACAAAATATATGTGCTTTTCATCTAAGGGTAGATCATGATAGAGATACTTGTGCTGATATGTTTAGATATAGGCAGATGGTGGATAACAAAGAACAAACAATTGAATATCTTGAAAGTGAGGATGATCACACTCCTTATGGTGACTTTGAAAATTATTTCTTGAAGTATGAATCAGATTCATAGGTAGGAGGTGATTTTTTTGCTACTCTAGAAGGACCTTGGTTAATAGTAAAGCCCATAGGTCAGAAGAATAGAAATCAGACTAACAATTTAGTTCATGTCAAGAATAATGCACCATAAAACAAAGCTGATAAAGACAATGTCATAGTAACTTCATCTTCACAAAAGGAGCACAAAGGTAAATCAATTAATTCCTTTGACATCATATAATACCATGAAAAGTTAAGAATCCAAATATCTCCATTACATTACTTCAAGTCTAATCCTAATCAATTGAAAAGATTAGTTGAGCATTGTAATAGTAAAGATGCAGATCATGTTAATATTTAACCTAATGTTAATCACCACAATAAAGCTAGCACTAGGGGAACTTCTATGACCAATGAAGATTTTTCACTCCCCAAGTTTTTTAAAGAAGAAGAACCTCTTATCTTGGCCACATTCTTAAATAAGAAACCAAATCCCTTCTACATTTCCTTATTTATCAATGGAAATAGATTGAGTAATTGCATCATAGGTTCAGGAGCCTTTGATAATGTAATGTCTGCCCTTGTAGAAAAAGCTTTAGGCCTTCCATTCACTAAAAATTTTGGTAGATGTTATTCAATGAATACAAAACAAGTGCCTTTGCTTGGAAAAATAAAAGATGCTGAAGTTGTCCTTGTTGCTTATCCTTCCAAAAGACTTAAACTTATTATTCTAGTGGTAGACATCCCTACAAGCTATGGAATGCTCCTTAGTAGAAGTTTTTGAAAAAGACATAGGGGGAGAGATAAAACTAGATTGGTCATGTGCCACTATCCAAGTTGGAGATAAAAAGGTGAAGCTAGAACTAGAAGAAAACACAAAATTGACTGTCTAGAAATAAGATGATCCTAGGTCTAAAATCTTGTATAATGAAATGCAGTTTTGTAATTATATCTTGTTCTCTAAAACCCCTGACATTTTAGAAGAATCAAAAACAACTAAAGGTGATCATTTGTGTACTTTATAATTTGATGGTAGTTGTGCTAGAGTTGAATTAGGTGTAGGAGTACTATTGACATCACCTAGTGGGGAAATGACTTGATTGGCTTATAAGTTAGATTTCAAAAATACTAAAACTACTACCAAGTATGGAGCTCTTCTCCTTGGTATAAAGGCATAAAAAAAAAGGAGTTAAGATACTCAAAGCTCAAGGAGATGCAGAATTGGTGGTGAGACAAGTCAAAAACCAATATGCAATAAAGAACTTGAGATTGAGGAACTATCGTAATAAGGTGTGGGCTGAAATTGAGAGTTTGGATACTTTCTAAATTATATCAGTACCAAGGGAACTCAATTCAAGAGTTTGTTCTTTGGAAATTTCTACATGTTTACTCTTACCACATCCTAATTTCAAAGATCAAGTTTATAAAGAAGTTCTATTCAGCCCTAATGTCCTTGATAATGAAGATTCATGGTAGGTGTTTGAAGATGATAAGAAAATACTAAAATTCATTGAAGGGGTTGAACCTTTTGATAGCTTGTATTTTGAAGGAAACACTAATTCTCATGGTGATCTAGTGATAGGTGACAAAAGTAAATCAGAGCCTAATATAATTCAATTGAAAGGTAATAAGATTCCACCTCATCTAATTTCTTTAGAAAAGCTTTTTGATAGGCATGATTTGTACATAAAGAGAGAAAGAGATAAGAAAGGAAAAACCTATGGTGAATATGATGGAATCAATAAAGGGACAACAGTCAGTCCAAAAGTGATAAACAAAGGAAAGTGTTGCACACCAGAGGAGAGGATTGAGTTTAGGAAATTACTCATTGAATTTCAAGATGCATTTTCTTGGAGTTATAAAGACCTAAAGAATTTCATGGGTGGAAAGTTGAAACATGAGATCCCTCTCAAACCAGAAGCAACACCATTTAGGAAGAAACAAAGAAACTATAACCCTATAGTTGAAGGATAAATATTCAAAGATATTGACAAAATTTTGTAGGCCAAGATTATATATCCTATTCATCATTGTACTTGGGCTGCTAATATTGTGCCAATGAGGAAGAAGAATGGAGAGATAAGGATTTATGTAGATTTCAGAAATCTAAATCAAGCCTCACTCAAAGATAATTTTTCTCTCCCTAATATGGATCATCTCTTAAAAATTATTGTAGGATCATAAATTATGTACATGTTAGAGGGGTTTTCAAGATATAATCAAATTCAAGTAAATGAAGTAGATCAGTTCAAAACTACATTTACCACACCATGGGGTAATTTTTCCTACAATAGAATGCCTTTTGGCCTAATTAATGTAGGTGCAACCTTTCAACATGGCATGAATTTGGCCTTTGGTGATTTGAAAGATAGAATAATTGTAATATACCTTGATGATTTGATAGCCTTTTCTAAGAAGAGAAAAGATCATATCAAAGATCTAGAAAAAGTGTTACAAAGATGTAGAGATCATGGTGTCTTGCTGAATCCAAAGAAGTCAGTGTTTTGTGTGACAGAAGGCAAGCAGCTTTGGTCATATTGTATCCCAAGAAGGAGTGAAGATTGATCCAAACAGAGTTAAAGCTATCTAGCAATTAAGTCTGGCATTGAGTAAAACTAGAGAGAAGTCCTTTTTTAGCCAAGTAAATTTCTTCGGGAGATTTGTTCCTTACTTCTTTGAAATAGTTAAATGTATAGTTGATATGATGAAAGGAAATAAAGCTGTCAAATGGAGTAATGTTGGGAAAAAGGCTTTTGAAGATACTAAAGGTGATATTGCAGAAGCCCTTGTGATTGTCCATCTAGACTACACTAAAGAATTCATCATATATTATTATGCCTCATAAGATATTATGTCAACTATATTGATGCAAGAAAATAAAGAGAGAATGCAAGCTCCAATTTCTTTTATGAGTATACCATTAAAGAATTAGGAATTTAGATACTCACAGATGGAAAAAAATGCATATGCAGTTGTGAGAACCCTTAAAAATTTCAAGTTTTATGTGTTGCATTCTCATTCAATAATATATGTGTTAGGCTCTACAGTAAAACACATCTGACACAACAAGAGGTTGGTTGTAGTAATAGAGGAGTGCGGTTAGCAAAAGTCCAAGAATATGATATAGAAATAAAGCCAACAAAACTTGTAAGAGGTAATGCACTCTGTAAAGCCTTGGCAAAGGATCAACAATGCAAATGAGAAGGCACTCTAAAAGTTCTTATGGTAAGTTTTTAGGATCTTTGGTTCTAAAACATTACTTATTTTCTAACATATGGTGAATGCCCTGATGGATTGACTATTAAGAAAAGAAGGGATCTAAAAACAAAAGCCTTGAAGTATGTGATTAATGATGATGTCCTGTACAAGAGAGCAATTGATGGAACATTTTTGAAATGTGTGGATAAGGAGTAGCAGGTAAAATTGTTGACATCTTTTCATACTGAGGCATGTGGAGGACACTTTTGTTCTACTGTCACTACATTTCAAATTTTGATACAATGCTATTATTGTCCTATCATGTTTCAAGATGCATATAAGTGGATTGTTAATTGTGAGTAATGCAATATGTTTACTGGTAAACCTCATCTTGCTGCTCTACCTCTTAGGCTAGTGATAATTGACGCTCCTTTTCATTAATGGGGTTTGGATTTTATAGGTCCAATCAATCCTCCTTCTAGTCAAGGACATTCATATATATTGAATGCCGCATATTATTTCAGTAAATGGGTTGAAGAGAAGCCAATGAAGAAGACTTTATCAAAAGTAGTATGCGAATTTCTAGAAAAGCATATATTGATTTGGTGTGGAGTTCCTGTGAAATTGATAATGTATAATGCATCTGAGTTTTCTTCCTCAGAAATCATTGAGTTATGTTATGATAATGGTATTCAAGTTGGTCATTCCTCTAATTATTTTGCTCAAGGAAATGGATAGGTTGAATCTAGTACTAATAAGAATCTAATTAATATTTTGAAGAAATTGGTTTTAGATAATCAAAAAAGTTGGCATAAGAAAATTCATGATGCTTAATGGGCTAACAGAACCACACCTAAAAGGGCTATTGGTATTTCACCTTTTGAATTGGTCAATGGAGTGGAATCCAAGTTGTCATTGCTCCTTGAGCTTGCTACATGTATTCTAAAAACTATTATTAAAGAAGATGTTTTCAAGGATGGATTAGAGAAGAGGATCTTGTATCTTACCAAACTGCAAGAAGAAAGGGAAGAGATTATTGATAAGATCACTGAATATCAAGGAAGGATAAAGAATTTGTTTGATAGGAGAGAAAATATGGAAGGTGTTTTGGTGTTGCTATGGGATAAGAGACATGAGCCAAGAGGTATGCATTCTAAGTTTAGTCTTCGTGGAAAGGGCCTTTTTAGATCATACAAGTGAATTAGAATCATTCTTTCAAATTGGCATATCCCATTGGAGAAACCCTGCAATGTTCTTATAATGGGCAGGATTTGAAGTTGTATCAAATGCAAAATTAAAAGAAGGCAACCCTTACATAGTAGCTAGATAGGTAGGTTTTCCTTTTATGCAGTTTTCTTTAGCTTAGTTGCTTGCTTCCCTAGGTAGTTCATTATTTTTTTCCTAGTTTAGCCTGTTCTTTTTGTTTCCAAGTTGTCACCTTTTGTGTGAAATGAGTGATTGCTAGAGTTATTTCAAGCATTATCATGCTTAAATTCCTAGACATAGCCAACTGTTGCCCAAGTTAGAACTCATATCTCTTTTCTTTAGGGTTTTGAGTCAAGTTTGTTAGGATAAAACCATAGACAAAAATAATAATTACATGCAAATGGAAACAATAGCAAAAAATAATAGATCACACAGAAGAGAACATGAGACAACAAGATTTAATGTGGTTCACCAAAACCCTAGACTACGTCTATCAAACAACAAGTTCAATATTATTACAATCCAATGATTACAACCTGATTACAATCCATAAACCCTTACATCTCAATACTGCCGCAAGAAGCAATATTTGTATCACACCTTATGAAATAATTCCTAACCCTAAGCCCTTTTATATAAGTATTTTTCCTACTTTAGGGTTAAAATTAATTACAACATGTCAGCCATAAATTGATAAATATAAACAATAGCCAATTATCGAATATTAGCCAGTGGTGAATAGTAGCCCACAATTGGTGAATAGTAGCCCAAAAGAATTTATGAAGCATGTATAGTAATTCCCTAATCAGTCATTGTAGACACCTAAAAACCTTTAGAAAATAAAGTATTTTTATTTTCTGAAAAATTTCTTATGACATCATCATTTATTAATTAATTATTTATTTAATTTATTTATTTATTTTTATGCCATTAAATCCCTTTATCTTAATTAAAAATATTTAATTAAGGAATCCCTCCCAAAAATGTTTAAATCTTATTTAAACATTATTTCCTTATTTATTAATTATTTTATTAATAAATTGACCAAAAAACCCAAAATAAATAAAAAATTTATTTTTTGCCCAAAACTTGGCCAATTTCCTTAAGACCACTAACCTCTTCCAAAATCTTCTAATCCTTCTTTAATTTTGATTAAAGGCTAATCCCATCATTTCCTACCCCTAATCCCAACTCAAAATATTTAATTAAGATTAAATATTAATCCTCATGTTTATTAAAAAAGTTTTAATAAATATCTCCTCAACCCAAACCCTTAAAATAAATAAAACTTTATTTATTTCCTAAAAATCTAATTTATCCTCATCCTAAGAAGTTCTAGACTCTTCTAGAAAGTCTTCATCCTCATCCTAGGAAGTTCTAGACTATTCTAGAAAGTCTTTATCCTCATCCAAAGTCTAGATTCTGTAAGGAAACTTGGCAACAAATAATATAACCATTTCCACATAACCCATAATAGATCTAAAATAAACACGAAATTAAAATCCACATGCAAGAGAATAGACAACATACTCACAACATTGTGACACAAGATATACCCTGGGAAACCCTCATTGAGGGAAAAAACCCAGCCTCCAAAAGCATCCATCATCATGTATTATTCAGCAAAAATACCATTGCCATACAACCATGGAAGCCTTCATGGCCATAGCCACAACTGAGCAAACTATGTGAACAAGCATGAATCCACACATCCCATGCCATGCTTTCAACCTTCACAAATGCTCCCTTGGCTAACCTGTCAAGCCTTGTCCCGCTTGACTCTTGCCTTTTTTCTTCTCCTTGTCACTCTCTCTTTTTTCCTCTACAACAACTACCCTTGTGGCTGCTTATATAGTAGCAAGTCCCACAAAACCACCAAGTGGTATTACATAAACCATGTGCTAAAACCATGTGCTACCTAACCCACTGACCCCACATTTAATATTGAGAATTTAATTCTTTTCCCCAATATTAAATAATTACATGAAATATTTTCACAATGTTACAATACAACTCATCAAGAATATTCCATGGGAATCTTTACATGTTGCATGTCCATCTAGGTACAACATTACATAATAAAATAAAATAATAAAATAACACTATTATGCAATGTGTGCAACACCCATTATCTCAAAAATCTCCCACTCGTTGTATACATTGCATAGGGTCAATTCGTAGCCACATAAATGAACAAGGCAACAATCCCTCCCAGCACATCCACCATCATGGATCAAAATACACCAAGTGCTCCATCCTGGTACCCACAACAAAATCAAAGTATCCAGCATCTCGAACATGAATGATCTCACCTCCTATTATGCCACTCCCACTGGACATACATAGAAGCCATCCAAAGAGAAAACCACCCAACTTGTCGCATTAGAAGATCATAAAATCCTGTACCAACTAAAATTCCAAGCACAAAAACCTGATCCAAAGGTAATCACATGTATCAATAGTTATCAAAATATCCATAGCTGAAATAGCACCCACAACAAGTGCCAAACCCATCCAACTATCCGTACCTCAAAGGTATAACAAGTGAATCTCATATCACTGACATATCCAATCTATAACCTGCAATCAAAAGCCTCAAGAGCAATACCTGCCACATATATACCAAGAAGCTCCCACTGCAAAAGATAATGTCAAATCTATAACCAATCCACTCACAACATCTCAAAGAAGTGAATCCATGTAGAATCAAGGACATCCACAATACATAAACTAATATCCTGCAACAACAATTCTCATAACAAGTCTCCAATAGTCTCCCAAATTCTCCACAACCAACAAAGGAAAGAGATAAAGAAATAACCATGTCATCTCTCACATGACATACATGAGCACAAACCAGTGATCACAATCTCCAACCAATCTCAAATCCAATGTAGGCAAAACTGAACATCCAAGAAGATAACCAAGACCAGAGAAACCATGCAAATTATAACATGTATCATGTCCTTCTACACACACCTCTAGATGTAAACTGTGCAAGTATGATCTCCTCCATAAAACCCCAAAAAGAAGCTTCAACAACACCCAAACCATACCATATAAATAATCATGGATGTAAGCCTCTCACAAGAAGATCAAACTTAATAAACCATTCCTAAACCAAGGAATAACCATTCCTAATCCAAGGAAAATGCCCAATATAAAATCATATCCCAAACTCAACTAGCATAACAACATATGCACATGGAGATAACCAATGCTAAACCATCTCTCAAATGAACCCTCCAGAACTAACTCATGTACCATAGCTCAAGATCCATATCCATGAAAGACAAGCATAAATATAATGCAACTGAGAAAAAACAATGGGCTATACCTCTCAAGTAGCAAACCGTCGAGTAGACCAAGAGTGGGGAATGAGAATGCTCATCAAGATACCCAAGTCTCCAACCAAGACTCATCTAAGAACAATCTCCTCTCAAGTCCATATCAGGTGACTACCCCTTGGACTTCCTGCTGAAACCATCAACCGTCCCAACAAATACTTCTCTAATCCAAGAGAAATCAGTGTCACCACTATCTCTAAGTATCCATGAGCACCTGTAACCAATCAATCTATGCCAACTCCAAATGCAACATAGCAATATCATGAAGTATCCAGCTTATGATCAGTGTACTCAATACCAAGAAACTAAACCAAGATCAATGTCAAAGTTCCAACCATGGCCTCAGGAACATAAACATGACAACATGATCTAACCATCTCAACTAAAGAGATAACATGCTCCATATGAACACACCATAACATGTCACAACTCTAAACGCGTATCAAGAGTATACCATGACATAATAATGAAACCATCCTCATACCAAGGATAACATATAAACCACACCTTTGCCAAGAACCCTGTGAGTCCTCAAGATGCAACCATCTCCACACACCATGAAGAAAAAACCATCTCCACATACCATGAAGAACCATCTCCACACACCATGAAGATAACCAAGAACTCCATGAGTCCTCAAGATCTAACCATCTTCAAACACCATGAAGATAACCGAGTGTGCCATGCAAATGTCAAAGATGCTTCTGCAGCAATAGGATCTAAGACAAACCTCCAACATCTGCAAACACTCAATAAATATATCAATGCCAACAACTTCCACTCAACCGTGGTACCAAGTCACCTATGGCATCATAAAATCCATCCTCTCCAAACTAAGAAGATATAAACCAAACCAAGAACTAATCCTGCACTTTCACCCCATCATTGTCACAAGCTCCCACTAAACCGTGTATCCAAGCTATCCATGACATCATGATGAAACAATAACCATCCTCTAACCATGAGAATCAACCAAGGCATCAAACCATCCAAGAACTCAAAGTGCACATCATGACCTCCTTAAAAGAAACCAAATAACCATGATCCTCAACCAAGAAGATATACCACTATAACCAAATCAGAAAATTCAAGCTAATGAACATCAAGGATGTACCTGTATAACCAATCATGTCATGCCAAAAAACCCATGACACCATGATCACATCCATGAACCGAGCATCTAGTTCTCAATAGTGTCCAACCTGTCAGCATAAAATAGTCAACCATAATCCTCCACCATGACTGTACCTGGTAACAACATGTCATCCCTTCTACATGAAGATAAAATTATGTGACTTAGGGCATAGACAACCCAAATCCAAGCCACCAATCTGAATATGCATCAATAATGAAAGATCAACAGGCAAAGACAACCCATAACCAAGCTATAAATGCAACCTGTAAGTATAGACCGCTTGCAGTGTATAGACCGCTTACAACACTGCACAACTTGTAGACCCAACAAGTCATCATACATATCCAAATCAAACACTGATAACCATATCATCATGAGACCAATCTGAAATATGAACTGAGTATACAATGACATCAAAACTTAAATCTCCAATGCCATAAACTCACAATGTTACCATAGTAAAAATATACCTATAAACTATTCAGATCAATATATCAACAAATAAATCATGCCAAACCTACACCAAAACTGAACCAATGTATAGAGCTCTCCAAGAGCTTTCCGTTGACTACTCGAAGTCCAAAATCCGACTCCGTATGCCCAAGTTATGCCCTAATCCGTGCTCAAAATAAACAACATCTGACTTTTGGGCTCTCAAAACCTAACTAAATCTCAAAATCATAGCACCAAACCTACACCATGTTGTAGTGCTTTGAATTAGCTTTCCAACGCCTATAAGAACTCTAAAATTTGATATTCTGAGAGAAAGTTATGGCCATTTTACTAAGACAGTCTTTTTACCATTTTCAGTACGATTTTTTATTTTTTATTTTTTTTCAGTGACGAAAATTCCAACGGGATTAAATTTGACGGCCATCATGGGCTGAAACCAAAAAACTCTTTCATTTCCTCTGAACATGGCCAAACTAGGGCATATTATATATTAAATTTTATGGAAATGTTAACCCGGATCCAATGGTGAGGTCTGTTTTTACCCAGGAGGTCATTTATGCATGCTACCCCCCAAAACCCTCATTTAAATGAAACATCCGAAAAACTCTTTTGTCTAACAATTTCACATGCCCAAATATTTTAACATCTCATCATAACAGCAAATCCAAAACCCTCAGATCTGCAATAAAACATTCATATATCTTGCCCTTTTCTTTTATCCTCTCATGCATTCCCATGGATTCAATCTAGGGTTAAAATAATAAAACCATAGCTCTGATACCACTTGTAAGGAAACTTGGCAACAAATAATATAATCGTTTCCACATAACCCATAATAGATCTGAAATAAACATGGAATTAAAATCCACATGCAAGAGAATAGTCAACATACCCACAACATTGTGACACAAGATATACCCTAGGAAACCCTCATTGAGGGAAAAAACCCAGCCTCCAAAAGCATCAATCATCATTTATTATTCAGCAAAAATACCATTGCCATACAACCATGGAAGCCTTCATGGCCATAGCCACAACTGAGCAAACTATGTGAACAAGCATGAATCCACACATCCCATGCCATTCTTTCAACCTTCACAAATGCTCCCTTGGCTAACCTGTCAAGCCTTGTCCCGCTTGACTCTTGCCTTTTTTATTCTCCTTGTCACTCTCTCTTTTTTCCTCTACAACAACTACCCTTGTGGCTGCTTATATAGTAGCAAGTCCCACAAAACCACCAAGTGGTATTACATAAACCATGTGCTACCTAACCCACTGACCCCACATTTAATATTGGGCATTTAATTCTTTTCTCCAATATTAAATAATTACATGAAATATTTTCACAATGTTACAATACAACTCATCAAGAATATTCCATGGAAATCTTTACATGTTGCATGTCCATCTAGGTACAACATTACATAATAAAATAACACTATTATGCAATGTGTGCAACACCCATTATCTCAACAGACTCTTCTAGAAGATGTCTTTAAACCTAATCCTAATCCCCTCCTAACCTTGTCACGTTCCCTAAACATGGGTTAAGACTTACTAACCCAAGCCAAAGTTAACAAATATCTCCTCCTTCACCCACCCTCATTAAATGCCATCCACTTGCCTATCCCTAAGCTAATCCTAAACCATCCTAATCCATCCTCTAATCATTTGCACAATCCTAAGCAAGCTTAAAACCCTCCTAATCAAGCCCAAGTCGAAATTGCTCTCATCTCCCTCAAAATATCTCAACCATAAAACTTTATGAAGCCCACTAGGCCATAAATGACTCTTCCAAGCCCTTTTATTGCTCTTACAAGCCATTATGAGGGTCTTTATGACGATTTTATCCCTTGAGCCTCATTTGTTGACTCATCCTTCCCCTTTCCTCCATCCTCTCACCCTGTGACATGTGTCACTCCCTGATTGGCTGTAAGGAAGCACAATCCATGTGCTCTCCTCTCATGCAATTTGAGCCTTCCATAAGCTTTTTCCCATCCTTGCATCCTAGCCCTTGATCCCTCAAGCCCTTTGCCTATTTAAGGAATCCTCTCCAAAGCCATTTTAACACAATCCATGAAGTAAAGTCATAATGTCATTTTAAGAAGCCATTTTACATCAAAACCATACACTCACACTCAAATTCCAACTCCATTTGAAGCCCTTTTTGAAGCATAAAGCTTGAGCATACATCCTATCTATTTAGACAAAGCTACTCAACAAGAGAGCTTCTTATTGAAAGAGTCCATTAATGGCTCATATTCTCAATTGAGAGCTCATCTTAGTCTATCTTGAAGTTTATGAATTTTGTTTAGTTTGTAGAAGCTTTATTTAAATTTGGTTTCTATTAGCATACTAACATTACTCATATACAATCACCACAAACTAACAAAGTCAAGTGTTAATATCTTGAGCCCAAGTATAGATTTCACATAGAATGACCTTTCTTCTCATTATTCCTTTGAGCTAACTAGATGTAGGAAGTCATATGAGAAATGCACCTGTCCAATGGCTAGGTGATTAGGTTTTGGAGGGTTTCTTATGTGTTTCCCTAATGAGAAGAAGGTCCTGATATTCTGTTGATCCATCTTTCTTTGTTCCTAATCATGTTGAAGACAAGGATTTATGTTGTGTAATAATTTTTCATGGAAGATATTGCAGATGATCAAGATCAAATGCAAGAGAAGAAAATAAATCATTATAAATGGTGAAAGAACCCTATCAAAGGTGGTATGACTCTTGTTATAATGAAATTGATGAGTTATATTTAATCTACACATCTACGTTGCAAAGTTGACAAGTCAAATAGCTCAAGGATTAAATCCAAATTGTCAGATAAAGTCCAGATCGATGGATGATGTTTTAGAATAGAATTATAAGTATTCAATGACAAATCTCCTCAGCTATTAGATCTTAAAAAATCTATGATTGTCATTATTATTGGAAATATAAGAGTAACTAAGAGGGGAGGGTTAAATCAGTTACTACAAAAATATATCCTAGATCCCTTAGATGTCAACACAACTTAAAACATAAACTTTGATAAACTGTATTGTGATGTAACCCAGAAAACACACATGCAATTAGTTAACACTAGCAGATCTTGTAACTCAAAAAATACTAAAACTCAATTGTTACTTAGCAGTAACTTATCTTTATGATGTTAACTATGATTAACCTTAATTAAACTTAGTTTCATACACATGAAAGTAAATAGCATGAACACAAGTGACACCGAGATTTAATGTGGAAACCCAACTTGGGAAAAACCGCCAATTACAACTAGTTACTAATTTTCACTCTTTTGAAGTGAGCCCTGTTAGGAGTCAACCCTATTAAAGGTTACAAAACACACTATCAAGTGTGACCCTATTAGAAGATTTAATCACCTTGTTAGGAATGGCCTTGTTAGAGGTCTTTACACACTTCAATCAAGAAATGCCACCTTGTTAGAGGATTTACAAATAGTTGTTAAGCCAAATCTGTTAGGATATTTAGATCACTGGTACAATGGTTACAAAGTAATAATGAAATGACTTGATTTTTGATGCAATTGAATTGCTGATTACAGATCTCAATTCTGGCTTCAATACTTGATCCTTCTTAATCGAATGTATCTTTGTAGCTCCACAAGGATATTCTTCTTATCCTTCAAATTTGCTTCCTCTAAGCATTCGTCTTCTTCACACACATTCTCTCTCAAATATCACAAGTTGACCTTATATTTATATCTTATATAATGTCAAGTCAGCTTGAATACAAGTTACAATAAATAATATTTATCTTCTCAATCGGCTAAAACATTAAAGAAATTCATTAAACTCAATAAGCCAAAACAAAAAAATCCTTCAATAGTCGACCTTGCTTGATAGATACTAGCCATTATAGATTTTCCTTCATTAGCCAAGTGAACTCAGTTAACATTGGTTTTCTTGCCAACTCACTTTGTCTCCCAAGTGAAATCGGTAGATACTATCTTCTATGAATGCTCTTTGGTAACTGAGTGAGCTCAATTAACACTCATTAAATTCCAACTTTCTTTTGTCTTTCGAGTGAACTCGGTAGACACTATCATCTGAACTTGTCATACACAGGAATGCTCGGCAGCCACAAAACACTATCTTCATCACCCTAGTGATCTCGACAAACATTGACTACTAAATGTATGACATTTTGTGTAACTTCAATGACAACATAAAATTGACCAATTGTTTTCAACAACTATGTCATTATGGAGAGTTGCATTGATGTAGTGCAAGGCAGGAGAATCCCCAAAGGAGATGTCCCAGCCCCCAACAAATAACCACATAGTAGAAACACAATAACAAATCAAGATCTGAAACCATCCACAACTCTTTATTCCAAGATATAACTAATTACTTGTAATATGCCTGGCTATAAGGCCTTTTTGGTTAGGGCCAAATACAAATAGCAATTACAATAATTAGTTATGCAAGATCCAACAAGATCCAACTTACAACCAATCTCAGCTAGTCTAGATTTGTAACATAACAACAATCTAGAAGAGAACCACCAAGGAAATCTAAGCTTGTGCTCCCAAGCCTACCAAGAAATCTCCTTCTTTTCCAACTGCAGCCCTAGCTCTGCTCTTCAAATTTGCATCTACACTTTATTCCTTCATCCAAATGAATGAATGCCTAAAGACTCCACAAGACCCCTACTTATACCCAACTAAGCCACAAGTCAGCCTAGTTCATTACAAAAAAAATTAAATTCCTTACATTTAATATAGGTCAAGCCGCAAGTCGACCACAACAAAAATTAAATAATCCATACATAAATTAAATGCCTAAAGTTGGCTCATAGATAACTTTGCACCAATAGAAATTAAGATCATGCTGAGCATCAATAAAACAAAGCCAAGCACTAGTAAATCCCAAGCCATGCCGAGCAACCAAGACCATGTTGAGGTCTAGGCCATGCCGAGCAACAAAGACCATGTTGACCTCTAGACCATGCCGAGCTACCAGACCATGCCAAGAACCAAAGACCATGCTGAGCTCTAGACCATGCTGAGCTGCCAAACCATGTTGAGCAGCAAAGACCATGTCGAGCTCCCAGAGCATGTCGAGCTGCTAGACCATGCTAAGCTCCTAGAGCATGTCAAGCTCCCAAAGCATGTCGAGCAGTAGAAACTACCAAGCTTCCACAACACTTAACCAAATCCCTCCACACATTCAAGATTGCAAGAAAACCCAAGATGCTCTTTCATTAGACACCTCATGTTTGAAAAGATGTTCTCAGTAGCTAGAAGAACATCTTCTAGGATTCAACACATAAATCCCAAATTGGTTCTTCACATACATATCCTCCAAATCTTCAACTTGTACACTCTTTCCCTTGTTCTTCTTCTGCTTCTTCATATCCATCTTAGGTGTGCTACAGGTCTGCTTTGCACATTGATCTCCAACCCTCTCAGAATCTACGAACTCAACTTGGCTGCCAACACTCTAGTTCCTCCTACCGAGTTCTTCATTATGCAAAGGAATCAGGGAAAACTTCTTGCATCTTTCTCAATAGTAAACACATTCTTGCCACAATCATGCACAACCCTGCAATCATACTGCCAAGGTCTACCAAGTAATACATGACAACTATTCATGTCCACAATAACACGCAACACTTGATCCTTATAATGCCCAATCTTTAAATCGACAAGGCATTGCTCCGTCACTTCAAAAACATGCTCACCTTGCAACCAACCAATTCTATAAGGATAAGGATGTCTCATTCTCTTCAAACCAAGTTTTTGAACCATCTCATCAGCAACAAGGTTGTCAGTACTACCACCATCCACAATCACCTTGCAAACTTTACCAACAGACTTACAAATAATTCTTTAAAAAACTAGTCCTTTGACAAGAATCTAATGTCCTCTCACCAACTAGTACTCTCCAAGCCAACAAACTTTCCCCTTCCTCAGGCTGACTATCCTAGACTTCTACCTCATTCAAAATAGTAGTTGTCCTTCGAATTGGACATTCAAAAGATCTATGCCCTTCCTTCCCACACTTGAAACAATTACCTCTGAATCCACCTCCACCTATCCTTCTTTTCTAATCAGTAGGTTTTGGTTCACTTTTTACACTCGATTTAGCTTGTGCTGAGCTATCCCGCTTCTCCTTCCCTCTAGCATTACTTTGACCTTTCCTCTTCAACTTATCCTCTACTCTCAAAGAATATTGATAAGCATTCTCAACTAAAGAAATAGTTAGCATACCAACCTCATCCTAAATATTGAATCTCAAACCATTAATGTACCAAGCTACCTTCTCTTTTGATAATTCTCTATGACCAGACTGAATAGTCAACTTGTAGAACTCCTCGGTATAATCTTTCATAGACATATCCTTCTACTTCAAATTCTGTAATCTCTTAAACAACTCAAGTTCATAATCAACAAGAATGAACTTAGCCTTCAACTTAGCCACCATCAACCTCCATCTAGTGATCTTGATTTCAGCTTCCTCTTCTCTATCTCTTTGAAATTCTTTCCACCAAAGAGTAGCATGTCCTTTCAACTTAGTTTGTGCCAACCTTAGTCTGAGTGTATCCTCAAGCTCAAAGTAGTCTTCAAATTCACCAATCCAATCAATCAAGTCTTCAAGATTCAAAGTACCTAAGAAATTAGAAACTTCCATCTTATGCTTCAACTTCAACTGAGATCTAGGTCTAGCAAATTGACCAATCCTATTTCTAATAGGTCTCTCCACTCGATCAGTTCTAGCCTCACCAATTGATTCGGCAAATTCAATGTCTTTAGCAGTTTCCTCGTAACCATCTTCAATACCCACATGCCTAGGTACACCACCCAAAGCACTCACAATTTCAGCAATCATGTCATTCTTCATCGATGCAATCTCAAATTTGAACTCTGCTCTAACCTCCTCCATTTCAGATCTGAAGTCTACTTTAACCCTCTCCAAGACCCTTTCTTCCACATCATCACTATGATCATCTATTTCCCTAGGGTCAAATCTTTTTGGAGGCATCTTCCAAAATTTAGCAAACCCTAAGCAACAAATCCACCAACCAAAAGATCAATCAACTGCAAGATCAACCTTCTTTAGCCCAAGACCTAGTGCAAATTACCTCAACTTCAGTGATCTGTCTACAAACTCAAGAACAACTGTCACTCTGATACCATCTGATGTAGTGCAAGGCAAGAGAATCCCCAAAGAAGTAGCCCCCAACAAATAACCACATAATGAAAACACAATAACAAAGCAAGATTTGAAACAACCATAACTCTTTATTCCAGGATATAACCGATTACATGTAATGTGCCTAGCTATAAGGCCTTTTGAGTTAGGGCCAAATACAAATAGTAATTACAATAATCAGTTCTACAAGATCCAACAAGATCCAACTTACAACCAATCTCAGCTAGTCCAAATCTATAACGTAACAACAATCTGGAAGAAAACCACCAAGGAAATCTTAGCTTATGCTCTCAAGCCTACCAAGCAATCTCCTTCTTTTCCAGTCATAGCCCTAGCTCTGCTCTTCAAATTTGCATCTACACTTTATTCCTTCATCCAACTGAATAAATGCCTAGACTCCACAAGACCCCTACTTATACCCAACTAAGCCACAAGTCGGTCTAGTTCATTACAAACAAAATTAAATTCCTTACATTTAATATAGGTCAACCCACAAGTCAACCAAAACACAAATTAAATAGTCCATACATAAATTAAATGCCTTAATTTAGCTCACAGACAACTTGGCACCAACAGAAACTAAGACCATGCTGAGTGTCAACAAAAAAAAGTTGAGCACCAGTAAATCCTAAGCCATGCCGAGCAACCAAGACCATGTCGAGCTCCAAATCATGTTGAGCAAAAAAGACCATGTCGAGCTCTAGACCATGCTAGGCTGTCAGACCACGCCGAGCAGCAAAGACCATGCCAAGCTCCCAGAGCATGCCGAGCACCAGAAACAACGAAGCTTCCACAACACTTAACCAAATCCCTCCAAACATGCAGGATTGCAAGAAAACCCAAGATGCTCCTGCATCATGCATGAAGAATAATCATGGTGACATAACGATGAGTCAAATCCTATTCATAGGACCCAACCGAGGATAAGATAACTAGAATAATCATCACCGTAGATCAGACTTAAAATCAACGCTTAACATTATATCGCTATGGAAAGTTTCTCGACTATTAATCATAGCAACATAACGACAAAATTACACATGGAATAGGTGGTACCTCCTTTTAGTCATGTGCAATAACTAAGAAACTCAACAACGATTATTGATCTCAAGACAGATCTACAACTATCTCTTTATCGTTATGGAAAGATAGGGATGTTTTAATCTAAGCGACATTATGACAGAGCAACACGTGTGCTGGCTGCGCCCATCACATTCCATGAGATACAGTCAGAACCTAGTCATGAAGTGCCATGAAGAAAAGAAATTCAACGTCAAATTCTCCTAGCAATGGAATAGTGCCACTGGTTTTCCATGATGTTAGTAGATGGAAAGTGAACCTGCACTATGAAACAAATAGAGCTAATATATTTTATCGCTATCGTCAGATCAAAAAGAGATCAACACTCATCATTATGTCACTATAAAAAGTTACTTGAATGTTAATTATAGTGACATAATGACAATTCAACATGTGTACAAAAGGGACCCATGCAGGATAGTGCAAAGGAAGAAGTAAAAGGGGTCTATAACTGTAAGAATTTGGTATAGCTCTAATACCATGCAAGAATTTTTCTTAGGGCAAAATGACGCCAAGATCAAGAAGCTCAAGCACTAGCACAATATGGATCAATAATGGATGATCATAATAACAATAATAAGAATCAATATCTAATGAATACACACTAGAAGTGTCTATATATAAAGGCATCTAGAATGACTAGGAGTCATCAAGGAGATAAACATCACAACTAAGCACATTTCCACCAATAGTGGATTATGCTCCATTGAGCATAGGACTTTGTAAAACGATGAGAGGATAAGTTTACATAGGTGTATCTCATAAAGAGATGTTTTAGACACCATGTGCTTAAATGAGTTGCTAACTCTTGTGTTGTCAACAAGACAACTCTTATGACTATGCTTACTCCTAGGTGTCTACATGACAACTAATATGATAATGCATTAACCTAAGTAAACTTAAGTAAAGTGTAATAATAATTAATTATTTACACTAACACCCCCCCTTAAGTGCAACGTAGGAGAATGCACTTAAGCTCACAAAGCTAAATGCAAGATGCAATGTGGGTCTTGGCTACTACGCCATGTTAGGTACCCAGTACAAATGTAATGCTCTACATACAATGCAATGCAATCTCTCTAAAAATAGAGAAAGAGGGAAAACCTCATGGGAAAAACCTCCTCCAAAAAGAGAGATGAAGAAATAAAAGATGGATGCAAGGATGGAGTAATCAAGACCCCCCTAGTATGACATACATCATGCATGTACAAGAATATATCCCCCATAAGAAAAAATACATGATGGTATCCCCCCCTGTTGAATAATCTCTTGCAAAGATTTCATGAAGACAAAAAGGTATTCAATGCTTCCAAATGACATTTCTCGCTTTAGGAAGAAGATACACCAAGTATAGGTGCAAGTATACTTCCCATTCTGGATAGGAAGATGGATGAGGAATCCATATGTAGTATGCTATGGATGCTACCTCTGAAGTTTGCCCATATTTTGACAAGTCCTTGATGAATGTAGGTGCCACAAGCCAATTTGGTGGATGCCCAAAAGAAGGTGGCAAACATGATAACATGTCCATGTATGAAAGTGAATCAAACTCCAAAGACAAGGAATCATCCTTACAGGAAGATATGGGAAGAGAAGCAATGTAGCCTCCCCTCAATGATGAATGCACACCCATGAAAGAAGCTCCTTGATGACTGAAGTAGCTGCACCATAAAAACTAAATGATGTTCCTCCTTGTAGGAAGATGTGGTGCCATAGCTATAGTAGAGAATGGTCCCCAACTAGTAGGAAGAATCCTCAAAAGATATGATGTCTGAAGAAATTGGAATACTATCTCCAAAGATTGATATGTCTCCTTTGAAGAAAAAGAGTCCTCCTCCAACTGCTGAAAAGAAGTATCAACAATCATGTTAGTCTCAAAAGAAAGATCAAGTGGTTGAAGGTCAAAGTGTCCCCTCACAACAAGTGAAGAAGAATTCTCCTAAATAAAGAGAAGATGGATGTCATCAATAATGTCTCCCACATCTTCAATGTAAGACTCCATAAACAACACTAAAATGTTTGGAAGAAATTCATCCCATGAAGCTAAAATAGGAAGACATGGTGTCTCTTGCTGCACTAAATCAGGAGCATCTATGGTTGGATTTGGATCAGTAGAAGCAACAGGAGCATCAGGAGGTATGATCTCAACTAGAGTTGTAGTTACTGTAACTAGAGTGATTAGAGGGAGAATGTCCTCTAGGAATGGAGGGACTTGTGGATCTCCATATGCTTTCCAAAGACACATCCAAAGGTCATAAGGATCACTTGCCTTTCTAAGGACATCAAAACAATCCATACTGATATTTGAAAAAATGGTTTGAAAAATTATGCTAATAACTGACTGATCATTGTAAGAGGGCAGTTCTTTGGAACATAGATAAGGAAATACTTCCTTATGTTCTCTTAGATGATCAATCATCAAAGCACTCAATTTCTGATAGTTCCTTTTTGTCAATTTCAATTTTAAACCAAACTGACACTTGTGACATGACTCCATGACATCAAATAATGTATGCACCCCCAAAATGCAAAGAAACTCAAAGAAACCCCCCTAATGCATGATTATAAAGTGTGATTACAATAGCCACTTGCCAATTTAGGGCCTAAGAGGACTTCTGATTTTGTTGTTTACAACCTCCTCTTGGAGTTCAAATCTGGTACTCAACACTATTTCTCATATATACAACAATTTTGAAGTTTGATCAAAGCAATACAATGTAAAAAAGATCCTATTTCTAAAAGTGGTATTTCCATCCACACAAGCCAATAATCTAATTGCAAATCTAGAAAGTAGACAAAAAATTATGCACATTGAAAAAAATGGAACCTGAATATATGTCTAGATGAGCCTGTACGAAGCATTTGAAGTTGCAAAATACAGGATTAGATAGGTACAGTGATCAAAAATTGATTTTTTGAATAAATTTGTGCACCAAAACTAGAAAATAATGGTATTTCTGAAAACTTTAAGAAATTCTAGCCCAAATAAAAAAAAATTGCACCTGATTTGGAGTTCGGATAATTGAGATATGGCCTCCCAAAGTTGGATTGTCAAATCAAAACTGCATATGGTAAGGCATTTATCCTGATGACATTAGGAAAACACTATGTTAAATTTGATGTCCAAATGGTTGTCATGGTAGTGCAATTTGGCCTACTTGTGATGGTCAAATGGTCATCAAATTTAGGCGCTTGGATGGATGACGTTAGTAAAAAAACTAGACCAACTGACTAACATAGCTTTCTGTACTGTATGGATTGCTGACATGGCAGATGACATTAGCAGTGTAAATGGCAGTACAACCAAATGCTAACATGTCTATCTTTGTGGCAGTGATCATTCCGAGGGTGCTGACTTGTCACCACGTGGGAGGTTGATGTGGTGATCGATAGAGATCCACTTTGGAGGCTGATGTAGCGGCTGCAGCGGCGGTGTTTGAGTGCTAGTGGAGGTGGAGCCACATTGAGCACTGGCGGTGGAGTGGCGTTTGTGGGATGTTTAATCCCATAGTCATCGTATGTGAAAGGATAGATGCATTTAAAGATGGGAGCCCATAGTACTCACAACAACTTAGAAGCAATAGTTTATTGTTTTGCTAGTTTGTGGTTTGGTGTTGTGAAGCCAATCATGGTTTCCTGTTGTGCCTGACCCACTTGCAGTCTAAAAAATATTAATGCTAGTCACAGGGGGCTAGAATTTGATCGCCTGGCCTTCCTACAATAAAATTTCTCTCTTACCGGGCAGATGGCAAAAGTTTTTGAGGAAATTCCGCAATTGATAGGAAAATCTAGAAAAAATTGTAAATCTGAAAATAAAGAAATGCGAAAAAGCAAATAAAAATACAAATCTAAAAAATTAATTGCATAGATCTATAATGATCATCCCAATTTCGCAAATCGGGCCTTCAGGTTTCGAATTGCAAAAAAAAATTTGCCTCAGATTTGACTATAGCCTAGACTAGGCAAATTTTTAGTCAAAATTCTTTGAATTGATCCTCTGGACGCAATGGTGAGGTCAGATCTTGCTCAAAATGCTCCCAATTTTTATGGATACTCCAGATTTGAATCGTGGCCCTTTGAGAGGTGAAGAAAAAATGGTCTCCAATGGCTATGTGAAGAGATCTCCTATGGCTCTAATACCATGTAAGAATTTGGTATAGCTCTGATACCATGTAAGAATTGTAAGAATTTTCCTTAGGGAAAAATGACACCAAAATCAAGAAGCTAAAGCACTAGCACACTATGGATCAATAATGGATGATCATAATAACAATAATAAGAATCAATATCAGATGAATACACACTAGAAGTGACTATATATAAAGGCATCTAGAATGACTAGGAGTCAACAAGGAGATAAACATCACAACTAAACACATGTCCACCAAGAGAGGATATCCTCCATTGAGCACAGGAGTTTGTGCAATGATGAGAGGATAAGTTTACATAGGTGTATCTCATAAAGAGATGTTGTAGACACCATGTGCTTAAATAAGTTGCTAACTCCTATGTTGTCAACAAGACAACTCATATGACTATGCATACTCCTAGTTGTCTACATGACAACTAAAATGATAATGTATTAACCTAAGTAAACTTGAGTAAAGTGTAATAATAAATAATTATTTACAGTAACAATAATGATTTAATTTAAATTGTTGATTTGAGATCAATGATAGAAATTTAAAGCTACAATAACTGTTGTATTATGAATTATACAGGCTTAGCGCAAAACAATAGAAGATGAAGACAACAATAACTTTCTACAGGATTCCTGAGATTGCATGAAGCTGAATAGTCATCACCTATTTTGAAAAGAACCATGGATTCAGAATCATTGATAGAGAAGATGCCACGTGTTCATATCATTGGATAATTTCATATTTTATTTCCTTTTCTATTTTGTGACTATTGCTTTGTTTTACTGAAGGATAACAAAAAACTATAAATGTAGCTTCATTTGACAATACAAAGGTTGACAAACTTGATTCCATTTACCTTATTTTCTTGTCATGTTTTGTGGCCCATGCATAGAGCATTTTTGCATTAAGAGTTGAAAGACAATCATGTATGATTCTATGAATAATCAGATGAATTCCATTTCCTTTGATGTTTGCAGTATAGTGATTCCATTTACTTTCTTCATAAATGGTTATGTTGCTTTTCTTGTTAATTACATAACATGTTAGATAGTTTCATTGGGAAATGAAAGAAAAATGTGTATGAATCTATTAGTTATTGGTTGGATTCCATTTCATTCAAGGCAGATAGTGAAAATAATTCCATTTTCCCTTATGTGCATATCTTCTTCATTCCTCTTTTGCATTTAGATGGTTAATCTACATTTAGAATAGAAGTAAGGCTTAGAAATATCAAGATAATCTACTACAGTCATCCCATTGAGTGTGATAGGTTATTCAAATCCATCTTTCTTGAATTGTTTTCGCCTACAAACAATTTGGTTATCCTTTATTGCTCTCAGGTTAAGAGCTTATAATGTGAAAACTCTTGATCTCATAAAAACACATTCATTGCATATCATTGCAAATCATAGGGAGTTGTACCTAATAACTCAGAGGGTAGTGATAGAATACATACCATGACACATTTTTTAGGTAGACATCCTTTTGTCTCTCCAAAACATTGGGTATCAAAGAGTTAGGTTATAAAATCTAAGAGGAGGACAAACTGTTAACCAATACATTATCCTAATGGTGAGAAACAACCTTAAGTAGGGCTTTAGGATCTTTCCTTTTGACTTCATTAGGATCATACTTCCACTTAGCCATCTTCTCAATGATTTCTTCCTCAACCTATTTTTTCTCATCCTTGCTCCTGGATTCATATTTCAAGTATCTTAAATCTACCATCCCACTTCCTTCCTTTAATGTATTTAGTCTTTATTCAAAGTTAGGTGGTGGCTTCTTAACATAAATGATGGGAACATCATCTTCATCTAAATCATCCTCTTCCTCAAGTTTCAATTTCTTCCTTAGCCTCCTAGGCTTGGTTGTTGTGATTACAGGTGTAGACCTTGTAGGTTTCCTCATTGTAGACTTTGATGGTGTCTTCACCTTCTTCTTGGGAGGTTCTTCTTCCTCTTCTTCTTCTTCATTTTCCTCTTCATCTTTTTCTTCATGTTCCTCTTCTATATCATCACTCTTTCCTTCAGTGAGCATAAGAGGATAATATGATTTTTCAAGTTTCTTCTCAAGGTTATCCAACCTTTTCTTTCCTCTCTTCAAAATTTGAGGAATATGAATCTCAAGTGAGATTCTTTGCTTGGCTTCCTCATATGTACCAAAATATGTAGCCTTAGGGTCCACAAGCTCATTAATGAGAGCCTCAATGATATCCTTTGTTTCCTAAATATTGACCTTGTATGCCAGAGGTTTCATCCATGCAATCCTCGGTCTGACTGCTTGAATGTGAACTTTGTTAGAGTCAACCAAGAAGCATATATCCTACTCATAATCATCTACCAACTACTTAGGGATCCTAAGCCTACTTTACATCCTTTCTTTGAAGTTGTCAAAGTATGCATCCATGATGCTTTCAAAATTCTCACCCATTTAATCTATATACTCATTTATTTGATATAATACAAGGGTGTCCTTCCTCCAAACAACATTTCCTTTTCAAGGTAAGAATTTATAAACATAAAAGAATAAGAAGACTAGAAGTGAACTAAACTTACATGAGTTATTCTTGGACGCCCAAATGTTCTCCATGTTCTTGCTCAACTAGACGTGTTGAAGCTCAACAACTTGAAAAGATAAGTTCTTCTTCACAACCTTGAATATCAGATCTACTGCTCCATATGACATGTTGTTTGGGCAGCTTGAATTGTAAATTTTGTACACTGTGACATGGATGCCAAACTTGATTTCCATTTTAGGAAAATTGTTCAATTTCATACCTTTGCCATCCCATTTAACTAGGATTTACTTGGCCAATTCTAACTGCCCTAGGGTTTTAGTAATCTTTGTCTTCTCCATCATTGGATACCCTATTATTGTGTGAATCATCTTCTTCATGATGGGCCTGTCTGCTCCAGCCAGAATGACATCTCATGAAGTTAGCCCTAATCCATTTGATTCTAAAATTTCTTGGCATGTGGATGATGTGGGTCAAACCCTTGTCCTCCAGATGCTTGTGTTCTTGCTTCAGAACATTATTTTCACACAAAGCACTGTATACCTAATCTAGCTCAAAATTCCCTAATTCTTGAATGGAACAATGGTAAAATGACCTGATATCATGAATGAGAAGTACCTTGGGAGGAATTGACGAGTGCCCCTTATGGATCCTTCTCCTCGACGATCATTGGATACAACTTGAATTTTGGTGGGATGTAGACTAAGCTTTTTACCAACATTTCTAAACCCTTCTTGACCTTTACACTAGATGACACTACAATACTACTTAGTTGATGAGGGATTTGAAGATTATGACTTCACCTTCAATTTTCCTTCAAATGTTTATTTCTAAATTTCTTTGGGGGCTCTAGGAATGTTGTGCTGTGTAAAATCTCTAAATTCACGATGAAAAATAAAGCTTTAATCTCTACCTTTTATCATATTTCCAAATTTAGGGCTTCATTTAATGCTTTGTACATGGTTAGGTAAAAGATACTGGATTTGGTCTTGAAGCTTGACTAATACTAACTGACCACACTCAGTTGAGTTAGTGACTTGGTCAAGGCTGCCTTCACTTGGTTAGGTCTAAGAGGTAACTTGGTTTGGGCTAATAGCTTGGTTAGGCCTAAGGAGTGACTTGGTTAGAACTAATAGCTCGGTCAAGTCTGAGACTTTAGTTTTGTCCAAGTGCATCTAATATGTTGATCTTGATTTTCTTGCTTGGATGACTAGAACTAATGTAGAATATGGATTTTCTCACTATAGAATATGGATTTCTCACTGCATTCTTATGCAGAGATAATTGAACCACCCAATTCAGAGCCTTGGATGTCAATAATCTCACTATTTTCACTTGAATTTTTTGGAGATTTCCTCACCCATTGCTGCTTCATTTGACTCCTGATCATATCAGCCTTTTCTTTCTTTTCATCTTCAACTTTATCTCTATTCATGCAGTTCTTTGCTAGATGACCAAGTTCTTTGCATACATAGCATCTTTTGGTAGGATTCTTCTTTCTAAGGTGAGTCTTCATGTAGTTAGGTCCAATGTGTCCAAACTCTCCACATAGATAACATTTGCACCAAATGTTGTAATCCCAACCAAAGATAGCTTTAGCAAGTTGTTCAATAGGATTCCAATTCCCAGTTCTGCACTCTAAAGATTTATGACCTTGTTTGTTGCATGTGAAACATTTTCCTTCAAACTTAGTTTTCTTCGAGCATTCACTTGCTCTATGTCCATGTTTGTTACAACTATAGCATTTGCCATTAAACTTTGATTTCCATTGCTCCAACATTTGTTTAAAGAATTCCCTATCATTCCATAATGATTGCATGTAGGTATTTTATTGTTTTGAGCTCCTTGCTGTGATGACTCTCCTTGTTTAATGTAGCCCAATCCCGCTTTACCTTTCTGTCTTTTATGGGATATCTTAGCTAACTGATCCATGCTTTCTTGTGAATTCATCATTCTTTCATTGGTTTCTTTTTCTGCTCTAAGATCATTCATGAGTCTTTCATTTTCTATCCTTAGATTGAAGACTTCATGATTTGAATTTTTTAATTGATTTACCAAATCTACCTAATGTAGTGAGAGATGTTGGATTTCATTGTTCTTTTCTTCTAACCTAGTGTTTAGTAGTCTTCTGTCATCTTCTTCCATATTTTTATCATTTTCAGCTTCATTAGAACTTTTCTCTACCTACAAATGTCTTCAATTCTTTCTTCCATGTATGTCCATAAATAGGGAGAAAAACCACATAATAAGACTCTTTCAAAGGTTAGTCAGACCATGAGGCAATACATGAGACAATAAAGGGTAAAATAGATCCATCCAGTTCATTAGATTGAATGTAATTACAAAATAATTTAAGATGTAACATTTATTTTTCTTTTTTTTTTTGGGAAAGACTAGAGGTTCTCTCTCCTTAGCTCTTTCCTACCGATGTCCTACAGAGCTAAGTTGTAAATAGGTATTCATATCATCAATATAAAGAGATGAGTATTATTGTGATATTGCTATCATGATTCAATTGTATAGATATTTGATTCAAACTCATTGAATCTACACTTAATGAGTAGTTGTTATGGAACCCATCTCTCATGAGAATGAATGAAACAATTAACACACAATGGATCTAGGTGATGTTCACAATGGTGAAGCAATGGATCTTTCAATCTATTCATCGTGGGACCATTTTATCATCTTTTTAAGCTCTCGTTAACTGGGTAAAAACTTGGATACATCTTGTTTTGCTCACCAAGCATCAAGAACTTTTCCACGCATGTTGAACCTAGGTGTTCTAAAGGTGCCTTAAGTTGATTAGTACAATACTATTTAGAGGGCGATATCTTGGACCTCATAATGGGTAGCAAAGTTGTGTGAAGTGTATGAATAATATATTTCCAAGGCCTAAGTGTGTGTAGCTCCATTTTTTGATACTCTACATAGTTAGGTTTTGGTGAGAATGTTTCACTTGGTGCAAAATCTTGCATTGTTGCACAATATAAAGTTTCTAAATGGTGAATCCACTTTAAATCTATGAAACCATTCATCTTGGGACCACTTTATTAGTTTTTTTTTCTCTAGTTGACCAATTAAATGCTAGTGGACACATTTTTTTGTTCAGTTATCCTCAAGAATGCTCTGATGCATAATAGACCTAAGTGTTCCCAAGGTGCGCTAAGTTGATCGAGACAACAATTTTTAGATGACAATATATATATGTCCTTGTAAAGGGTATTAGAGATCCACAAAGGGCACAAGGAAGATGCCAAATAGGCCTAAGTGCATATAGGTACATTTTTTGATACTCCACATGGTTTAATTTTAGGGAGCACATTTTACTCGGTGCAAAAACTCGCATTCTTGCATAGTAGAAACTTGCTAAATGGTGCATCTTTCAAACAATTCATCTTGTAACCCATCTGTTAGTTCCATTAGACCTAGGACACCTTATTTTTTTCACTTTTCCTCAATAACACTTTGGTGCATGATGGACCTAAGTGTTCCCAATGTGCACTAAGTCGATTGGGAAAGTGACTTTTAGACATCAATATCTCTATCCTCATGAATAGTATTATAGATCTATGAAGTACACAAGGACAGTGTTTGATAGGACTTAGTGCATGTAGGTCCATTTTTTGATACTCCACATAGTTTATTTTTGGAGAGAATGTTTCATTTGGTGTAAAAAATTATATTCTCACATAGTATAAAATTGTTAAAAGGTGCATATTTTAAACCATTCGTCTGGGGACCAATCTATTAGTTATGTTTGCTCTAATCAATTGGGTAAATGCTAGTGAACACCTTGTTTCATTGACTTAGCTTCAACAATGCCTAACAGATGGTAGACCTAGGTCTTCCCAAGGTGAACTAAGTTGCGGGCTGATATGGCTTCGAACGAAGCCCTAAGGGCCCTAAGGGCTATGAACAAACATGGCCGCATGGGCCAATAGGCTTCACATGAAGCCCCCATCAAGGTGGTTTCATTTGAAGCCCTTGGGGTGCTTCATTTGAAGCCTCAAAATCATAGATTTTCCACTTTTCATCAAATTTCTTCATAATGAGAAGTGGGAACCATTACTATGGCCAGATCCATGGTGTAACCAAATTTGAGGAAGGAGAAAAACTAATCAAAAGAATCCTCCACAATCCCTTAGGAAAATACTTCTACATTCCAAATCAAGAACATGTCGTAAAAAGAAACCCCAAATGAATTTGTCAAATAAATTTGCACATACCTAATAGGGAAAATGCAGTGAAGATGTTTAGGTGAATCTAACATTTAAAGTAGAAGCATGTGAAGCCAGAGTGGAGAATGGGTGGGAGAATTTTGGGAAACTAGGGGAACCGTCCTTTATATACCATGTTGAGATGGGCATTAGTAGCGACAACTAACTTGGTGGCAGATGGCATTTTTACTTGTGACAAGGGTAAACGCCTCTTCTCATATCAACCCAACTCGTTCCCTAACATGAGCAAGGTAAAGCTCTTCTGTTCATCACAATCTCAAAAACCTCTCTGTGGCCCTGCAAGCAACTCGATGACCTTTGTATGTGCGGTAAGTAGAAGGCCTAGATATTGTGCCATGGAGTTGTTCTCCCTCTCAGTAGACGGGCAAGGAGTTGGCGGGAAGTGGATGACCATGATGTTGGCCATCATCTTGCATGCATACCAAGCAACCTTGACTGTCAATGTGAAAAGCGAGTTGGAATTGTTGAGAAAGGGTATGCCTTCTGCGCAATCAAAAAAACAAATCCTTGCTACTTCACCAATTACAATGCTTCATCCTCCTTCAAAATAAGTGTCAATTAATTCCATTTCCCCATACTTTTTAGTAACATATCCATCTTATCCAAAAGTTTCTTTCAAAAACTATAATGACAACAAAATTATAAAGACCCAATAAAAAAGAAAATATTCTTCAAAAATTTAATATAAAAATAATAAAAAAGGAGCCAAACCTTAGAAATTATATTAAAAGAAATTAATGCATGTCAAAGTAAAGTAAAAGCGTTCAACCAAAAATAAAGTATTATTTCCCGCCTATCGATATGGATGGACTACTAGTATTGCCAAGCGATCATACGATTTCCTATAAAATTCTATTATTTTATTTGATGTCCTTCAAAATTTTGACTCCGTGCACACATAGAGACGGCTTCAACCCTTTCTTCATTATATTACATATGGAGTAAGAGGCGTTCGGAGCCGCAGAAAGGGTTTGAAGTCATGAAAATGTTTTTGGCAGCTGTAGCAGTTGTTCTTCTCTTACACGTTAATGGCGGCCGGGGTTGTCCAGGCGATGAAAGAGATTCCCTTTTGCATTTCAAGGCATCTGTCTTTGATCCGTCTGACGTTCAAGTGCTGAAGTCGTGGCATGGTTTCAACTGCTGTGAGTGGAATGGAATCCAATGCCATCCTCACACACACCATGTCGTTCGCCTTGATCTTCACAATTCTGGGGATTCCTATTATAGTGGTATGAGTAATCTCACCGGGGATGTTCTCTCCCCATTGTTCAATCTGCAATACTTGGAGCACCTCGATCTCAGGGGGAATTACTTCTTTGGGGTTGAAATCCCTTCTGGATTGAGCAGACTCAAGAGTTTGCGCTACTTGGACTTATCCTGGGCTGGGTTTAGTGGAGACATTCCAGCGGACATGGGGAACATGTCTGCTTTGCACTATCTGGATCTCTCTGGGATCAATTATCTTAGAATGGTGGACATGCGGACGTGGAGGGGAAACATGAGAGATTTAAGGGAGCTTAAACTCAAATGGGTGGATATGTCAAGAGTGGAAAGCAATCATGAGTTGGACAGCGCACTCTCCACCATGTATTCTCTCGTACGCCTTCAAATGGACACCTGTAACCTGTATGGAGAAATTCCCCCTTCCCTTGCCAACCTCACCAATCTCACTTACCTCCAACTTTATGATAATCATTTAATTGGTAGCATTCCTGCTGCCCTGCTCAGCCTTCCAAGAGTGCAGCAAGTGGACTTGTCCGATAATTTAAATCTGAGAGGGAACCTGTCTCGCATTCTACCCCAGCACTCTGCTTCCCTTCACACCCTCCTCCTTTCAGGCACAGCAGTGGGAGGAAGCATTCCGGATTCTGTTGCCAACATTTCCTCCTTAACTGTCTTGGATCTCTCAGGCACAGCAGTGGGAGGAAGCATTCCGGATTCTGTTGCCAACATTTCCTCCCTAACTGTCTTGGATCTCCAGGACTGCCGTGTGGAAAGTATTCCAAGTACGATGGCGAATCTCACAGCACTTGAGAAATTGGATCTTAGTTCTAACATGTTAAGAGGGCCAATTCCGCAGTTTGGGTTTTCGCCTACCTTAGGAGGACCTTTTCCTTTGGCCTATATTGATCTTTCCCATAACCAGTTGGATGGTCGCATTCCCCCAATGATCTTCACTGCATGTCCGAACCTCCGAAGTGTTGATCTGAGTGACAATCAATTGACGGGCAGCATTCCATCTTCTTTGGCAAACATCTCGTCCCTAATTTCGCTCGATTTGAATAATAACAAATTGAGTGATAAAATCCCCTCTTTTGGCCGTCTCGTATCTATGGAATCGCTTGTCCTAGGCAACAACAAATTAGAAGGTGAAATCCCTCCTTCCATCGCCCAGCTCTTATCTATGAAACTGCTTGATCTAAGGAACAACAAATTAGAAGGTAAAATCCCCACTTCCATTGCACAGCTCTCATCTCTGGAAGGGCTTGATCTAAGCAACAACAGATTAGAAGATGCCATCCCTCCAAATATTTCCAATCTTTCAAAATTGCAAAACCTTTACCTGCAGTCCAACCGCTTAAATGGGGATCTTGTATTGTCTCACCTTGATAATCTCAGGCGGCTAGTCAATCTAGACATTTCCGAAAATCTTTTGACTGTCAAGTTCAGTCCAACATGGATTCCAAAATTCTCCTTGAATGTTCTGGGATTAAGGTCATGTAACGTGGAAGGGGAGTTTCCAACATTCCTAATAACTCAATTTGGGGTCGAGAGTGTGGATTTGTCCAACAATAGCCTTGCAGGAAATATTCCAGAGTGGATATGGGGTTTTAACACTCTCTATTCTGTGAACCTTTCTCATAATTATTTTGCAGGAGTTCTACCTCATACGTTGATGGGACTTGGTAATTTGCAGTATCTGGATTTGCATAGCAATAATTTGCAAGGCCAGCTTCCGCTTCTCTCTGGTGGCTTGACTCTGTTGGACGTGTCGGAGAATCAACTCAGTGGATCCATTCGAGCAGAATTTGGTGAATATGATATTCTTGAAGTTCTGTTTCTCTCGAGAAATCATCTCAACGGTAGCATTCCACCTTCTATAGCATGCAGAATATCCATTGTTGATCTCTCAAATAACAACTTTACTGGTAAGGTTCCAGCCTGTTCCGAAAAGTCATCTCAAATTGAGGTATTGAACTTAGAGAACAACGGTTTGAAGGGCGAACTGCTAGAGCAGTTTGCAAACATGCCTTGGCTTCAGACATTAAAATTGGGTGGAAATGGACTGAATTCGTATATCCCATCCTCTCTTGCATACTGTAAGTGGTTGGAGATATTAGATTTCAGCAACAACAAAATGAGAGGGATCATTCCGAATTGGATAGGGCACCTATCAAATCTTAGGGTTTTGATCTTGAGAGCAAACAGACTTCAAGGTACAATACCTTCAGAAATCACAACATTGCCACTTCTGCAAATCTTGGATCTTTCATCCAACAGATTATCGGGAGTTATTCCAGCCAACATCTCATCTTTGCAGGCTTTGAAAAATAAAACAGTCGGTGCTGAAATCTTTGGTATCGTAAATGGTACCAATGATCCAATCTATGTAGATAAAGAGAAAATCATTAACAAAGCAAAGGAGATGGAGTTTGTAAGATCATTGGCACTGGTTAAATGTATTGACTTATCAAACAACAATTTAGCAGGTAAAATTCCTCAAAGCATTGGATTGCTCGAGGGTTTGATTATTTTCAATATTTCAAGAAACCATATGACGGGTAAAATCCCTAACAGTTTGGGAAAAATGGTACAGTTGGAGTCTCTCGATCTCTCACACAACCGTCTGTCTGGAAACATACCTTTGGATATGCAAATGCTCACATTCTTAGGATACCTGAACTTGTCCCACAATAATCTTTCAGGTAGGATACCACAAGGGGGGCAATTGGACACATTCGAGGCATCATCCTTTTTAAACAATTCAGGCCTGTGCGGGATCCAACTCAATACAACCTGTTGCGGCCTTCACCAAAATCAGACTTGTCCTCCAAGCACAAATATTGATAAGATGGATGAAGAAGAAGAAGAGAACAATATATGGTGGGGAGTTAGTCTAGGGATGAGCTATGCAGTTGGGTTTTCTATTGTGATTGGAGTGTTGTGTCTTACCGCAACCTGGAGTAGAAAATGCTTCCAAGTGATGGACAGCATTATCATTTATCTTTTCCAGAGATTCAGAAACTAGTTGATAGTTGCTAGTCTTGTGTGACCATTGTAGAAGTTATGTACAAATAGTCCTACATAATAATATTGCTGTGAATCTATTTGTAGTTATGTAAGCATATGAACTTCCCATATTTTTATTTCATAATTTGAACTCTTGTTTATAAATCGGTGCGGCTGCCTTGAAAATTTAGAACAGGTCATCGATTCTTGTTTATATATTAGCCCGCCGGGATTGTCTCACGCAATCGGGAATCGCTTGCCGGGAATATTTGACTCGCTCAAAATTATTTCTCATGATTGGATAGCTGTTGCGTCTTTGTTTGTACCATAGTTACGTAAGAGAAATGCATTCTCATAGATTCAATCATCGAAGGAAGAGATAATACAAAATTGAAGTTGCAGAAAGTCGTTGGAAACTTTCAAGAAAACGCTATTGGCAGGTTAAAGCCAGATTCTATAGCTTTCGCTGGCACACACCTTGCCCTGTACCCAAAGAGAGACCTTTGAAACAGAAAATAGATATCCCTCAAAGCTCAATGAAAATCATCAAAACTCGACTGTCCAATGATCTGTATCTGTCGAATCTTCCATTAAGATTTGTGTTCACCATTGAAAGACAAAACTACATCCATCGATTGGCAAAATAAAACCTATTCCCAGTGAAGCGTAGACAGGGTATGTGAACTGTTTGGCAGAATGCTCATAGAAATGTTAGATAGCAATGATTGCAGGATATGCACAAAAAGGATTGTTCGAATAGGCCTCAGACACTTTCAAGCAAATTAGCAGTCATAAAGCCAAATTCAGAAACCTTTTCTAGCATAAGAAATGGCAATTACTTTAAAACGCCTTCAAGAATGGTGTCAAGCTGTTCAGGCAGAGAAAAACGGGAGTAACACCATGGGAAGAGGGGAAGGTGAGGAGATAAGCCGCTGAGAAAGACCAACACAGCAGTTGGAGTGTGTGCAGCACATCCAACAGGAAAATCAAACAAAAATGGCAGAACAGGATGGGTGCATAGCAGTTAACGGAGAAAAGGAGACTGCGTGAGGAAATGTAAGAGACTCCCAACACAGAGCCATAGAAATTTGAATGTACAAGAGAGAGAGCAGACCTGCGCAGACTGTGGCAAAGAAAAGATAGAAGGTGTGTAAGGAAGTAAACAACAAAAACCTCCGCAATGGAGACATAGGGGAATATATTTATGGGCTACGACAGGAGAAAATAAATTGTGAAAAGATCAATTGAGCAGGCAGCGCTCGATTGGTGATAGGGAAAGCAGAGCATTACATTGAACAGAGGATAGAATGGTTCTAAACAATATTTGATTAAACCCCAATAAAATTGAGAGGTTTTTGTTTCGATTTCATATCGTTATGTTTCTGTCTTACTATGATTTAGAATTCAAATTGCAAGCAGAGAGAATCTGCCTGTTGTGCTGTATTGAGTTTTGAAATTGCAGACAAGGGTGTTGTGGTGAATCAACCAAGAATTGCATTAGGATAGTCCAATTTCACGAACTGATGATCTCTTGTTGCAATATTATCATCAAGAAGGAAAGTTAATGTTTCATTATAAATGGTTGCGTATATTAGTATCGGCTACACCATTGCACCTCATCCAGTGCAAGTGTAAGCGCAAGCGCTATTATATGTGTCTTTTTACTACTTTTTATTCTATATTCTCAAAGATTATGGAAGACATGCTTAAAGATTGGAGATTCTATAACTAATACAGCATTTTGTAAAACTCAAATACAACTCTGATTATAGATAGGTTCATAGCTCCATAAAAATGTGCTGGATAATTTATGTAATGGAAAAATTATTGTTGCGTCTTGTAATAATATGATTAGATTAGTTTGTCTTAGGGATACTGGACTGTTGTTATGCCCTTCAAGCAATTTGTAAAAATCAATATCGCAATACTCTGTGGGGCTACTGTGCATGATATGTGATATCTCTGACAAAAGACTTTCCTGATAGGCATTCAAGAATATAAATTAAAGGAAGTAAATTGATTGGTTACTTATTATGACATTTCAAATTAATCAACCATGCAGGAAATTACCTATTATTTTAGTAATTTTGTTTTCCAAGAGGTTTTGGGAGGTGAAATTTATTTTCTTGAAGCAATTTTTTATTTCTGCCGGATAAATGGGGCTTCTAATGGCACTCTTTATCACTTAGAAGAGTTTGGCAGGCTTAACATAACATGTTTACTTTAATTTGAGTTTGATAAATCGAAATGTGATTTGGAATTTTAGACATGATAATAAACTAGTGGAGACAGGCCTATGGTTACCAAGTGAATGCATTATTCTCTAAGGGCTTGATTATGACAAGAAATGGCCACCATTAGCTAACGAAGGAGATCTCTACATGCTATGCAATTGAGTGTTAGTAAACCTTCTCATTCTTTTGGTTGACTCTCACTAACTTACTCAAAACAATTTGCTTGACATTGCAATTGTTAAGTATGTGAAGACCAACGGTGTCTTAGGATTTTCCCTCCAATTATTATGTCTCTTCAATTGATCACTTGTGATCCATAAATGTTGATTGTATCCATTTCTAAACTCACTCTTTTCAGTCAATAATATTCCTCTACTCTCAATGTGGACGTAGCCACGATTTGTGGTGAACCATGATAAACACTTCTGTTTATGTGTCTTTCTATTCTACACTTTTCATTTGCGCTTTTTGATTAACCTTTCAATTGGTATCAGAGCCTGCGATCAATTTTGGTGACCAAATCCTAGAGTCATGGAGGAATCAAGAGTGCAGAAATTCTCAGGGAAGAATTTCAGTCCATAGCATTATTAATCAAGCATGATCTTGCAATAGCAATCAAAGGTAAAGCGAAAAAACCAACCTCCATGACAGATCAAACTTGGAATACAATTGATGAAAAGGCAATGGTAGAGATTTTTCTCTTACTGTCTTAGAATGTCTTGTTCAATGTGAACAATGAAATGACAACAAAGGCGGTATGGAACAAGCTTCAAAGTATGTACAAAACAACATTTGCTGCAAATAAATTTTCTATCATGAAGAAGCTTTACAAGTTGAAGATGATGGAACAACGATGTTGAATCACATAATTGAGTTAAACACTCTTTTATGTTAGGCAAACTCCATTGATATGCCTCAAGATGACAAAAATAAGGTTGTCATCTTATTATGCTCCTTATTGGACAACTGGGATGGTGTGGTAACATCAATCAACACTTTCGTTACCGGCAAAAAGAAGTTGGTCTATGATGAGTTAGTTGCTACTTTGCTTAGTGAAGACATGAGGAGAAGCAACAAATAGTCTTAATCCGACGATACTCCAATGATGGTTAGTAGGGAAAATAGAGAAAGAACTCATTATAGAGGCAGAAATATCAACTAGAAGATAGTAGTCCCAAGGTAGACAAAACGGTTGTTGGTCTCGGGGTAGACAAAACGATTGTGAAAAAGTTGGCCATGTTAAAAAGGGCTGTAGAAAATATTAAAGGGCTCAAGAAAAGGTTTTGGATAGTAGAACAAACATCATTCATGATAAGGATGATGGTATTTTGGTTCTTGCAACAAGTGACAACTTCAAATTCATGGGTAATTGATTCCAGGGCTTCATTTCATGGATCTTCTTGCAGTGAAGCCTTCACAAACTACAACAAAGGTAAATTTGGGAATGTCTATTTGGGTGACAACAAAGCTTGTGAAATTGTAGGAAAGGGTGATTTTTTTC
This sequence comes from Cupressus sempervirens, assembly GCA_028749045.1. Classification (NCBI taxonomy): domain Eukaryota; kingdom Viridiplantae; phylum Streptophyta; class Pinopsida; order Cupressales; family Cupressaceae; genus Cupressus; species Cupressus sempervirens. Next base: position 54,709,807 of record CM053786.1, read on the forward strand.
ATCAATAGAAGGAGGTGCTCAATTATTGCTTAAGGATGTTAGGCATGTTCCCAAATTAAAAAGGAATTTTATTTCCATCACTCAGTTATATGCTCAAGGTTTTCTTGCACTTCTCACAAACACATGAAAAATTACCAAGGGTTCCATGGTTATCGCCAAAGGGGATAAAGTTGGTAGCCTATATGTTGTAGAAACTAATGATAAGGTGAGAGTTGCAATGATTGTTGCGGATAGCGATGCCACACTTTGGCATCAAAGATTAGGTCACATGAGCAAAAAGGGGCTAGAGGTTATGCTTAATTGAGATCAACTTCTAGGTCTCCAATCAGTAGATTTGGAATTTTGTGAGCATTGTCTTCATGGGAAATAAAAATGTGTTAGCTTTTTGAAGAATGACTTTGACAAGAAGACAACACCATGTGTAACCTCTTATGGAAGCGCAAATTACTTTGTTTCCTTTCTTGATGATTATACTAGAAATGTTTGAGTTTAAATGATCTCTAGGAAATTTGAAGTTTTTTCAAAATTTAAAGTTTTTAAAACTCTTGTTGGAAGTTTAGAGTGCGCACAAAATCAGATAATGGAGGTGAATTTTGTTCGTTGGAGTTTGATAACTTTTGTGTAGATCATGGTATCCGATGGGTGAAAGTTGTGCCATTCATCCTCAAAAAAATGGAACAAAGAAAAAGCTAAATCAAACCATTCAAGACTAATAAGTTGCTCATCATCCCTTTATAGTTACAACTAATATAAGGGATGGCTTTAATAACCATATTACTAGCAGTTGCATGCTTTTGTACATGCAACAATAAGCCGATAGGAATTTTGAATTTTAAAAATCCTCAAATAAAAATATTAAAGATTTTCTATCTTAAAATGTGTCATTTACATCTACAACAAAAATGATTCAATGAATCATTTGCTAAAACCATTGAATTTTAAAACATATTTATTTAATTTAGATTGAGTGATTTGAGATGAATAAAAATTATAGGTAAAATTATTTTTAATTTTTAATTGTATGATAATTTTAGATGAATAAAAAGTATAGATGACACTATTTTTTATTGAGTGATTTTTGGTGGATAAAATATGGACATTATTAATTTATAAAATCTGTTTTTCTCCCTTTCTACAATTATTTTATATTCACTAGAAAATACCTCTAACATGTTATCTATTTAAAATTATAAGCTTAAGACTAATATTTTATTTAAATATTTCACGATATTTTACAAGCTAATAATTTATAATGGACAACAATATTTTTTTAGAATCATTTAGTAAAATCATTCTATTTTAAAACATATTGTTTTAATTTAGATTAGTGATTTTGGGTTAATCAAAGACATCATTAATTTAATACATCTCTTTTCCTCATTTTTCTATAATTATATTCACTAAATTATTTTATATTATTTAATTGTATTTCTTATAATATTTGAAAAAATCTTTTGATTTTAAAATATATTATACCTTTCTATGTGTTCATAGATGAAACTACTTTCAAATGAATAATATTGGATAAATATAGACTAAAACATCACTTTTTTTATTAAATAATTTTATATGAGTAAATTTATATATATTAATTTTATGTGATGAAAATATGTTTAACATTTTTAATTTAAAATGATTCAATGCTTTTAAAAAAAATATTTCATGATATTTTATACAAAATAATAAGAAAATGACATGAATAATGGAAAAAATAAGGCAACTTGTTATTTTTCATTATAGAATCCTTCTAATTTTGAACCAAAAGAAAAAAGAATAAAAAACAAAATTATTTTCTAATTAATTTTTTTGTTAGATGCAGTATATTCTATTGACTTAATTAATAATTATTATTTCTATTTCAATAATAAAAAATTAAATACTACATATTATTAATAAAATAGTTATATGTATTAGGAATTAAACCAAAATCATTTATCTAAATGTAAATATTAAATAAAAAATAAAGTATAAAAATTTAAAATTCTTAACAATATTTACATGACTTAAATGAATTTTTAGGGCAAAATTTATCTCTCAAGCCTCATGTAGACATTATCGAATATGAAACCTTAAAAATGAAATAAAATACTATTAAATTCTGAGTGAACACTAATTGAAGTAAAAGTTTCTTAACGCATCAATTATTTTCATTAGATTCACCCATCTTATAAAGTATTTTGTGTCACTTAATTAAAGTAATTGAAAATCACGTTAAAAATCCAAGCTCACAAATTCATTTCATAGCCACCCTTTTTATGGTTAAGACATGGGCATATCTTCCCATGAGTTCTCTTCAAATAAATCATACACGTTTATTATTATAGATTCAAACAAAATAAAGTCATACATTTAATTAAAGATTCATATAAAAATAATAGAACATGATTATACAAATTAATATAGATTCAAACCAAAAGAATCATTGATTTAATTTAGGAATATAAAGTACAATACCTAATTTTAAAAAATCAATACTTGTATTAATCCAAGCCTCAAGTCTTCCTTGACATCTTGCTTAACAAAAATGAGACCTTTCATATTGACTTCAACCAAAATCAATAACAAATTATAGTATAAGTTGTTATTATAGTCCATTGATTTTGGATAAGCTCAACAAAAAGTGGGAAAAAAGGCAAATTTCTATTTCTTATTATAGATTTGTCTCTTAATTTTAAGGACAGAACATAAAAATTAATTTAATCAGAAAAGAAAACTATCCAGGAAGGGCTGACAACTTTTCTACTAAAAAAATTCATTTCCAAGAATCACATATAAGCCTATTGGCTTAATTAACCAAAAGAAAGAGCAACTTACATACCCCATCTTCTAATTAATAATATTGTGTTGAGGCTAATAATATGGTTATGAAAGCCATCCCTTTACAATTACAACTCATTTCTAACATCCAATATACATAACGTGTGATCCAAAGCATTTGCTTTTGTTTGTAACATTCGCTTAGACATTGGAAGATCTTTGTAGACATTGGAAAAGCTTTGTATTGTTGATAGGGATGAGAAATATTTTAAGTAGAATAACCACTTTGCAAATTATGGCCCATGTGTTATTTTACACAGATTGGCTATGATTATAACTTAGGACCTTCGATGTGCATGTAGGGCTTCTCTATTAGAGAGCACGATTGAACCTTTGCCCTTCTGTGACTGAAATCTTTCCAAATCCTCTGTTGAGTCACAGTCTCATGCTTATAGGTTTGTTGACCATGTCACGTTGGAAAAATGCATTTAAAAGATGGCAAAATAAAAAATGTTTGATTGATAGCAAGAAAAGGTGGTAAGTGTTTATGGCATATCACATTGCATATATAATGAGGTTTTTTTTTTTAACACGACAATTTGTAAACATGGCACATATTGAATAAAGGCAGAATTAAAGGGCAATCACGATTGATGTTTTGACGGTAGCATATTAAACAAACACTGTACGTGGTCATAAATGCTCATCTACATGTCTCACTATGTGTTGGATTTGAAATAACTTTGAAATATGATTTTCTTTGTGGGTGATTTTTGGTTAAATGATTTTCACTATGTAAAAGAAAAGTTTGTTGCTATGAAGTGGAAATAAATTTTTGGCAACGTATGAAATTTCTTTCTCTGCAAATTTGTTAAAGAGATTCAGTTTGATCTTTGGCATTTTGGTCATTATGAAAAAGTCTCGTCTTCTCTACAAAGTGGTCAAACTGATCTTCAACATATGGTTGTTTGTGATCTTTGACATGTGGAAGAAGAGCTACTATTTAAAGGTTTCTTTTGAAAAACTATGCTTTTATCTTGCTACTATGAAAATTTTTAAGGAAGTTTTTTTTTCATAGGGTAAAGTTTTCATATGTATACTAATCTCTTTGGTCTGATATTATGGCACGAGTAACTATGGGCAAAAACTTAAAGCTCTATCAAAGATTAAAAAGGTTTTCCATAAGCGTTTCTGTGTCAATCAAGAATAGTGAAGGTAAAAAGATAATCTGGAAAACAGGTATGCATATTTAGCAAGATCTTTTCCCTTGAAAGAAGATAATTTGTTTTCTTCTTTTTTAGTTTCAAAAAGAAATCAAACAAGGTTTTTAAAGAATTTTTTTACACAATGAAATAAGTAGAAGTGTTGTTTCAAAGAAGAATTTTTTCTCTTCTATTTTAGTTTTGAATTAAAAAGATAAAAACACAATCAGTTTATGAATAAGGCATAGAAATTTGTTTGCAAAAAAAAGGAGAAAGGGTTTCGAATAATTTTTTTGCTAAAAGTCTTCACTCATTTTTTGTAAAAGAACTTCTTCAGATCTAGTCTTTTTAGAGGCATTTAAAAAAAAAAAAACTATAGATGACAGTTTTGTTTTGACAAAAAATAAAAGTGGAAAATCCAGAATGATTTAACACTAATTTTTCAAAGGCAAAAATGTTTTTCATCAATAATAGTTTCAGTTTTTTATAATGGGGTCATTTTTGGATCCTAAAATGGCATTCTATAAAGATTTTATTTTGGAGTCCCTTAAGGGTTTCCAACCCGAAATACTATTTGCATAGTTTGGAAATGGATATGGTTGACAGTTTATAAGACATGGACAAACTAAGACGTAACTATTTGAAGTTAGTTTTTTAAAATAACATTTCAAAGGAGTTTTTGAAAATGAACTTAACTGTTTTAGTTGGTTCTATAACTGATTCACTTCAAAAAAATTCTCTATATATAGAGAACATTGTATAATTTGAACAAGGTGTGTGTGAAAAAGGCATTGAAAGAGACACATATACATTTTGTGAAAGATTTGAAAAGAGTTGTATTTAAAAGCTATATTATAAGCTTGTGTACATGTATAGATGCAACATATACATTTGTATGTGTATATGAGATTGTAAGAATAACAAGAGATGGAAAGGGTTGAACACCTTGAGCAGTTCTTTCTCTGATTGTAAAGGAATTGAAGCAATAAAGATTACAACTTCACGAAGTGGTTTTTCTCCCTATGATGAATCCCATTTGAAGAATTTTGAGGATTTTCCACTTGACAAAATCCATGTCTCTATACTTTGTGAGTTGGTATTTTCTTTCTATTCATGGTGAATGCTTTTAATTTCTAGCATTATTTTATATTTAGCTATGAATGGTTAAAGGATTGAAATCAATATTTTGAATTAAATTTATATAGTTTTGATTCACCCCCACCTCTCAGAACTCTAACACTTCCAACAAGTGGTATCAGAGTATAGGATTCCTTTTAGGAATTGTTCCAGGGATATTATTTGGAAGTTATGACACAAGTTGAAGGAGCTTCCCTTAATAGGGCTCCACTATTTGATGGAAATGATTATGTTTTCTAGAAAGTAATAATGGAGTCCTTTCTACACTCTTTAGACGTAAGAATGTGGAATGTTGTTATTAAATAGTATATTGTCCCACCAATAGTCCCTACTGATGCAAATGATAAACTGACATCTGAGTTGGATAAGAAGGAAAGATATGCCCTTCTTTGTGGTCTCACAAAAAATGTTTTTGCTAAAGTTGTCTATTGCAAGTTAGCAAATGACATTTGGGTCAAACTTGAAACAATCTATCAAGGAGATGAAAAAGTAAAAGAATCCAAACTGCTAACTCTCAAAACACAGTTTGATAATCTGAAAATGAATGAAGATGAAACCATTGCAACATACTTCTTAAGAATTGATGAAGTAGCAAATGCTAGAAAGGGTCTAGGTGAACAGATAGAAGAACGTGATATAGTTTCAAAAGTCATTAGGTCAGTATTACCTAAATTTGAAACTAAAATATCTACATTAGAAGAAAAGAAAAGCTTTTCAACCCTACATCAATTACAAGGAACTCTAATTGCAAATGAAATGAGGATTAGCAATCAAGCTAGTTTCTCATCAAAAGAAACAACCTTTAATGTTGAAAAACGTGATGAGAGTGATTCAGACCTAATAGATGCTTTAGAAGCATTACTGGTTAGAAGAATGAGAAAAAAGTACAAAGGGAAACCTAAATGTTTTAGCTCTGGTCAGTTAGGACATTTTGCTGCAAAATGTCCAAATATTGAACTAGAAGATTCTGATGAGAAAATTGAAAATTTTTCTAAAAAGAAACCTTGGAATCAAAACAAAAGATTCAAAGATTTCAAAAAGAAAAGTCTTTAGTCTAAATAAGATTCAAATGAAGATTCTAGTACTATTGATGAAGAAGGGGAAATAATGTTGGGTATGTACAGGATCACGGTGTACTAAACTATGGCCTTAAGTGGCAGTGAAAAATCACCAAATCAGGGTTATGTCAACTTGACACATAATTTTAAAGTGGTTATGGGTTCTATATCAAAAAGTTCTAAGAAAATAATCTATAGAAAATTGAATGTAATTTATAATCTACTAGGCCTTATCTTGAGGAAAAAAAATTGATTGGTCAAAAGTTTGGATTTTAATGCAGTAATACAAAAATTTTAGGGCAAAAATAAAAAGTAGGTGTATGTCTCAACACCTTAATAAAAATTAAATAATAATATTTTAGATATAAAAAGTAGACTCATGCCCAGATGTGACACATATTTTTGGGTATTTTTATTCCAAATAAATAATTAAATATGAATTTTGCACTAAAACTTTTTCAAAAAAAAAAAACTCCCATGTCTGACCACCTTAACTAATAGAAAACTTTACCAATTTTTTTTTAAATAAATTTTTCTTATACTAGGCGAAGAATAGAATGTGACGCAACTTTTGGATTTAAAAAATGTTATATCGTTTGAAAGTTATAGCTATTTTTCAATAAGTATGTCAATCAACACTTTACAATAATCTTCATTGAAAATTAACTAATAAATACTTATCGAACTCAAAATTTGACAGCAATTATATCGATGGAATCTTGAGAGTGATATAAAAAAATTCTTTTTGTTTCATTCAATATTGATCAAAATAACATTGTCAGATGGCTAACCGAAGTCTAAGTGTCACTGAAACCCTTCTCAAATATGTTTTTTGGGTTGACCAGATAGGCTTGGTAAACCCAGCAATTTTGCACACCAATTTGGAGGGAAATTTGAGAGGGGGGATTTTTTTCAATTTTAAATTTGGAGGGAGAGAAATTTAAGAGAAAATAAATTTAAGAGGGAAACTTTAGATTGTTTTAGACGAAAATTTATTTCTGGAAAGTGTGGACATTAATATTATAATTATTATATATTATTATAATTATTATTATATTATAGTAATATGTATGATTGTTATTATTAGATATAATATAGTTATAAATATAATAATAATTATTATAACTAAATATAATATAGTGATATATATGATATATAATAATATTATTAAATATATATAGTAGTATTATATCATTAAACTATTATATATAATAATATATATGGTTATTATTATTACTAAATCTATAATCTAGTAACATATATGATTATTATTGTTATATAATCTAACAATATATTATTATTATATTAAAATATACAATATTATATAATTATTAAATATAATATTCTCACAAAATGTATCAGTTCGATGCATTTCATGACAACATATGTCCCTAGGGCCACTATTGATCCCTTTCGACGCATTTCCAAAGGGTCACTAGCAGTCCTAGGGATATACATTGTCATGGAATGTGTCGAAAGGGGTGACCCCCTTCCACACATATGAACGATTCTAATATGTCCCTAGGGGTCTTAGGACCCGTAGGGACATATGTCATCATGTAATGGGTCGAAAGGGGTCATAGGTCACCCTATGACCCCTTTCGACCCATATGAATGATTCTAATATGTCTTGGGGACATATGTCATTATGGAATGGGTTGAAGGGCGTCATAGGTCATCTTATGGCCCCCTTTGACCCATATGAATGATTCTAATATGTCCTTAGGGGTCCTAGGACCCCTAGGGACATATGTTGTCATAGAATGGGTCGAAGGGGCTCATAGGTCACCCTATGACCCACTTTGACCCATATGAATGATTCTAATGTTTTCCAAGGGTACTAGGACCCCTCGGGACATATGTCATCATGTAATGGATCGTCAACCCATATAAACGATTCTTAAATGTCCCTAGGACCCCTAGGGACATATGTCATCATGGAATGGGGCGAAAGGGACCTATGACCCCATTCAACCAATATATATGATCCTAATATGTCCCTAGGGGTCTTAGGACTCCTAGGAAAATATGTCATCATGGAATGGGTTGAAAGGGGTCATAGGTCACCCTCTGACCCCCTTCGACCCATATGAATGATTCTAATATGTCCCAAGGGGTCCTAGGACCCCTAGGGACATATGTCGTCATGGAATGGGTCGAAAGGGGTCATAGGTCACCTTATGACCCCCATCAACTCATATGAACTATTCTAATATGTCCCTAAGGGTCCTAAGGCCCCTAGGGACGTATGTCATCATGGAATTGGTTGAAAGGGGTCATAGGTAACCCTCTAACCCCCTTCGACCCATATGAATGTTTCTAATATGTCACTTGGGGTCCTAGGATCCCTAGGGACATATGCCGTTATGTAATGGGTCGAAAGGGGTCATAGGTCACCCTATTACCCCCTTCAACCCATATGAACAATTATAATATGTCTCTAGAGGTCCTAAGACCCCTACGTACATATGTCATCATGGAATGTGTCAAAGGGGGTCATAGGTCACCCTACGAACCCCTTTGACCTACATGAATGATCTTAATATGTTGTTGGGGGTCCCAGGACCCCGAGGGATATATGTTGTCATAGAATGGGTCGAAACCTATGACCCCCTTCCACCCATACGAATGATTCTAATATGTCTTTAGGAATCCTAGGACACCAAGGGATATATGTTATCATGTAATGGGTCGAAGGGGGTCATACATCATCCTATGACCCCTTTCAAACCATATGAATGATTCTAATATGTCCCTACGTGTCCTAGGACCCCTAGGGACATATGTCGTCATGGAATGGGTCGAAAGGGGTCATAGGATATGAACAATTCTAATATGTCCCTCGGGGTCCTAGGACCCCTAGGGACATATGTCATCATGGAATAGCTTGAAGGGGGTCATAATGTTGGAAATAGAGATGGAGTAACTGAGAGGGGAGGGGTGAATCAGTTACCACAAAAATAAATTCACAGATCCTTAGATGTCTTAAAATATAGCTGCTACTGAAACTTGATAGATGTTCTGATAACTTATTAAGTATTTAAAGTGATAACATGCATACATAAAGAAATAACATGAACAAAAGAGACACCATATTTAACATGGAAACTCAATTTGGAAAAAACCACCAAGTAACTAGTTACCAATTTTCACTCTTCTAAAGTGAGCCCTGTTAGGAGCCAACCCTGTTAAAGGTTACAAAACACACTGTTAGGTGTGACCTTGTTAGAGGATTTAATCACCTTGTTAGAAGTGGCCTTGTCAGAGGTCTTTGAAACAATTCAACTGAATTGTGACCTTGTTAGAGGATTTACAAAATGGCTGTCAAACCAACTCTATTAAAAGATTTTGAATCACTATTACAATGATTAGAAAGCAACAATGTAGTGATCTGAAATATATGCAACTTATCTTTGCTGAACACAGATCTCTATTCTGCTTCACTATATCCTCATTGATCGAATGCAACTTTGCAGCTTCATAGGGATATCTAATCCTTCCTCAATATTTGCTCATATATTTTCTTATTCATACATTCGCACTTTTATGCATCCACACTCTTCCACACTATGAATTCACAACTTGAACTTTCATATATATCTTACAGATTGTCAAGTCAGCTCAATTACAAATTACAACAACTGAAAAACATAAATTAGTCAGCTGCACAAAATAATTAAACTTAATTCTTTAGAACAATAAAATCCTTCCCTGCCCGACCCAGCTCGGTGACCACTGCTCCAGAATGGTTCTCCCAGTGTTAGCCAAGTGAAGCTCGGTGAACACTGCAAATCTTGCAACTTTCTTTGGTGACCAAGTTAACTCGGTAAATACTGACCTTCCTTCGTTTACCAAGTGAGTTCGGTAAAAGCTAACCTTTGTTCACTTACCGAGTGAGCTCGGTAAAGGGTAACCTTTCTTCGCTTACCAAGTGAACTCGGTAAAAGCTAACTTTTCTTCAATGATCAAGTGAACTCGGTAGACACTGAACTCGGTAAACATTGACTTTCCCTTTGTTAACCTTGGGAGCTCAGTTAACATTAAATTTCTGCTACAAAATTCTTTGATGCTCGAGTGAGCTTGGTAATAGCTAACTTTCTGTGTAACGTTCAAGAACGCTCGGTAGTCACTATAAATTACTTTGCTAATCGTCTAAGCTCAGTAGATTATGTCTAATGGATGATATGACATTTGTGCAACATCAAAGATAATAGACAATTAACAATTCTATCCAACAATCTCCCTCTTTGGCATTGATGGCAACACATGTCATAGGAAAAATGAAATTTGAAAAAAAGTCTTTCTCTTATATGGAAACACAACATGTCAACATAACAATTCTCTTTTAAGATGGAAAATTCTCCCTCTTACATTAATCTCCCTTTGTGAAGGAATTACATAGCAAACTCTTTATCTTAAACAAATTTCAGAGAGATATGACGGTAAAACTCTCCCTCTTTGACAACACATGCCAAAGACAACTCAACTCAAATGAATTTTAGTGTATCTTTAGTACTAATTCATATGCAATATTTCTTAGTTATGCTGCATCAACTGATAGATCTTCAATATGGTATGAGTTGATGCATCACTAAAGCTTTATTTTAGTGAACTTCAGATAGGGGAGTGACCCCTAACTTACCTCTTATATACAAGAATGCATCCTTAGGTAATGGTTTTGTGAATATGTCAGCAATTTGGTCATTTGTATGAACATATTCCAATCTAATCTTCTTATCTTGCACCAATTCTCTGACAAAATGATATTTTATTGCAATGTGCTTGGTTTTGGAATGCATCACTGGATTCTTAGATATGTTGATTGCACTTGTATTATCACAGAACATAACAATTGGTTCTTTCATTTCCATCTTCACGCCTTCCAACAACTATTTAAACCAAAAAATATTAGAATAGTTTACTGCTGCAGCAACATATTCTGCCTCTGCAGTAGATTAGAATGTACAATTCTGCTTTTTGCTTGTCCAAGAAATCAATCTCTTTCCAAGAAAGAATGGACCTCCACTTGTACATTTTCTATCATCAAGGTTTCTTGCCCAATCAGCATCAATAAATTCTTTCAAATCCAAATTTCTTCCAGACTTATACCATAAACCATACTCTTTAGTTCCTTTTAAATATCTCATTATTCTTTTGATTGCCATCATGTGATTTTCTCTTAGTTTTGCTGAAAATCTTGCTACAATACCAACTGCAAGGGCAATATCTAGTCTAGTATGAACTACATACTACAATTTTCCAATCATAGATCTATACAATGTTTTATCTACTTCATTTGATTCATCTTCCATGGTAAATTTTAATCTGGTACACATAGGAGTCCCAACTGGTTTGCAATCTTCCATTCCAAACTTTTTCAATATCTCCTTGATGTACTTTGATTGAGTGATGTAGATACTATTTTTATTCTGTTGAATTTGAAGACCAACAAAGAATTTGATCTCACCAAACATAGACATTTCAAATTCCTTGTTCATTTGTTCTAAGAATTCTTTACATAGATCATCATTCTCTGTGAAAATAGTATCATCTACAAATATTTCTACCAAGACAATTTTATTATCTGGTCCTTCTTTAATATACAAGCTACTATTATCATTAGTTCTTTGAAAACCAATCTGAATAAGATAGTTATGCAATCTTTCATACCATGCTCTAGGGGCTTGTTTCAGACCGTACAATGCTTTTTGTAATTTGCAGACCATGTTCTTCTTATTTGGATCAACAAAACTTTCAAGTTGTTCAATGTAAACCTCTTCATCTAGTATACCATTGAGGAATGCTGACTTGACATCCATCTAATAAAATTTGAATCCTTTGTGAGCAGCATATGCTAGTAAGGTTTTGACTCCTTCCAATCTTGCAACAGGAGCAAAAGTTTCTCAAAAGTCTATTCCATCTTCTTGAGCATATCCTTTGCATACTAGTCTAGCTTTGTTTCTTGATACTTTACCATCTTCATCCAACTTGTTTTTGAATACCCACTTAGTTCCAATCACATTTTTGTCTTTAGGTCTGGGTACAAGAGTCCATGTCTTGTTTTTCTCTATTTTCTCTATTTCTTCATTCATAGCTTCAATCCAACTATCATTTTTCAATGCATCTTTGATATTTCTAGGTTCAAAATCAGCAAGTACATAAGTACCTTTCAGCTTATTTCTTGTCATGGTTCCTTCAGATTTATCTCCAATGATATGATCTGCTGAATGATGTCTCTTGACATACTTACTAATACAAGTTCCTTGCCTTTTGAATGGATTTCATTATTATCTTCTTGCATTTCAACTTTAGGCTCTATCTGTTCTAGCTCGGTAGATATTTTCTCGGTAGACACTTGCTCAATAAACACTTGCTCGGTAGACACTTGCTCAGTAGACACTGAATTTAACTTGATTTGCTGTGGCTCGGTTTGAACTTCCTATAACTCGGTTACAGATGACTCGGGAGTAGAAGTTTCTTGATTCTCAAATGTAACTATTACTGTATCAGGTTCACTAAAGATAAACCTTTTATAATCTTTTGGTTCCCTTTTTCTTTTTTCTTCAGTCCTTTCTGCAAACTCATCAGCTTTCACATGTGCACTTTCTATGACTTTGTGAGTAGACAAGTTCAAACATCTATATGCCTTACTTTTGCATGAGTACCCAAACAATATACCTTCATCACCTTTTACATCAAATTTTCTTTTTCTAGATTCTTTCAAAATGTAACATTTACTTCCAAATACTTTAAGGTAACTTACATTAGGTTTATAGCCATACCATAACTCATAGGGGGTTTTGAATGAGTCTTTCTTTAGTTGTACTCAGTTCAAGGTATAGAATGTAGTGCTGATTGCTTCCTTCCAGTATTTGATAGCAATGCTCTTTTCAATCATTAAAGTTCTTGCACAATCTATGATGGATCTGTTTCTTCTTTCAGCTATTCCATTTTGTTGGGGTGTTCTAGGGGCTGATACCTATCTTTTGATTCCTTTTTCAATGCAAAAGTTATTGAATTCATGTGAAATGAATTCTCCACCTCTATTTGACCTCAAGCATTTTAATCTTTTTCCTGTTTCCTTTTCTACTCTGGCCAAATACCATTTAAACTTTTCAAATGCTTCTGATTTATTTCTTAGATACATGACTGTTATCATTCTTGAGTAATCATCAACAAAAAGAATGAAGAATTTTTCTCCAGTATAACTTTCAATTCCAATGGGTCCACATAAATCAGTATGCACAATTTCTAATATATCTTCAGACTGATAGTTTTTACTTTTAAAACTAGTCTTTCCTATCTTTTCAATCTGGTAATTTTTGCATAGACTGATCTCAGGTTTCTTTATGTTGGGAATCCCTCTTACTTTCCTAAATTTGCTTATCTTTACCAGATTATCAAAGTTTACATGACACAACCTTTTATGCCATAACCAACTTTCTTCAACTTGAGCAATGAAACATGAACATTCACTTAGTTCAAGATAGAACAAGTTACCTTTAGTTTGAATACCTGATCCAATCAGCTTTCCTTTCCCATCCAGTAGTCTTGCTTTACCATGCATGAATTCTACTTTGATTCCATTATTGAGTAGTTGTGCCACACTTAACAGATTATACTTTAGTCTTTCTACCCAATAGGCATTATCACATATAAGTTCTTTGGTTAGAGAGATTCTTCCTCTTCTTTTTATACAACAAGGTTCATTGTTACCAAATCTTACACTGCCACCATCATAGTCTTCAAAGTATTCAAACTTAGTTTTGTCGCCAGTCATGTGATGAGAATAACCACTATCTATGATCCATGTATCATTTTTTCTCATATGAGAAATGAGTTCCATCTCCTCATCATTATCAGATTCATCTTTCACAATAATGTAGACAATCTCATCTTCTTCATCATTAGAATCATTACAATCTTTAGCCATAAAACATGTTTTCTTACCTTTGTCCTTGAATGATCTGAAGTCTTTCTTGCCATTCCATTTGTGATCTTTCTTCTCATCTTTCTTCTGCTTGTTTGGACACCTAGTAGCAATATGGCCAACTTCTTCACATGAAAAACAGATTAGAAGTACTTTACCTTTGTATTTTCCTCTGCCTCTAGAATACTTCCTTGCTAAAAGGGCTTCAATTACTTCAAAATCACTGTCTGAACTTTGGCCTAATTCATCTTCACTTTTTGACTGAGATTTCTTTTTTCCTTTCTCCTTGAGTGAAAGTTTGGCTTCAAATGCTGATTCACTATTCTTGGAAACTAGAACATAGTTATCAAAGTTGTCCAGTTCAAATGTAGTCAATCTTCCAATTATAGCCTATAGATTTATCTTGTGGTTTGCTTCACATCTTCTTCCTTGAATTGCAAAAACTCTGATTGCATAAATGGGAAGTAGAGTTCTGAGAACTTTACTTATAACTGTCTCTTCAATGATATCTCCTCCAGAAGCTTTGATTGCACTGACACATGCTTTAACTCTTTCAACATATTTTGCAATGTTTTCATCCTTTCTCATTCTCATTTGATCAAATAATCCTCTTAGACTTTCTGTTTTGGCTCTTCTAACATTATCATCTCCTTCATAGATCTCTTTTAGCTTTTCCCACATTTCAAAGGCAGATTTACAGTCTTTGATATCATCAAATTCTTCATAACTCAGAGCAGATGCTATATCTATCATCATAATGTTGTGAGTCTTCTTTTCAGCAATATCATTGACAGATAGTGTACCAGCTGGTTCTGCATATTTTTCATCAAGGTACTTCAGTCTTGTATCATCAATGGATGCTAGGTGAAGTCTCATTAGTCCTTGCCATGCTAAAAAGTTATTTTTGTTAAGTCTTGGGATTTCCCTTTTCTAAGACATCCTAATCTTTGGCTTAGATCCTTGAAATCTTATCCTGCAAGCACCAAAAGCTCTGATACCAATTGTTGGAAATAGAGATGGAGTAATTGAGAGGGGAGGGGTGAATCAGTTACCAAAAAAATAAATCCATAGATCCTTAGATGTCTTAAAATATAGCTGCTACTGACACTCAGTAACCACACAAATAAATGCTAAAACTTGATAGATGTTTTGATAACTTATTAAGTATTTAAAGTGATAACATGCACACATAAAGAAATAACATGAACACAAGAGACACCATATTTAACGTAGAAACCCAATTTTGAAAAAACCACCAAGTAACTAGTTACCAAGTTTCACTCTTCTAAAGTGAGCCCTGTTAGGAGCCAACCCTGTTAAAGGTTACAAAACACAGTGTTAGCTGTGACCTTGTTAGAGGATTTAATCACCTTGTTAGAAGTGGCCTTGTCAAAGGTCTTTGAAACAATTCAACTGAATTGTCACCTTGTTAGAGGATTTACAAAATGGCTGTCAAACCAACTCTGTTAAGAGATTTTGAATCACTGTTACAATGATTAAAAAGAAACAATGAAGTAATCAGAAATATATGCAACTTATCTTTGCTGAATACAGATCGCTGTTCTGCTTCACTAGATCCTCATTGATCGAATGCAACTTTGTAGCTTCATAGCAATATCTAATCCTTCCTCAATATTCGCTCATATATTTGCTTATTCATACTTTCACACTTTTATGCATCCACACTCTTCCACACTATGAATTCACAACTTGACCTTCATATATATCTTACATATTGTCAAATCGGCTCAATTACAAGTTACAACAACTAAAAAACATAAATCCGTCGGCTACACAAAACAATTAGACTTAATTCTTTAGAATAATAAAATCCTTCGCTGCCCGACCCAGCTCGGTGACCACTGCTCCAGAATGTTTTCCCTGGTGTTAGCCAAGTGAAGCTCAGTGAACACTGCAAACCTTACAACTTCCTTTGGTGACTGAGTTAACTTAGTAAATACCGACCTTCCTTCATTTACCGAGTGAGCTCGGTAAAAGCTAACCTTTCTTCGCTTACCGAGTGTGCTCGGTAAAGGCTAACCTTTCTTCGCTTACCAAGTGAACTCAGTAAAAGCTAACATTTCTTCGATGACCAAGTGAACTCGGTAGACATTGAACTCGGTAAACATTGACTTTCCTTTTATTAACCTTGGGAGCTTTGTTAACATTAACTTTCTGCTACAAAATTCTTTGATGCTCAAGTGAGCTCGGTAAGTGCTAACTTTTTGTGTAACGTTTAGAAATTCTTGGTAGTCACTATAAATTACTTTGCTGACTATCTGAGCTGGGTAGATTCTGTCTGATGGCTAATATGACATTTGTGTAACATCAAAGATAATACACAATTAACAATTGTATCCAACACATAGGTCACCCTATGACCCTGTTCGACCGATATGAACAATTCTAATATATTCTTAAGGGCCATAAGTTCCCTATGAATGATTCTAATATGTCCCTAGTGGTCCTAGGACCCTTAGGGACATATATCATTATGTAATGGGTTAAAAGGGGTCATAGGGTGACCTATGACCCCCTTTGATGCATATGAACGATTCTAATATTTTTCTGAGAGTCCCAAGACCTCTAGGAACATATGTCATCATGGAATGTGTCCTATGACCCCCTTCAACCCATATGAAAAATTCTAATATGGGACATATGTCATCATGTAATAGGTCAAAAGGGGTCATAGGTCACCCTATGACTCCCTTTGACCCATATCAATGATTCTAATATGTCCCTAGGAGTCGTAGGACCCCTAGCGACATATTTTGTCATGGAATGTGTCGAAGGGGGTCATAGGTCACCTTAAGACCCCCTTCGACCCATATGAATAATTTTAATAGGTCCTTAAGGGTCTTAGGACTCATAGGGACATATGTCATCATGTAATGGGTGGAAGGGTGTCATAGGTCACCCTATGACCCCCTTTGACCCATATGAACGATTCTAATATGTCATATAGTAGTCTTAGGACCTCTAGGGACATATGTCATCATGTAATGGGTCCAACGGGGTCATAGGATAAACTATGAAACCCTTTGAACCATATGAACAATTCTAATATGTGCCTAGGGATCATAGGACCCCTAGGGACATATGTCATCATGGAATCAGTTGAAAGGGGTCATAGGTCACCCTATGACCCCTTTTGACCCATATGAATGATTCTAATATGTCTTTAGGGGTCCTAGGACCTCGAGGGACATATGTCATCATGGAATATGTTGAAGGGGGTCATAGATCACCCTATGACCCCCTTGGACCCATATGAACGATTCTAATATGTCCCTAGGGTTCCTAAGACCCCTTGGGACATATGTCATCATGTAATGGGTTAAAGGCAGTAATAGGTCATCCTATGAACCCCTTTGACCAATATGAACAATTCTAATATCTCCTAAGGGGTCCTAGGACCCTTACAGACATATGTTATCATATGAATGATCCATATGAATGATTCTAACATGTCCCTAGGGGTCCTAGGAGCCCTAGTGACATATGTTGCCATGGAATGTGTCGAAGGGGGTCATAGGTCACACTATGATCCCTTTTGATCCATATGAATGATTCTAATATGACCCTAGGGGTCCGAGGACCCTTAAGTACATATCTCATCATAGAATGGGTCAAAAGGGTTCATTGGTCATGCTATGACCCCCTTCGACCCATATGAATGATTTTAATATGTCTTTAAGAGTCCTAGGAACTCTAGGGATATATGTCATCATCGAATATATCAAAAGGGGTCATAAGTCATCCTATGATGCCATTCGACCCATATGAACAATTCTAATATGTCCCTAGGGGTCCTAAGACCTCTAGGGTCATATGTTATCATGTAATGGTTCGAAAGGGGTCATAGGGTACCTATGACCCAATTCAACCCATATGAATGATTCTAATATGTCCCTAGCGATCCTAGGGCCCCTAGGAAAATATGTGGTCATGGAATGGGTCGAGAGTCCTATAACCCCCTTCAACCCATATGAATGATTATAATATGCCTCTAGGGGTCCTACAACCCCTAGGGACATATGTTGTCATTTAATGGGTCAAAAGGGGTCATAGATCACCCTATGACCCCATTTGACCAATATGAATGATTCTAATATGTCCCTAGGTATCCTAGAATCCCTAGGGACATATGTCATCATGGAATGAGTCAAAGGCCGTAATAGGTTGCCCTATTACCCCCTCCAACTCATATGAACGATTCTAATATGTCTCTAGGGTTCTTAGGACCCCTAGGGACATATCTCGTCATAGAATGGGTCGAAAGGAGTCATAGGTCACCCTATGACCCCCTTCAACTCGTATGAATGATTCTAATATATCCCTCAAGGTCATAGGACTCCTAGGGACATATGTCATCAAGAAATGGGTCAAATTTTCAATCCATATGAATGATTCTAATATGTCCCTAGGGGTCCTAGGACCTCTAGGGACATATGTCATCATGAAATGGGTCAAAAGGGGTCATAGGTTACCCTATGACCCCGTTCAACCCATATAAATGATTTTAATATGTCTCTAGGGGTCTTAGGACCCCTAGGGACATATATCATCATGTAATGGGTCGAAAGGGGTCATAGGTCACTCTATGACCCCCTTCTACCCATTTGAATGATTTTAATATGTTCCTAGGGGTCTTAAGACCCCTAGGGACATATGTCATCATGGAATGTGTCAAAAGGAGTCATAGGTCACCCTGTGACCCCCTTCAACCCATATGAACGATTCTAATATGTTCCTAGGTGTCCTAGGACCCCTAGAGACATATGTTGTCATGTAATGGGTCAAAAAGGGTCATAAGTCATCTTATGACCCCCTTCAACCCATATGAATGATTCTAATATGTCCTTAGGGGTCATAAGACCGCTAGTGACATATGTCATCATAGAATGTGTTGAAGAGGGTCATAGGGTGACCTATGATCCCCTTCGACCCATATGAACAATTCTAATATGTCCCTAGGGGTCCTAGGTATATGTCATCATGTAATGGGTGGAAGTGGGTCATAGGTCACCCTATCAACGCCTTCAACCCATATGAATGGTTTTAATATGTCCCTAAGAGTCCTAGGACCTCTAGAGACATGTCACCATGTAATGAGTTGACCCTTCGACCCATATGAATGATTCTAATATATCTCCAGGGTTCCTACGATCCCTAGGGACATATGCAATCATGTAATGGGTCAAAAGAGGTCATAGGTCACCCTATGACCCCGTGACTTATGACCCCCTTCAATCCATATGAATGATTCTAATATTTCCCTAGGGGTCATAAGACCCCTAGGGAAATATGTCATCATGGAATGGGTCAAAAGGGGTCATAGGTCACCCTAGGACCCCCTTCGACCCATATGAATGATTCTAATATGTCCCTAGGGGTTAGGACCTCTAAGGACATATGTTGTTATGTAATGGGTCGAAAGGGGTCATAGTTCACCCTATGACCCCCTTCGACGTATACGAATGATTCTAATATGTTCCTAGGCTTTTTAAGACCCCTTGGGACATATGTCATCATGTAATGGGTTGAAGGGGTTCATATGTCATCCTATGAGCCCCTTCGACCCATATGAACAATTCTAATATGTCGCTAGGGGCCCTACGACCTCTAAGGACATATGTCATCATGGAATGGGTCAAAAAAGATCATAGGTCATCCTATGACCTCCTTCAACCAATATGAATGATTCTAATATGTCCCTAGGGGTCCTAGAAACCCTATGACCCCATTCTACTCATATGAATGATTCTAATATGTTCCTAGGGGTCCTACGACCCCTAGGTACATATGTCATCATGGAATGGGTCGAAAGGGGTGATAGGTCACCCTATGACTCCCTTCAACCCATATGAATGATTATAATATGTCCCTACAGGTCCTAGGACCCCTAGGGATATATGTCATCATGAAATTGGTCAAAAAGGGTCATAGGTCACCTTATGACCCCCTTCAACCCATATGAACGATTCTAATATGTCCATAAGGGTCCTAGGGCCCTATGACCCCCTTCAACCCATATGAACAATTCTAATATGTCTGTAGGGGTCCTAGGACCCCTAGGGACATATGTTGTCATGAAATTAGTTTAAATGTGACCCATATGAATGATTCTAATATGTCCCTAGGGGTCCTAGGACCCCTAGGGACATATGTCATCATGTACTGGGTCGAATATGAACGATTCTTACATGTCTCTAGGGGTCATAGGACCCCCAAGTGTTGGAATTATAGATGAAGTAACTAAGAGGGGAGGGGTGAATTATTTACCACAAAAATAATTCCAAAAGTCCCTTAGATGTCTATAATGCTTACTTACTGTTGATACTCGGTAAACAATGCATGAATACTGTAACTTGGTAGATTAACTAGTTACTGATCATCTAGCATTCATAGTTATTAA
Source organism: Cupressus sempervirens (assembly GCA_028749045.1). Classification (NCBI taxonomy): domain Eukaryota; kingdom Viridiplantae; phylum Streptophyta; class Pinopsida; order Cupressales; family Cupressaceae; genus Cupressus; species Cupressus sempervirens. The sequence continues at coordinate 54,730,312 of CM053786.1, forward strand.
TATGCATGTAAAGGTTAAATAAATGAACACATGTGAAACTAGATTTAACGTGGAAACTCAATATGGTAAAAACCACCAAGTAACTAGTTACGAATTTTCACTCTTCTGAAGTAAGCCCTATTAGGAGCCAACCTTGTTAAAGGTTACAAATACACACTGTTAGGTGTGACCTTGTTAGAGGATTTAATCACCTTGTTAGGAGTGGGCTGGTTAGAGGTATTTAGAACAATTCAACTAAACTGTCACCTTGTTAGAGGATTTGCAAAATGGTTGTTTAAATCAACTGTATAAAGAGATTCTAGATTTACTGTTACAATGATTATAAAGCAACAATGAAGTGACCTGAATGATATGCAATTTATCTTTTGCTGATTATATATCTTTGTTATGCTTTACTGGATCCTTACTAATTAAATACAACTTTGCAGCTCCTCCAGGATATCTAATCCTTCATCAAAATTCTCTCAACATTTTCTTATTCCATTCACATGCATATATTCACACTCACCCTTGAATTCACAACTTGAACATCTATATATACCTTTTAGGTTATGAAGTTGGCTCAAATATAAGTTACAACAATTGAAAAAATCATTACAACAGTCAGCTACATTTATTGCACAAAATAATTGAACTTAATATAAAAAAAATCCTTCACTGGCCGACCCAGTTCGGTAACCATTGCTCTAGAATGGTTTTCTAGTGTTAACCAAGTGAGGCTTGGTAAACACTGCAAACTTTGTAAAAATCTTTTGGAGATCGAATGAACTCAGTTAGCACTGACCTTCCTTTTCTGACCTTGTGATCTCGGTAGAAACTAACTTTCTACTAGATTTCCTTTGATGGCTGAGTGAGCTTGGTAGACATTAACTTTTCTTTGTTAACCTTGGGAACTCAGTTAACCCTAACTTTTTTCTACAAAATCCTTTGATGCCCGAGTGAGCTCAGTAGACATTAACTTTTTTTCGTTAACCTTAGGAGCTTGGTTAACACTAACTTTCTGCTACACAATCTTTTGATGCCCGAGTGAGCTTGGTAAGAACTGACTTTATTGTGTAATGTTCAGGAACATTCGGTAGTCATTGTAAACTGCTTTGCTAATCATCTGAGCTTGGTAGACTCTATCTGATGATGAATATGAAATTTGTGTAACATCAAAGAAAATACACAATTAACAATTATATATAACAATCTCCCTCTTTGGCATTGATGGAAACACAACATGTCATAGCATAATGAAATTTTGAAAAAAAGTCTTTTTTGTTAGAACAACTTTCTATATTAGATAAAAAACTCTCCCTCTTGCAGTAATCTCCCTTTGTGAAGGAATTACATAGCAAACTCTTCCTCTCAAAAAAATTTCAGAAAGATATGACAGTAAAACTCTCCCTCTTTGACAACACATGCCAAAGACAACACAACTCAAATGAATTTTAATGTACCTATAGTAATAATTCATATGTAATATTTCCTGATTATGCTGCATCAACTAATAGATCTTTAACTTGGTATGTGTTGATGCATCACTAAAACTTAATTTTAGTGAACTTCAAATATGGGAGTGACCCCTAACTTACCTCTTAGATATAATAATGCATCCTTAGGTAATGGCTTTATGAATATGTCAGCAAGTTGTTCCTTTGTATGGACATATTCCAATCTCATTTCATTATCTTGCACCAATTTTCTGACAAAATGATATTTTATTACAATGTGCTTGGTTTTGGAATGCATCACTGGATTCTTAAATATGTTGATTGCACTTATATTATCATAGAACATAACAACTGGTTATGTGATTTCCACCTTCATGTCTTCCAATAACTATTTAAACCAAACAATATTAGAACAGTTTACTAATGCAACAACATATTTTGCCTCTACTGTAGATTGGGATGTACAATCCTGCTTTTTGCTTGTCTAAGAAACCAACCTTTTTCCAAAAAAGAATGCTCCTCCACTTGTGCTTTTTTTTTCATCAAGGTTTCCTACCCAATCAGCATCGGTAAACACTTTCAAAGCCACATTACCTCCAAATTTATACCATAAGCCATAATCTTTAGTTCCTTTCAAATATCTCATTATTCTTTTGATTGCCATTATGTGATTTTCTCTTAGTTTTGCTGAAAATCTTGCTACAATACCAACTGCAAGGGCAATATCTAGCCTAGTATGAACTACATACTGCAACTTTCCAATCATAGATCCATACAATCTTTGATCTACTTCTTTTGATTCATCTTCTTTGGTAAGTTTTAATCCAATACACATAAGAGTCCCAACTGGTTTACAGTCTTCCATACCAAACTTTTTCAATATCTCTTTGATATATTTTGATTGAGTGATGTAGATACCATTTTTATTCTACTGAATTTGAAGACCAACAAAGAATTTGATCTCACCAAACATAGACATTTCAAATTCCTTGTTCATTTGCTCTGAAAATTCTTTGCAAAGATCATCATTCCCTATGAAAATAATATCATCTACAAATATTTCTACCAAGACAATCTTATTATTTGGTCCTTCCTTTATATACAAGCTACTGTTATCATTAGTTCTTTGAAAACCAATCTGAATAAGATAGTTATGCAATCTTTCATATCATGCTCTAGGGGCTTGTTTCAGACCATACAATGCATTGTGTAATTTGCAGACCATGTTCTTCTTATCTGAGTCAACAAAACCTTTAGGTTGTTCAATGTAAACCTCTTCATCTAGTATACCATTGAGGAATGTTGACTTGACATCCATCTGATAAACTTTGAATCTTTTGTGAGCAACATATGCAAGTAAGGTTCTGACTCTTTCCATTCTTGCAATAGGAGCAAAAGTTTCTCTATAGTCTATTCTTTCTTCTTGAGCATATCCTTTGCATACTAGTCTAGCTTTGTTTCTTGATACCTTACCATCTTTAGTCAACTTATTTCTGAATATCCAATTAGTTCCAATCACATTTTTATCTTTAGGCCTAGGTACAAGAGTCCATGTCTTGTTTTTCTCTATCTGCTCTATCTCTTCATTCATAGCCTCAATCCAACTATCATTTCCCAATGCATCTTTGATATTTCTAAGTTTAAAATCACCAAGTAAACAAGGACCTTTCAATTTACTTCTTGTCATGGTTCACTCATATTTGTCTTCAATGATCCGATCTACTGAATGATGTCTCCTGACATATTTTGCTAATATAAGTTCCTTGCCTTTTGAATGAATTTCGTTGTTATCATCTTGTATTTCAACTTCAGGTTATGACTATTCTGGCTCAGTAGATATTGGCTCAGGTCCTTCAGACTTGGTAAACACTTTCTTGGTAGTATCTGAATGTAATTCGAGTTGTTGTAGCTTGGTTTGAACTTCCTATAACTCAATTACTGATGACTTGAGAGTAGAAGATTCCTGATTGAATGGTACTATATCAGGTTCAATGAAAAAAAATCTTCTATAATCTTCTGGTTCCCTTTTGCTTTTTTCTTTAGTCCTTTCTACAAACTCATCAACTTTCACATGTACACTTTCTATGACTTTGTAAGTAGACAAGCTCAAACATCTATACGCTTTACTTTTGCAAGAGTATCCCAAAAATATTCCTTCATCACTTTTCACACCAAATTTGTCTTTTCTAGATTCTTTCAAAATGTAACATTTACTTCTAAATACTTTTAGATAACTTACATTAGATTTATAGCCATACCATAGCTCATAGGGAGTTTTGAATGAGTCTTTTTTTAGCTGTACTTAGTTCAAGGTATGAACTATAGTGCTGATAGCTTCCTTCCAGTATTTGATAGAAATGCTCTTTTCAATCATTAGTGTTCTTGCACAATCCATGATAGATCTGTTCCTCCTTTTAGCTACTCCATTTTGCTCAAGAGTTCCAGGGGCTGATACCTGTCTTTTGATTCCTATTTTTATGCAAAAGTTATTGAACTCATGTGAAATGGATTCTCCACCTCTGTCTGACCTCAAACATTTTAGTCTTTTCCCTATTTCCTTTTCTACTTTGACCAAATACCATTTGAATTTCTCAAATGCTTCTGATTTGTTCTTTAGATACATGACACTCATCATTCTTGAGTAGTCATCAAAAAAAAGAATGAAAAACTTTTCTCTAGTATAGCTTTCAATTCCAATGGGTCCACATAAATCAGTATGCACAATTTCTAATATATTTTCAGACCGATAGTTTTTACATTTAAAACTAGTTTTTTCCATTTTACCAATCTAACAATTCTTGCATAGACAGACCTCAAGTTTCTTTATGTTAGGAATGCCTCTTACTTTCTTGAATTTTCTTATCTTCACCAAATTATCAAAATTGACATGACACAACCTTTTATGCCATAACCAACTTTCTTCAACTTGAGCAATAAAACATGAACATTCACCTAGTTCAAAATAGAACAAGTTACCTTTAGTTTGAGTGCTTGATCCAATCACCTTTCCTTTGCCATCCAGGAATCTTATTTTTCCATGCATGAATTCTACTTTGAATCCATTATTGAGTAGCTATGCCACACTCAACAAATTATGCTTTAGTCCTTCTACCCAATAGGCGTTATGACATATAAGTTCTTTGGTTAGAGAGATTCTTCCTCTTCCTTTTATGTAATGAAGTTTATTATTACCAAACCTTACACTACCACCATCATAGTCTTCAAAATATTCAAACTTAGTTTTATCACCAGTCATCTAATGAGAACAACCACTATCTATGATCTATGTATCATTTTTGCTCATATGAGAAATGAGTGCCATTTCTTCATCATTATCAGACTCATCTTTTTAAGCAATGTAAACAATTTCATATTCTTCTTCATCATTAGAATCATTATAATCTTTAGCCATAAAACATGTTTTCTTACCTTTATTCTTGAATGATTTGAAGTCTTTCTTGCAATTGTACTTGTAGCCTTTCTTCTCATCTTTTCTCTACTTGTTTGGGCACTAGTAGCAATATGACCAAGTTTTTCACATGAAAAATAGATTAGAGGAACTTTACCATGAAAAATAGATTAGAGGAACTTTACCTTTATATTTTCCTTTGCCTCTAAAATATTTCCTTGCTAGTAGAGCTTCAATCACCTCAAGATCACTGTCTGAACTTTGGTCTGATTCATCTTCACATTTTGACTGAGATTCTTTTTTTTTTCTTGCTTTTCTCCTTGAGTGAAATCTTGGCTTCAAATGCTAATTCAATGTTCTTGGAAGCTAGAACATAGTTGTCAAAGTTGTTGAGTTCAAATGCAATTAATCTTTCAACTATGGCCTCTAGATTTATCTTATGATTTGTTTCACATCTTCTTTCTTGAATTGTAGAGAATTTAATTACATAAATGGGTAGTAATGTTCTAAGAACTTTACTTATAACTATCTCCTCCTTGATATCTCCTCCAGATGCTTTGATTGCACTGACATATGCTTTGACTCGTTCAACATATTTTGCAATATTTTCATCCTCTTTGATCCTCATCTGATCAAATTATCCTCTTAGACTTTTTTCTTTGGCCCTTGTTACATTATCATCTCCTCTATAGATTTATTTTATCTCCTCCCACATTTCAAAGGTAGATTTTTAGTCCTTGATGTCATCAAATTATTCATAACTCAGAGCAAATGCTACATCTATCATCATAATGTTGTGGGTCTTCTTTTTAGCAATATCATTGACAGATAGTGTACCAACTAGTTCTACATATTTTTCATCAAGATATTTTAGTCTTGTATCTCCAATAGAAGCTAGATGAAGTCTCATCAACTCTTGCCATGCTGAGAAGTTGTCCCTGTTAAGTCTTGGAATTTTCCTCTTATAAGACATCCTGATCTTTGGCTTGGATCCCTGAAATCTTATCTTGTAAGCACCAATTGCTTTGATACCAATTTTTGGAAATATAGATGAAGTAATTGAGAGTGGAGGGGTGAATTAGTTACCACAAAAATAATTTCAAAAATCCCTTAGATGTCTATAATGCTTACTTACTGCTGATACTCGGTAAATAGTGCAGGAATAGTGTAACTCAATAGATTAACTAGTTATTGATCATCTAGCATTCATAGTTATTAATATGCATGCAAAGGTTAAATAATTGAACACAAGTGACACCAAATTTAACATGAAAACTCAATATGGGAAAAACCACCAAGTAACTAGTTACCAATTTTCACTCTTCTAAAGTGAGCCCTATTAGGAGCGAATCCTCTTAAAGGTTACAAATACACATTGTTAGGTGTGAACTTGTTAGAGGATTTAATCACCCTGTTAGGAGTGGCCTAGTTAGAGGTCTTTAGAACAATTCAACTAAACTGTCATCTTGTTAGAGGATTTGCAAAATGGCTGTTTAAACCAACTTTGTAAAAAGATTCTAGATTTATTGTTACAATGATTATAAAGCAACAATGAAGTGACCTGAATGATATGCAACTCATCTTTTTCTTATTACAGATCTCTGTTATGCTTTAATGGATCCTTACTGATCAAATACAACTTTGCAACTCCTCTAGGATATCTAATCCTTCATCAAAATTCGCTCAACATTCACTTATTCCATTCACATCCATATATTCACACTCACCCTTGAATTCACAACTTGATCATCTATATATACCTTTCAGATTATCAAGTCAGCTCAAATATAAGTTACAACAACTAAAAAAATCATTACACTAGTTGGCTACATTTATTGCACAAAACAATTGAACTTAATATTAAAAAAATCGTTCACTGGCTGACCTAGTTTGATAACCACTGCTCCAGAATAGTTTTCTAGTGTTAACCAAGTGAAGCTTTGTAAACACTACAAACACTATAAAATTCCTTTGGAGACTGAATGAACTTGGTTAGCACTGACATTCCTTTGCTGACCTTGTGAGCTCAGTAGAAACTAACTTTCTGCCACATTTCCTTTGATGACCGAGTGAGCTCAGTAGACATTAAATTTTCTTCATTAACCTTGGGAGCTCGATTAACATTAATTTTTTGCTACAAAATCCTTTGATGCCCAAGTGAGCTAGATAGACATTAATTTTTCTTTGTTAACCTTAGGAGCTCAGTTAACACTAACTTTTTGCTACACAATCTTTTGATGCCCGAGTGAGCTCGGTAAGAACTGACTTTACTATGTAATGTTCAAGAACGTTTGGTAGTCATTGTAAATTACTTTGCTAATCATTTGAGGTCAGTAGACTTTGTCTGATGACTGATATGACATTTGTGTAACATCAAAGACAATACACAATTAAGAATTGTATCCAACACTAGGGACATATGTCATCATTGAATGTGTCAAAGGAGCCATAGGTCACCCTATGACCCCCTTTGACCCATATGAACGATTCTAATATATCCCCAGGGGTCCTAGGACCCCTAGGATATATATATATATATATATATATATATATATATATATATATATTTTATATATTATTATATATTAATAACATAGGTCATAATAATAATAATATATTATAGATTATAATAATAATAAAACATATTAATAACACACATATATATATAATATTAATTATTTTATTTAATAAAAATATATTAAATATGATAATTAAATAATATATATTATATTTATAGATTATAATAATAATAACATAATATATTATTATATATTAATAGATTATATATTATATCTTTACGTTACGTTAACATATATATTATATTATATAATATTATATCTTTACATAGTCATAGAAATCAAATAACTTATAACTCACAAACTCAAATTATATCATAACCCACAAATTTCTTTTTCCCTCCAAATTTTTTTGGACGGGTATCGAATATTCGATTTGATATCGGATATTTGATATGAAATTGGATATCGGAGATATTGGCATGATTTTCCCTGAATATTCCCTGTCACTACAAACTTGACAACATCACTTTTTGGGGGTCTTTTTCATGAGTTTTACAAAAATTCATGTTTTGGGCCCCAACCAACCGAATATTTTTTGATAATATAACTCTAGGTGTTTGATATTGTCATCTGAATGGGGAGCAACAGTCGTCGAAAGGTTAAACGCAAAAGGAAGGTATCCAATGAAGACATTGTGGCATGTAGGGAAAGGGACAAAATGGAACACCAAAGGAAAAGACATGGTATCTTAAATGTCAATCAAGTTAATGATGAATTAGTTGAACGTGAGATCATAGAGTCAGAGAATGAATATGTGTAGTTGAGGAATGCAAATGTACCTATTGAAAACGATAATGTCAAAATTGAAAATTTAGAGAATAAAAATTTCAAGGACGAAACACTACCAGGTCATAATGTAAATTGCATAATTGACCATGGCAAACATGATAATGCAGAGGAACCTAATGCACAAGAACCTTACATATCTCCTAATTATAATCAACATGAAGGTTCTAGAACACCAAAATGGATAATTAAAATTAATGAAACGATTATTACTAGTTTGGAAGGGAAAAAATCAGAAAGAACCATTCAGTTATGGGCTTCGAGACTATATAAGATGTTTTTCGGCAACAAGACAGTGGTGGAGCAATGCCAGCTTTTCATGCACTTATTAAAGATGCAAAAGATGAGACCCATGCTTTCCAAATTGAAGATTCATGTCAATAAAAAGTTGGAAAGAAATGCCATTATTGTGAAGAATCTTTTCAGTGCTCTCAATAACATTGAAAAAAATAGCAAGGAGAAGGATAACAGAGCTGCTTGAAGGGTTATTACAACCTCTTCGGTAAGTCATCATTTGAGAAAGGGTAGATATATGAGACAAACTTATATTAATTTGAATCTAAATCATACTACTTTGAGAAGAGCACTTAGTCGATGAGAGAAAATTGATGATGCTCTTCAAAATGAAACATGGGCATTTGGTGGGAGACTTCCACATTTTGATAAGAAGCTATCTGATGATGTGAAGGAAGAAATTACACAGTTTTGGCACTCTAGCTCATGAGTATTACCCAATGCTAAAGATGTGTTAAAGTTGAGAATTGAGTTCAAAGACTGTACACCACATCCTAAACACTATTTGGAGGTAAGTCAAACTATATTATTTAAACAATTTAGAGAGATTCATCCAAGTCTTCATATATCATAAAGGGCTTTCGAATGTTTGAAGCCATTTTATTGTGTGCCACTCAAAATTCAAAATACATGTTGAGTTTTCTATGCACCATGAACTATTATGCTCCATCCATTCTACTTTTCATAGTAAAGAATTGTTGGAGGATTGTGGTGCTAGTGGGGTTCCAAAATCATCAAGAGACTTGCTAGATCAACTTTTATGTCATAGAATTGATAGTTGTTTCTTTTATAGAAATGCTTTCTTAAATGAGAAGTGTTTAAAATGTGGTGACTTATCCAAGTTTGATACATGTTTTCATGAGGGGTGTGAACAAGATCTTGGAAAGATAGTAGTGAAAAAATGGGTATATGAAATGGTGAAATACACATTGAAGAGTGGGGGTGAGAGCTCTAGATGTAAATTGGTTGGAAAAGATATTAGTGTGGCTAGTTTTATTTCAGATTTCAAGGAAATTTTTTTTTACAAGTATGCAAGACATAGTCACAGGTTTCAGTGGTTGGATCAACAATTTAGAATGTGTAAGGAGACTTTTCCCATTGGCACTATTATATCAGTTGTTGATTTTGCTGAGAACTACACATTGCAACCTCAAAATGAGACACAATCTTAGTATTACAACTCCATTTAGATTGTTATTTTCGTTCACATAACATATAGACATGCCCCTAATAGTGCGGAAGATAATTGAAAGATTATTAGAGAGTATCATTTTTATATGAGTGATTATAGATCTCACTCTCACGAGTTTGTGCAACATTGTTTTGAGAATTATTTTGATTTCTTACATGAGCATGCAATTGCTATGGATAGACATATCATTTGGTTAGATAACTGTACAGGTCAATTCAAGAATGCTCGCATGTTTTATTGGTTGTGTAGGATGCATGTAGATGGTGGGGGGGGGTGCCTCATATTTGGAGATTTTTTGAGTCCAGCCATGGAAAAGGGGAACATGATGGAGCGCGAGCATGTGTGAAGAGAGCTCTAGTTAAGCAGCAAAAGAAGATTTTAGTACCAGAGCTTCTTGATGCTCGTAGCATTGTTGATTGGTGTAGTTTAGCATTATCACAGGGGGGGACTCTTGATTCAGTGGTTCATAGGTTCTTTTGGTTGGTTGAGGAAGGGTCCATAGGTGATAGATTAGATTGTGCTATAGCGAGAGACTCATCAAAAATGCATTCATTTTGAAGCTCTGATAGTACATGGACCATTTGGACATGACAGCTAGCTTGCTTTTTTCCTATTTTTTTTAGTGTGATTGGGATCACTGTGAGTTGAGTGAGTGGGTGGACACATGGGCTCCACATTATCTTACTCCATTGTATATCATACCCTCTATCAAAAATGATGACATTGAAAGTTCACTTGATCATAACCATCTATCAGATCTACTTCAGCTAGGAGATGTCTTTGCATTGGTTGCACCATAAGGGAATGATGAGAAATCCGATTATTGGTTAGCATGTTGTGTAAGAGGTAAACAAAAACTTGCACAACCAATCATAGATGATGATGCATTCACATATCCTACTGGTTTAGTGGTTTTTGTTGGAACATGGCTGCATACATACATGCTTAGAAGGAATGAAATTCTTGCATTCAAATACTATCAAAAGCACAAAATAATTCTCACATATTTGCATCTTATTATAGCAAAAAATGTAAAGTTGTTGAAGCATCAAGGAAGAAAAAAAAGTAAAAGAATGTTTTACTATTACTAATGTTGATCATGAAGCCCTGTTGGAGACCCTAAAACAGAAAGAGGACCCTACTGGAACACTTGACTAGGTATATTTACTTCTTATGTTATTTTCTGCAAAATGATTTAGTGAACCACTGATTTTCTTGTTTAATAAAATAAGTTACTAATTTTTTTATGATATTGGAATGTAAGTACATCATGACGAGTGGGGGGGAGGAGCGTAGTTTTGGGGAGAATTCCTAAGATTTATGAGTTATTATGATGTAAAATGTGATTTTTTTTTTGTATATCATGGTTTTTGTAATAATGAAAAAGACAAGTTATTCAAAATAACACATACACATCCAAATACATGTAAAAGATTTAAATTATTCTATTTTTATTTATGATGAGTGGTCTAAATTACATGATATAATTTAGTACTTGAAAAGAAAAGATCAATTTAATTTTCTCCATAATTGTCTCTTTTACATCGTTGTCATATATTAATTTCATAGAGAGGTAGTTTTTCAATTTTTATAAACTTTCTATAAGATTTTTACTCTTTAGAACACTTCCACCCTTTAGAGGGGAGATCTCCACCACACAAGATGGTCAACCAAAAATAATCATAAGAAATTTAATCTTTTGAGAAGGATGAGAAATAGAGACACTATAGAAGAAATGAAGAGTCCTCATAGAGAATCCCCAAAAAATTCTCAAAATCTGCATGGAGAAAAATCAAATGGAGGAGAAAGACACATACTACTACACCATACTTACTATTAAAGTTGCATACCAACTACAACAAACGTAGATTTTAAAAAAGAATAAACCTTAAAGAAAAAAGGGTATTCAAATATCATCACCAAGATAAAGAGAGAGGGGGCCAAAGAAACTGCATAGAATATTGATCTCTCACAAATTGCCTAACATTACTCTCACATATCAACATAGCTATTCAACATAGGTAAGAAAAGAGAATAATCATGAGTAAGAGAGATTAAAGTCACCATTAAGAGAAGAAGCAAGAGATTGAAGATAGAGATAGGTTGTATTGGGAAACACAAAACCTATCTCAAGCACTCCAACATGAAGACACCCTCCAAGACACCCACCTAAAGAGATCTATACACCAATCTAAAGAGATCTATAATATAATATTTAACTGACTAGACTACTTAAGGATTAGATTCATACTTATTAATCTCTGTCTTTTAGACATGAGACATTAGTTTCCATGTTTTTGAATTATTCAATTTGCAAAAGTTATTCAATTTCCAAATACACATCCATAAAAGTGGATAAAAATAAGATTCTAACATTAAAGGATCACCAGAGCATAACTCTAAAACTGTTGATCTTGGCATCAAATCATCAATTCCATTAGCTCCAAGTCAGCAGGTGAACCCTAGTGACACCCTTGTTTCATCCACAGAGACCATCCATTGTTTGCGGCCACCCCATACCTCATAATCTTCAAGGTGCTCTAAGTGCATTTCAAGGTTGATCTTCTAAGGGTCGTAACTAAGAGATCATGAGGGCTATCAATGAAACATTAAATTCTACAGGATGGTGATGCCAAAGCCTAAAATAATTTATCTCATTTTTGAGAGATCACATTCTATTTGGATTTGGCACAACATTCTCGCTTAATGCCAAAACTCATAGTGTGCCTCAGTTCATAGGTGCACTAGAGTGTAACTTTGAAACTGCTAGTGTTGGAATCAAATCGTTAGTGCCATTAGCTTTGGGTGGGCAGGTGAACCATAGTGACACCTTTGTTTCATCTATGGAGACCATCCATCATTCGTGGCCACCCCATACTGAGGAGTCTCCAAGGTGGTCTAAGTGCGTTTTGAGGTTGATCTTCCGAGAGTCATAACTCGAAGCTCATGAGGGCTATCAATGAAACATCAAATTCTATAGTAAATTGACGCTGATACCTAAAATAACCTATCTCATTTTCAAGAGATCACATTTCATTTGGATTCGGTACAATGATCTCGCTTGATGCAAAACTCGTAGTGTGCCTCAGTTCATAGGTGCACTTGAGTGTAACTTTGAAACCACTAATCTTGGCATCGAATTGTCAATGACATTAGCTTTGAGTGGGGGGGTGAACCCTAGTGACACCCTTGTTTCATCCACAGAGACCATCCATCATCCACGGCCACCCCGTACCAAAGAGTCTCCAAGGTGCTCTAAGTGCATTTCGAGTTTGATCTTTCGACAGCCATAACTTAGAGCTCGTGAGGGCTATTGATGAAACGTAAAATTCTATAGGAAGGTGATCCTAATATATAAAATAAGCTATCTCATTTTCAAGAGATCACATTCCATTTGGATTCGGCACAATGATCTCACTTGATGCCAAAACTCACAGTGTGCCTCAGTTCATAGGTGTACCAGAGCGTAACTTTGAAACTGCTAATCTTGGCATCGAATCGTCAGTTCCATTAGCTCCAAGTGGGTGGGTGAACCATAGTGAAACACTTGTTTTGTCCATGGAGACCATCCATCATCCACAGCCACCCCGTACAGAGGAGTCTCCAAGGTGCTCTAAGTGTGTTTCAAGGTCGATCTTCTGAGGGTCATAACTTAGAGCTTCTGAGAGCTACTGATGAAATGTTGAATTCTTTAGGATGGTGATGCTGATACCTAAAATAAACTATCTCATTTTTGAGAGATCACATTCCATTTGGATTTGGCACAGTGATCTCGCTCGATGCCAAAACTCGTAGTGTGCCTTAGTTCATAGGTGCATCAGAGCATAACTTTGAAACCACTGATCTTGGCATTGAATCATCAGTGCCATTAGCTCTGGGTGGGTAGGTGAACCCTAGTGACACCCTTGTTCCATCCATGAAGACCATCCATCATTTGCGGGCACCCTATATTTAGGATCTCCAAGGTGCTCTAAGTGTGTTTTGAGGTCGATCTTCTAAGGGTCATAGCTCGAAGCTCATGAGGGCTATTGATGAAATGTCAAATTCTACAGGATAGTGATGCTGATACCTAAAATAACCTATCTCATTTTTTAGAGATCACGTTCCTTTTAGATTCGGCACAACTATCTCACTCAATGCCAAAACTCATAGTGTGCCTTAGTTCATAGGTGCACCAGAGCATAACTTTCAAACTACTGATCTTGGCATCGAATCGTCAGTGCCATTAGGTCCGAGTGGGCGGGTGAACCCTAGTAATAGCCTTGTTCTAGCCACAAAGACCATCCATCATCTGCAACCACCCTATACCGAGAAGTCTCCAAGGTGCTCTAAGTGCATTTCGAGGTCAATCTTTCGAGGGTCATAACTCAGAGCTTGTGAGGGCTATCGATGAACCACTGAATGCTATAGGATGGTGATGCTGATGTCTAAAATAACTTAGAGCTCATGAGGGCTATCAATGAATTGTCCAATCAAGTCTCTTAAGTTGAGATATTTTGAGGTTATGTTGAAATTGAAAAGTTGTAGTATGAGGATAGTAAAAAAGTGAAGTGCTAGTTATCAAAGATTATGAATCTAGGAATGACTTCGTGGTTGGGAATAGAATCCATGGTTAGTCAAGAGTTAGTTTCAAGGTTGAAGGTGGAGTTTAAAATCAGATTTAGGGTTATCTAAACCTTGTGTAGGAGGTTAACAAGTGTGTTTATGTCATCATAGGACTTCAAATTAAACATTGTATCCAAATTTGATAATAAAGTTTGTTAAAATGTTATTAAAAAATTATTGCATTTGAATCAAATATAACAAACATAATCAAAATTAATGATATTCCATAAACATGAACAATACACATGATCCACGATAAATTGAACAATACTAGATAATAAATTAACATAAATATCATTGTGCACATAAATGACAAAAATATATATCAAAATACATGTATCCATAGAAATTTTTTTACACAAATATATATCAAAGATCATGTATCCATAGACAAAGTACTCAAATATATATCAAAATACATAGATCCATATACAAAATGTGGCTGATCATGCCATCAGAATATGTATAACATCAATGTTTCTTTATACAATGTGGCATATGCCATCTCAAAATGTCTCATGATGCATCCTATGACAACTATACAATCCTAGGGTGCTGGTGGATGATCAAAATGTAGCCTCTTCACTACAGTAGATGGATCAGATGCCTCCTACATAAACAAGAAAGGAAAACCCAAAGTTAGACTACTAAATTTATATGATTCTTTGTATCTAACATTGAATTACTCAAATGCATAATGATCTTTTTTGTAATGAAGATTTATACTATTAAAATTTCATAATAAATACCTCTCTTGCCGACCTCTTGCGCTGGCTAGGATTCCTCTCGTATGCTCTCGGTAATGCTTCTACCTCGCTAATTATGGGCTGTGTATGTTCAAATACGTTTGTCAGATGAATCTACAACTTAAACTATAACATTATAATTCATAGCATGATAAATTTATAACATATTTAATCATGAATTCAAACTACAACTTACTATTGTAGGCTCCTCCTCAGGATAGAGTGGCCACATCATCAAATCTACATAACTCTCCCATTGGACCTCATGTGCACTAGGAGTCTCCTATGAGATACAAAATAGTAGTTGTTAATATCACAGAAATTAGTTTTGAATTTATTTATGAAGATAAAGAAAATAAAAAATAAATGATACTTATACATACAATTGGGGTCTCAGTGCAAATGGAAATGCTTGATCGTCTATGATGCAAAATTTGTACAAGCTCATTGCTAGTAGCCATGCCCTATATACAATAAAGAATGTGATTAAATTTCATTACCACAAACATTTTACAAGAATGCATTAGTATTTAATCAAATAGAAAGCACCTAATTACCTTTCCTTTATCAATGCATGCTGGGTCATCCCCCACATTTTGTCCCCCCAAGACAAGTGGTACCTGCAAGATAAAATAAAGATTAGCAACCATATATGCTACAATATCAAATAGAAAAAATAATGGGAACACAAAATAATGTACCATAGATGTCTCAAGGCCAAATGAAATGGCCGAGAGCATGGCATCATCAATTTGTCAGAGCTCCTCATCAGTCATCAACTAAACATGAATGAAGATCATATATATGTATAAGTTAGCACGGCTTAAAAATTAAAATTACTCTATTATAAAAATTAACTTTAAATCACATATGTCATAACAAAAAAATGTATACACATACCAAAACTAAAGGAGTCCATGCCTCTGCATTCCCCTCCTCTCTCGCATTAGGGTCTGTAGCCTCTGCATGTGTGTTTGGTGTATCCTCATCTAATACAAAATGATACTCAGGAAGATCAACTGTGGGACCCAGGAAAATATTCTTGCATGTAATGCAAGTGTGAGGCACACAAATGTGTGATGACCGATGATGAACTGGCCCTATCATCATCAACACGAGGAGGCAGGACTGACCTAGCTTGAGATATCATTAGGCTACTCAGCCTATGAATGGCTCTAATAGTTTGAGAGCCAGCCTCTGCCATATATCAGGATGTTGCACTCAAGGAGGGGGGGAGATATTAGTGGAGGGGACAAAAGTGCCAAATTTCTTCCACTGGGAAAAGGGTCTATCCTAAGGAGCTCCTAGTCCTACACCCATGTTGGGCTTCATGCTCCAATAGTTCACTTTAAGTTTCAACACAAATTTTGCATATAATTTTCTATGGAAATAAAATGGCACATCTAAATTTCTATGTGGAGGGATATCAAAAACCATCCACAAACAATCCCAAAAGTTTGCATGTATGGTGTCATTTGTGCACCATTTAATTGATAGTTTGGATTTTTTTTGGGTCGACTGGTATACCCATTTTTAGGTTCGCAAAAAGGCTAGCCAAATTGTCTTTGGTTATATTGAGGGTTGCAACCTCATCATAGTCCAAATCATCATCAAACATCTCATACATTTCATCATGCCAACGAAGAGCAGCATTTTGTTGGTTCATAAGGGTTTCAATGTTATCCACTATGGTGTTTAACGTGGATAACATAGGAGCCAATGTGGGTAAATTATTATATGTTCTTCACAAACCCCTCAATTCAGTGAGATTTTCATTTATCAAATCCTCGATTCAAGGAGGGTTTTGAGGAGGTAGAGGATCATTTGGTGGATAGTTTTGTGGGGGCACTAGATCGTTTGTTGGAGGGTTACGAGGAATATTATTCCCTGCCACAGTGTCATCATTTTGATTAGCCATTCCTATTGAATTGCAAAATGTAATATATATTTAAAAAAAATTTAATTTTAACATTTTTTTTTCAAAATAACCCTAGATTCAACTAAAACTATCAAAATCATGATAAAATCTATTGAATTTGCATTCAAATTGATTTAAAAAAAAAACTTTATAGTTGATATCTAATTTAATATCCAATATCTAATCCTTGCCTTCAAATACTGACCAGTGTCAAAATAAGTCAAATATAAGACCGTGGGTTTGTCATTTAAAAAAAAAAAATTTAGTCAAAGGTATCGGATATCCGATTTTAGTATATAATGCTAGCTAGAATATAATGCTAGATATATTATATATTATTTTATAATATATTATATTATAATATATTACTTTTACACTATTATATTATGTTATATTATATTTTACATATATTATATTATATGATATTTTATATATATTATATTATACTATTATACTATAATAATAATATTATATTAAAGTATAATAATAATTATTATAGTATTATAATAATATTATATTATATAATATTACATAATATATTATACTATTATATAATGTATTATACTATTATAATATAATCATAATATTATATTATAGTATAATTATTACTATTATATTATTATAATAATATTATATTATATAATATTACATAATATATTATACTATTATATAATATATTATACTATTATAATATAATAATAATATTATTATATTATAGTATAATATATTAGATATATTTTGTTATCGGATATCCGATATAAAATTGGATATCCGATAAGGCTCGAGCCTTACTTTCCAGGTTTGGTACCTAGATAGGTGAAAAAAAGTTAGAGCAGATTTTGAAGTGCTTTTAGATGTTTTTCAACTCTATTTTTTTTTCACATCATCACTTTTTGGCACACCATGATCTTGCACATACCCTATTCTTGGCTAAAATAGTCCATGACCCTAAACCTAAAAATAATGAATCTGAATCTTCATTTGATTCAGATAAAAAAATAGATCTTGAAGAGGAACTTCTAAAGTCTTTGCTGGAACTTAAAAGATTAAAGAAGTTAATTTCAAATCATGAAATTGAAAATTAAAAACTTCAAGAAGACTTAAAAGAAGCAAATCTGATTATAGAAAATTAAAATGTCTTACTTGAAGAAAAGGATAAGAAATTGAATGTTTTACACAGTTCATATGAATAATCTACTAGTTAGAAAACCAAATTCTTTTTTAATGGTTATTCTTTCAATTGCAATATCTTTAGATAAGGCTATTTTTTTGTGAAAATAGCACCAGTCAAGGAAGAATTTTTTTTATCAAGTTCTTTAAATCTTTTCATTATGGCCATTATGCAAATCAATGTAAATTGAATTTGAGACCTAAAAAAGTTTGGAAGCACATGGAGACAACTGAAAAGTCTATAATTGTTGAAAAAACCCTATTTGCTCAAAAACCAGCAACATGGGTCTTGGATAGTGGATGCTCACACCATATGACTGGGTGTAAAAGAAAATTCAAAATCCTAGAAAATTTTGATGGAGGGTTTATACAATTTGGTGATAATTCAAGAGCCTATATAACAGGAAGAGGCTCAATAATTTTGAACAAGGATACACCAATTCATGATGTATACTTTGTTGAAGGTTTAAAACATAACCTTCTGAGTGTTAGTCAGATTTGCGATAGTGGGTACTTTATTTCTTTTAATGCAAAAGGATGTTATATCAAAAATGGAAGGGATAGAGTCATTGCAAGTGGGTTAAGAACAGGTGGAAATCTTTATAACCTAATTGATTCTATTGTTCAAGAAACTTCATTGGTTAATACTTGTCTTATAAGTCAATTAGAAGAGAATTGGCTATGGCATAAGAGATTGGTACATCTAAATTTTGATAATCTTACTAGAATTAGTAAGAACTAAATAGTCAGAGGACTACCACAAATAACCAAACCAACAAATATTTGTGAAGAATGTGTTAAAGGAAAACAAAGAGAGTATCTTTTAAAACAAAAGAATACTTGTCAAATAGACCACTTGAGCTGGTACATACTGATCTGTGTGGTCCAACTAAAACTACTTTTTTAAATGATGAAAAATATTTCATGTTGCTCATAAATGATTATTCAAGGATGGTTTGAGTAACATTTCTGAAACATAAATAAGAAACTTTTGACCATTTTAATTTTTTTTTTAAAATGGTAGAAAGAGAGACTGATTTAAAACTAAAATGTTTAAGATTAGATAGGGAGGAGAATTCACCTCTTAGGAATTCATTGAGTATTGTGAAAAACGTGGCATAAAAAGACAATACTCTACTACTAGGACACCATAGCAAAATGGTGTTGTAGAAAGGAAAAATAGAACCATAAAAGAAATGGCAAGGACCATGATGAATGAAGTAAAACTTCTTGATCAATTCTAGAAAGAAGTTGTTCATCCAACTGTCTACATCCTAAATAGAGCACAAATCAGAGTTAGAATAGCTTATACTCCATATGAATTATGGAATGGAAAAACAACAAATGTCAAGAATTTCAAAATTTTTGGATGTAAATGTTTTATCAAAAAGAATGATGATTCTCTAGAGAACTTCAACTCAAGATCCGATGAAGGGATTTTTCTTGGGTACTTCACACATAGCAAAGCTTATAAATGCTATAATAAAAGACTAAACAAAATTGTAGAAGCCATAAATGTAATATTTGATGAAACTTTTGTGTGCAGTAATGACAAAGAAGATCATGAAGATTCATCTTTCCATAAATTAGAAACTTTACATGATGAACATTCTAAAAATGATAAAACTAAACTTGCTGATGAAAATGAACTTGCTCATGAAATTGAACCAGAAAACTGTTCAAGTTCCAAAATAAAAAGTGCCAGTTTAAGAATAAAAACTTCTAGAATAATAGCTAACAGACATCCTGAGTCTCAAATTATTGGAGATGTAGAAAAGAGAATTTTAACTAGAAGAAAAGCCAAAATAGGTGAACAAGCAAATATTGTTGAACATTTTTGCTTGATATCATATTTTGAACCAAAGAGTGTTGCTGAAGCTTTATCAGATTCTTGTTGGAAAAATGCTATGCAAGAAGAAATAAATCAAATAGAGAAAAATCAGACTTGGGAACTTGTTCCTAGACCTAGTGAGAAAAATGTCATAGGTAAAAAATTGATATTCTGTAACAAACTGAATGAAGATGGAAAAGCGGTCAAGAATAAAGCTAGATTTATATGCAAAGGTTATGCTCAACAAGAAGGAGTTGATTTTGGTGAAATGTTTGCACCAGTTGCAAGGATGGAATCAATTAGAATCTTTCTTGCATATGCTAGTTATAAAAAATTCATTGTTTACCAAATGGATGTTAAAACCACATTCTTGAATGGGTATCTTGAAGAGGAAGTCTATATGGAACAGCCAGAAGGATTTGAATATCTTGACAAACTTGATTATGTTTACCAACTCAAAAAGGCTTTATATGGTTTAAAACAAGCTCCTAGAGCTTGGTATTCAAGGTTCGATAAGCATTTAATTGCAAATTGATTTTCTTGTGGAAAGACAGACAGTACTTTGTATATCAAAGTCACAAATGATACATTTTGGCAATAGAAATCTATGTGGATGATATTATTTTTAGGTCTACTAATGATAAATTAGCAAAGCATTTTTCAAAAATTATGGAATCTGAGTTTGAAATGTCATTGTTGGGTGTGCTCACATTTTTTCTTGGTTTGCAAGTCTCACAGCTTGAACATGGATTGTTTCTTTCACAAACAAAATATGCAAGAGAAATGTTGTGAAAGTTCAATATGGCTAACTGTAAACCAGTAAGTACTCTTATGGAGACAGGCTGCAAACTAACAAAGAATGATGACTCACCTTCAGTAAATCAAACTCTCTATAGATCCATGATTAGGTGTTTGTTATATCTTATAGCATCTAGACCTGACATAATTCAAGTAGTATGTATGGTGTCAAGATATCAATATGATCCAAAAAAATCTCATCTAAATGCAGTGAATAGAATATTAAAATACATTCAAGGCACACTTGATTATGGTTTATGGTATCCTCACAGCAATGATTTTACACTTTCTGGTTACACTGATGTAGATTGGGGTGGATCTGATGATAAAAAGAGCACCAGTGGTGCAACTTTCTTCCTTGGTGATTGTTTAGTTGCCTGGCATAGTAAAAAATAGGATTGTATCACTTTATCAACTTGTGAATTTAAATATGTTGCTACTACAACATGCTATACTTAGTTAATTTGGATGGATTATCAATTATCTGATTTGGGCATTCAAGTTTCAAAACCTATTTCTATCATGTGTGATAACATGAGTGCTATATGCACTCACTCATAGAACATGTGGCCATTAAACTTCATTTCTTGAGAGATAAAGTTCTTAATAATGAATTCAAATAGGTTTATGTGCCTATTCAAGGATAGGTGGCAGACATTTTTACAAAAGCTCTACCTAGACAACTGTTTGAACAGTTAAGAACTTGATTAGGAGTTTACTCTCAATTAATGCTGGTATAAGACTCTTGCTAATAAACATTTCTGTGTTAGGTTTCTACTCCTATCATAGAAATTGTTCATGAAAAGAAGATGGTCAAATCTTTTGATGCAAAATTTTTGGGGGAGTAATGAACGTTATTTTGATAGTTCTTAGATTTGGTTTTCAACATTATATAATGGTTCTGTTCTCAGATTTGATTCCTAATGGTTGATGGTTCATGATTCTTGGTTCTTTGTAGTTCAACATATCATGGAATAATCAACATTTTTTGGTTCATTATCTTGCATATATAATTGAAACTTGTTTTTCAAATTTTTACATGTTTCACCTTGTATGTATGAGATGGTGAAAATTTTTGCCTCAAAAAATGGGGGAGATTGTTGACCATTTCACATTGGCAAAATGCATTTAAAAGATGGCAAAATTAAATATGTTTGATTGATAGCAAGAAAAGGTGGTAAGTGTTTATGGCATATCACATGGCATATATAATGAGGTTTTTTTTTTAACACAACAATTTGTAAACATGGTACATATTGAATAAAGGAAAAATTAAAGGACAATCATGATTGATGTTTTGATAGCAGCATATTAAACAAACATTGTATGTGGTCTTAAATACTCATTTACATGTCTCACCATGTGTTGGATTTCTATTGTGGATTTGCAATAACTTTGAAATACGATTTTCTTTGTGGGCAATTTTTGGTTAAATAGTTTTCACTGTGTAAAAGAAAAGTTTGTTGCTATGAACTAGAAATACATTTTTGGTAGTGTATGAAATTTCGTTCTTTGCAACTTTGTTAAAGAGATTCAGTTTGATCTTCGGAATTTTGGTCATTATGAAAAAGTCTTGTCTTCTCTATAAAGTGGTGAAAGTGATCTTCGACATATGGTTGTTTGTGATCTTTGACATGTGGAAGAAGAGCTATTGTTTAAAGGTTTCTTTTGAAAAACTATGCATTTATCTTGTTGTTGTGAAAATTTTTAAGGAATTTTTTTTTCACAAGGTAAAGTTTTCATATGTATACTAATCTCTTTGGTCTCATGTTATTGCATGAGTAACTATGAGCAAAAACTGAAAGCTCTATCAAAGATTAAAAAGGTTTTCCATAAGGGCTTCTGTGTGAATCAATAACAATGAAGGTAAAAAGATAATCTAGAAAATAGGTATGCATACTCAGCAAGATCTTTTCCCTTGAAAGAAGATAATTTGTTTTCTTCTTTTTCAGTTTCAAAAAGAATTCAAACAAGGTTTTTAATGAAATTTTTTGCACAATGAAATAAGTAGAATTGTTGTTTCAAAGAAGAAACTTTTTCTATTCTATTTCAGTTTTGAATGAAAAAGAGAAAAACACAATCAGTTTATGAATAAGACATAGAATTTTTTTTTGAAAAAAAAAAGAGAGTGTGTTTCGAAGAAATTTTTTGCTAAAAGTCTTCACTCATTTTTTGTAAAAGAACTTCTTTAGATCTGGTCTTTTCAGAAGCATTTTTTTAAAAACTGTAGATGACAGCTTTATTTTGATAAAAAATAAAAGTGGAAAATCCAGAATGATCAACACTAATTTTTGAAAGGAAAAAATGTTTTTTGTCAATAACAATTTTAGTTTTTTTATAATGGGGTCATTTTTGGATTCTAAAATGACATTCTGTAAAGATTTTGTTTTGGAGTCCCTTGAGGGTTTCAAACCCAAAATACTACTTTGCATAGTTTGGAAACAGATATGGCTGACAGTTTATAAGACACGGACAAATTGAGATTTAACTGTTTGAAGTTGGTTTTTTAAAACAACATTTCAAAGGAGTTTTTGAAAATGAACCTAACTAGTTTAGTTGGTTCTGTAACTGATTCACTTCAAAAAATTTCTTTATATATAGAGAACATTGTAAAATCTGAACAAGGTGTGTGTGAAAAAGGCATTGAAAGAGACACATATACATTTTGTGAAAGATTTGAAAAGAGTTGTATTTATAAGTTATATTATAAACTTGTATATATGTATAGATGCAACAAATACATTTCTATGTGTATATGAGATTGTAAGAATAGCAAGGGATAAAAAGGGTTGAACACCCTGTGTAGTTCCCGCTGCTCATTGTAAAGGAATTGAAGCAATAAAGATTACAACTTCATGGAGTTGTTTTTCTCCCTATGATGAATCCCATTTGAGAAATTTTGAGGGTTTCCTACTCGACAAAATCCGTGTCCCTATACTTTGTGAGTTGGTATTTTCTTTCTGTTCATGGTGAATTCTTTTAATTTCCAACATTGTTTTATATTCAGCTATGAATGGTTAAAGGATTGAAATCAATAATTTGAATTAAATTTATATAGTTCTGATTCACCCCCACTCTTAGAACTCTAACACTCCAACAAGGTTATCCTTAGATGAGAGAACCATTCTAATTTTTTGTCATTGTTGTTATTGTGCACAACTTTGTCTAGAGTAAAGACCTTAGATGGCTTACATCTCCCGAATGGCTTGAACATCACACACTAATGCTTCATTCCTAGAGTAAAAGTGTTAAATAGTCAAAGTTTGACTTACTTTTCCAAGCTTAATTTTTTGGTTAGTGTGTGATGTTTAAGTCTCCAGTCAACATTCCATTTTTAAAGATTTACAAAGATAAAGCATGTCTCTCACAAATATGTTAGATGAGAGAACCATTCTGGTTTGTTGTTATCGTTCACAGCTTTGTTCAGAGTAGAGATCATAGATGGCTTACGTCTCCAGCCAGCATTCCCCTTCGGAAGATTTACAAAGATAAAGCACATCTCTCGCAAATATATGAAGAAACAGCGAACCCGAAGAAAACAAAATAAGGCTCAGTTTGTATTGTGTATAAGAAGTGCAACTATCAACAACAGTTACTCTTCCCTCTATCTTCGTTTATCTGTTGTCTGTTTCTATTTGAAGGTAAAAACACATTTGCATGGAAATGAGGAAAGGCTCTGTATCTGCTGTAATGGTATTAAGACATTATCATGGTTTCCCTATGGGTGTTATCATAGATTCAGTAACCTCACATTGTTGGGAAATTAATGCCTACAATTGGGAGCTTTTGTTTTTAAGCTGCTTCTTTTAAATTTGCAGAATTGATCTTTGTTACCAAGTCCATTTTCATAAATAAACATGTTTGGCAAATCTCTCTTTATAAACAATATTTAAGTAAAACAAGTGATCTCTGTCAACTTACTGTCTCAGACAATGCCATAATCGCATAACTGTGCAAAATGATTTGTTGAATAGGTTCTAAATACTTACCAGAAAATGCTCATTGAAATGTATGCACAACTTGGAAGATACGTAAAATGTGATAGTAACTGGGTCACATTTTCAGAATTGTACATAATGGATGTGGTGAAAACCCTTAATGAGCTCTCAACCAAATGCAATTGGTAGGCGTAAAACCAGATTACACTGCTTTTGCAGATGTCCTCTTTGCTGTAAGAAGAGTCTGGTATCCAGAGACTGATTTGTTCGAAGTGCCTTGTACAGACTTTACCGATCACAATCATCTGTGCTGTATTCTGTGTTTCTTCTTTATAATCCAAGTGTTCTTCCCCTGCCATAGACCTCATTAATCGACTTTGGCATTTTCGTCTTTTCAAATTTCCATCGAAGCCATTCTGCCACTCCCTGTGCTCATGTTTAAAACGGTGTGCTCAAAAGAGCATCTTCTTCAATATCTGGGAAAAAAGTGCGTCCATATCCACCAAATTTCATTGATTTGTTGTGTTGACCAATTGACCAATTTCCCAAATTGTTAATAGGAAAAATGTTCGGCATCATAGTTATAAATCTCAATCTCACCATTACCAGCAGGAAAACACTGTCATCCAGACCTGCGATGTTGCCTGTTATAGCACTACATATGGCGGTATGCATTTTTCATCAATTCCCATAGTCTTATGCATTTCGTTTCATTTCTTCAATTCTTCTAAACAAATAATGCATGTTTTCATCAATTTGTCATTTCAATTCATCAATATTTCTCTTTGCTTATCTGACTACAATTTGCAACCATGGGAATGCAATACTCTTTTCTTGCCGCTGGACGGGATCTTTTCGCTCAGCTCTCTCTATGGTAGCTTCTGCTCTAGACTCAGGAGAGGTAATCATGGTTACTAATGTGTATGCACCTATTGATCTTGTGGGAAAGGAGGAACTTTGGGAACATATTCAATATGTTAGAAATTGTCATCCTTATCATCCTTGGGTGTTAGCAGGGGACTTCAATTCAGTTTTAAGTCTGGAGGAGAAGCATGGTGGTTTGGCTAGATTGGGGCCTTCTTCTGCTCTTCTTCGGCAACACATATCTCTTTTGCATCTCTCTGATGTTAAGCCTTCTAATGGTCTCTATACCTGGAATAATCGCAGGATTGGTGTTGCTGCTATTTCAGAACGTCTGGATAGATTTCTTGTTTCTTGCTTCTGGGTTAGTGGCACCCTTACTATCTCTTCAAAAATCCTTGATTGGAGAGGTTCAGATCATTGGCCAATCAAATTTTCCACTATAGGGGCTTATGTTCCGAAGCATCCTCCTTTTAAGTTCCAGTTGATGTGGCTTCATGACTCCTCTCTTCATGATTTTGTTTTTTGTTGGTGGAAAGATGGTGCTCCTGCATATGGTACTGCAATGTTCTCATTTTCTAAAAGGCTTGAATATGTTAAAAGGCAGCTCAAGATATGGAATAGGGAATGCTTTGGGAACCTTCACTTTATGAAGAGGCTTGCTCAAGAAGATCTTGATGTCATCACAAGGGAGATTAGAGATCGAGGTTTCTCAGAGGATCTTGGCAAGGTTGAATCCCTTGCTTCTAGAGCTCTAGAAGAATGGGAACTTCGAGAGGAAATTTTTTGAAAGCAAAAGGCTAGAGTTGATTGGCTCCAGGAAGGTGATCAAAACACTGCCTTTTTCCATAAAATAGTGCAATATCTCCAGAATCAGAGCAATATCTCTTTTTTGGTTAATTCTCAAGGTATCCAACTGAATTCCTTACCAGCTTTGTTCCAGGAGGCTATTTGGTACTTCTCTACCCTCTTCTCTAAGGACTCTCCTCCTACTGATAATGAAGAAAATATTATTTTGTCCTGTATTCCTTCCCTTATCACTCAAGAAATGAATGATTATCTCATGCGTCCTATCTCTTTGGAAGAGCTGGAGGAGGTGGTCTTTGGCATGCCTAAGGGGAAGGCTCCTGGTCCTGATGGCTTTCCAGTTGAATTCTTTCAAGAATTTTGGGACATCATTAATCATGATTTGTTGGAGGTGGTTAAAGAATCCTATGCTAGCAAGCAGATGCTTCGAGCTTTGAACTCTACATTCTTGACTCTTATTCCTAAGAGAGAGGGTGCTAATCAATTGGAGTTTTTTAGAACAATTGACTAATGTAATGTGGTTTACAAAGTTATTACTAAGTTGATTGCTGAGAGACTGAAAAGGTGGCTTCCCATTATTATCTCAGAAGAACAAGGTGGTTTTGTTGCTGGCAGACAAATTTTGGATGGGGTTGTTATTGCTACTGAGGCTATTCACTCTATGGCTACTTCAAGGGAGAGAGCCATGTTTGTTAAGCTAGATATGGCTAAGGCCTATGATAGAGTTAAATGGAGCTTCCTAAGGAGTATTCTTCTTTCTTTTGGATTTAGCTCTGACTAGGTGAGTTGGATTATGAGTTGTGTTACTTCTGCCTCTTTTTCTGCTCTTATTAATGGTCAACCTTCTCAACTATTTGGTGCTTCTAGAGGCCTCTGCTAGGGTGACCCTCTCTCCCCATATCTATTCATCATCATGGCTGAAGGCTTGGGCAGATTCATTAAGCATCAGGTGTCCCAGAATTATATTCAAGGCTGGCGGTGGGGTAATGGCTTACCTTCTCTTTCCCATCTTCAATTTGTTGATGATTCTGCTCTTGCCGGTCTTGCTAGGATCAAGGAAGCTGAAGCCTTTCGACATGCTTTGGACATTTATTTGGTAGCTTCAGGCCAAAAAGTTAATGAGCACAAATCTTCCATTTACTTTTTTAACACTTCTGATTCTATTCAGCACAAGATTGTTGGTATCCTACGGTTTCAGATAGGATGACTTCCTTTGACTTATCTTGGCATTCCTATTGCTATTTCCAGGCAGCCACATCTCTTCTGGCAAAATTTGATTACCAAGCTTTAGGATAAGGTAAATCATTGGACTCACAGATGGCTTTCTACTGCTGCCCGAGTTACTCTTCTTCAAGCTGTTATCCAAGCTCTTCCTACTTATAGAAGCATGGTTCACGCTGCACCTATTTACTTTCTCAAGGAGTTTGATGCTCTTTTTTGACAATTCCTTTGGAGTGGTAATTTGTGTAGTACTAAATGGAGTTTGGTTAATTGGGCAACTGTTTGTAGGCCTAAAAAGGAGGGTGGTCTTGGTCTTCGATCTGCTCTATTGAGTAGTCAAGCTTTGGCTGCTAAACTTTATTGGCGATGGTGCTCTGGACAACACCAACTTTGGGCTCGTTTTATCACTCATAAATATTTTCATGGTGCTGATCCTTGCTCTGTTTCTGCACTTCCTCTTGAAGGTCGTGGCTCAATGGTCCAGGTGCAATTTTTCCATGTGGCTAGTTGCTCACAACCGTTGTCTTACCTGGGATAATCTTTGTAAATGTGGATTTGAGGGCCCCTCTTATTGTGTTTTGTGTGGTAATGGAGAGGAGTCTGTCTCCCATCTATTCTTCCATTGCTCCTATTCTACTCAGATATGGCACCTTTGGTGGAGCGCTTGGGGTTGCTCTTGTCGACATGCTTCCTCTTTGCCTGAGTTCTGGGCCCGCTTGGGTAGTGCTCCCTCCAAGTCTTCTTCTCTCCATGTTGCTTGGATTGCTGGCCCATCTTTCATGCTTTGGCATATCTGGTTGGAGAGGAATCATCGCATATTCCAAGATGTTCGGCTTGGTATTTTGCATCTTTGGTGGAAAATATCACATTCTCTTCAGGAAACTATTCTTGTGAAGTGTGAGCTTGATGGGGGTATGGATCCGGTTGATCTTGCTATCTGTAATCACCTCAATTTTCATCTTCAGGATGGGGCTGTAGCTCATAGGTTTCCTTCTATGTCCTGGCAGATTCACCATCAGAGGAAGGGTCGGGTTAACCGGGATGGGTACTGGAATCCTCCTCCCTGTGGAGTTCTGAAAATTAACACTGATGGTTCTTCCCGTGGGAATCCTTGTCTGGCTGGTATTGGAGGAGTGGCTCGTTGTAGTTCTGGGGATGTTAAATTTTTCTTCTCAGTTCATAAGGGTGATTATACTAACAATCTCATGGAAGCTTAGGCTATTTTATATGTTGTGGAACAGTGTTGCTTGCGGGGATGGAGTAAGATTATCTGTGAGTCTGATTCCCAGGTGGTGGTGAACATGCTTTCTTCGCAAGAGCTTGAGGATGTTAGTTGGCAGCTGGCCACTGTTGTTAAGCATATTCTTTTCTTCTCTTCCTCTTTTTAGTTCATTAGGTTCACGTATATTCCTTGTGAATGGAATATAACTACTGATTGTTTAGCCAAATGGGCTTCTAGTCATGATCTGGGTTGGAATATTAGGGATAGGAGGCAACTGTCCTTTGAGATAGTGCAAGAATTTGATGATCTTGTTGCTCAGGATCGAGCTCATTGTTGAGCTCTCCTTGTTATATTCATTTCTATCTTAATAAATTTTTACCCCTCTTTTTGCTAAAAATGACTGAAACACATATAATTGATATTGGCTAAAACTAAAACTTGCACTCTTGATCCAAGTGCTAAGTATATGTGTTTTTTAAAAGTATGTTTGTATTAAAGAGTAAAATGAGACAAAATTATATGGAAGTCAAATCTATGGGACTTAAACATCACACTAAAACTTGATTTTTAAATTAAAAGCATTAAATAGTCAAAGTTGACTTATAGTTTAGAATTTTTGTTTTCATAAAAGAATTTGCTGACATGTTCATGGGCACCACTACAAATGAGATGACATGTGTACACTCTCAGCTGATTTTATTGAAAACCAATAATTATAAATTGATTTTTTACTAACATTCTAAATCAAATTATTTTATTGATATTCTACCAATTTATGATAAGTTGCCATTTTCTTGTTAAAATGAGATTTTGTAGTTTATTATTTAAAATTAAAAAGAATATAATAAATAAGAAAAATGTTACTATTATCCATCCATCCATACATATCTATGTATGTATAATATTTAATATTATTCATTTAAATATATAAAAAATAAATTGGTAAACGTAACAATTAAAAATAAGTATAATTATATCTAGATTTATAAAGTCTCTCTTTAATTGTTTATTTAAATAAATAAATAAATAAATAATTTACTAATTATAATTATAAGTTCTAAATATAAATATTTTAATAGAATGACTTATTTTTATCAAAATAAAATTATGTAGGAATTAAATTGAATTTGGAGTGAATATTTAATCTACACTTATCTTTTATCACATGGACTAGGGCTTCACTTTTGTTGTACTTTTCCATTCGATATTTGTTAGGGATTCAATTTTGGGTGTACAAGTGCACTATGGTCTAAGTGGAGTGGAGTTTTAATGTATGGGTTTATTTTGGCTATTATTGTAAGTCAATCCTTTTGTGATTTTGTGTGCACTCAGTCATCACTTGATGTTAGAACTTGTAGCGGGGCTATTTTATATCACTATTGAGTGTTGAAAAACAATCATAAGGAGAGCTAGTAATTTGTGTTAGTTTCTATTATGGTAAAGGGGGCTTTGGAGTGGTTCATTTTGTGTTTGATGGCATGCTTTTTCTTCAAGGACTCTACATGGATTTGGATGATGAGCCATAATAGGGATGAGAACTTCATTTCAAGGATGTGGATTGGAGGTTCTTTCACTCCTAAAACACATCACATTTTAGTCATCAAAGTAAATAAATAAGTTATTAGAAAATTTATTTTAATAATGGATGGATTTAGAACTCGAAGGTAAGCCAGTCCCTTGCAAAGAGTGATATCCTCATTTTTCAATAACACAATATGGAGAAAGATGTTATTTAACTAACTTTCCACTATTTGTCTTTAAAATTGATGGGGATATGATCATGATTTCTCCCTTATGGGAACCATACGATTGTCCCGCTTGCAATCTAGAGTAAAATGTAGAAGTAGAGAACTATTTTCTTGTTCTCTTCAATTACAATTTAAATTAGAATAAGGTTTTGATATAGGCTCATACTTCAATAATCAAGTTGTTTTATTTATTAGTTTTCTTGATGGCTTTGACCCCATAGAGGAGCTTCCATTAAAGGTTCTAGTTTGGGTATTGTTGTCACAAATGCTTGCACGCTTTCCTAAAGTCTTACCTAAAGGCAACCTTGTGAAACATGGAAACAATCTCCAAGCTATGGGACTTGAACTATGAGATTGAGTCTCTAGAGAAGGTCAACTTCCTTACCATCAAGGTGCATCTAAATGCTCTTCAAGAGGAAAAGGGAGAAGGAATGCATGGAAGCAAACTACCTAACCTAATCTAAAGGAGGTGATACACCAAAATAGTTTGTTCAGGCCTATTTCTACCTAAAAATGCACTATTCATCAATATAATCTCAAAAGACACTGATTCAACCTTTTCTTTGACCCAACAATTACATACAGATCAGAAACCAAATGGATATTATGAGGAAGAAACTTCACAACATTCAAAGAGAAATAGTAGATACATTTATGCAAATTGAAGAATGAAAAAAAATACATTAGCAAAGGTAAGAAGGTTTTACACTTATATTAATGGAGAATGAGGCACAATAGATATTACATTCATTCATAGAAAAAAGGGAATTACAGTAGTAGAGTGGAAATACTATTGCTAAAGAATTAGAAAAAATGATTGACCCTAAGAAGGGTTACACAATCTACTTTTATAGTTGAAGCATAACTCAAATAGCTTCTACCCTAAGGCAAACCATAACCACTACCATTAAGACTATAGAGAAAAATCGTGCAAACTTGAAGAAGATTTGATTGTGGTATATGTCTAGAGGCAAGAAAATCATATATTTCACCAACAAAGCTCTGAGAAGTGGTGGCCATTAACATTCTGATTGGGTAGATGGATAAAATTAGAGTGGTAGAGTGTTTCCTTTGTTTACCAGGCACGGGGAATGTTGAAAATAACTCACCAAGGGTTGATAGATTGTATTTTCCATTAAAACGTTGCTCCTTGCTTGCCATCAACATGCCAAGTCAAAAAAACCAGCAAGTCAATGATTTTCAACCGCCACCCTACAACTTTCTTAAAATTTCATTAGTCAAAGACCTTTATACCTTTTCCAGCTTAGAAAAAAAAACAAACCTTTTATATTAGTTTATTTAAAATATGACCTATCATTGCCTTTTGACTTTCAACCCTACTAGGATATGCCACATGTCAACCTCTCACTTTGTCACTTTGATTAACATTGCAACTTTCTATCATGACAAAGTGATAGTCATGGATGTACCTAAGATCAATGATGGACTAATACTGGCTAAGAAACTAGCCCACCTTGCTAGACAACAAATAAAATAGAGACAACTATCACCTTTCTAACAATTCCACTAGCTGCAAAAGAGAAATGGTCCACTGAACCACACGTCATCCTGTTGCATTCTTTCTTTCATTAAGCTTCTCATAACTTCAAAAAGTGGGTATGCAATAGTTGTAGATCATCCTACATCTAATGTTCAAAAACATGAATTGGTCCACCCTTTTCCTAGTCATCATCTGACCAATAATACACTATTGATCTACCACAAGTTCTGACACATCCATGTTGTCACATAATAGGATCCAACTCTTAGTCCCATATGCAAGTGTTAAGTACTTTCTCTTGAATAATGATGTCAATGAGAAAAGGGTTGGATGGATCACTAAGGTCATGGAGTATGACATAGACATCAAGATCACCAAGTTGGTCAGAGGTAAAGGACTATGTGAACATATGATTTCATCGTAGGAGGCAACTGAGGAAGTTGCTTTAGTTATAGGAGATGTAGAGCTAGTAGGGGATGATAATCTAAACAATTGGAGGCATGGCATGATAACCTTTGTTTAGGAAAAAACCATATTCTTCTTGAGCATAGTTGTAAGAGGCTTAACCATGGTATCAAGATTAGGGATAAATCTCCTTAAAAAGTTGATTCCACCAAGGAAGCTTTGTAGCCCCTTCTTATGAGTAGGAAGTGGAAGAGAAAGAATTGGCTTTGTTATTTCTAGGTTAGTAGTTAAACCTCCTTAGACACAATATGTCCAAGCAATTTTCCTTCACTAGTGGCAAACACATGTTCTTGGATTCAAGGACACACCATATTCTCTATATTTAATAAACACCTACCTCAAATGATCAAAATGATTTGCTACATTCTTGGAGTAGACTTTATATCATCTAGGTAGACCAAATTTTTTTTTTCAATCACACTTTTGAAAGCCATCTCCATTGCCTTTTGAAAGGTAGCACCTAAATTGGTTAGTCCAAAAGGCATCTTGCTATAGGAATAAGTACCCCATTTGGTGGTGAAAGTAGTTATATATATATCAGACTCTTGGAATAACACTTGGTTATATCCTAAAAATATATCTAAGAAAGAAAACCTTTTAGAGCCACTAACTTTGGATAAAATATGCTCCATGGAAGGAAGAGGATAGTGATCTTTGAGAGAAGCCCTATTAAGGTCTCTAAAATTTACACACAATCTAATTTCTCCACTCTTCTTCCTAACAAGGACAAGGTTGGCTACCCAAGAGGTATACTTGATAGGAAAAATAATATTAGGCTCTATAATTTTGGATACCTCTTTTCTCATCATAGACTCAATTTTAGGGTTGATTGACCTTTGCTTTTTCCTAATAGGTTTAACATCATCATTCTAATCTAAGGTATGATGAAACAAACTTGGGTCAAAAACCTTTAAGTCATCAAATGTCCATACAAATACATCATTAAATTATTGGCATAAATGAACAAAATTTTCTTGTTCAGCTTTAGAGCATACCTTTCCCAAATTGAGATTCCTTCCATCAACAATGACAACTGGTCTGTGATCATCCTTATTTATATCCAAGTTCAACCCTCTACTCCTTGCTTGATCATCAGGGTTGAAGATACTCTCCAAAGTGATTAGGCCTTTGGGTAACTTGTTTGAGCTAAGATTCATGATTTGATCACCATATTGGCCTTATAGCATAGACTGGTTCCTCTCAAAAATTTTTGCCTCATCTTGTAGGTGGTTGACAATCTGCATATCAAAATCAGAGACTTTCCAATTTGTGTAGTTGTCTAGGACAACAGGCTTTACAACCATTCTCATTTGTTGCTCCCTAGTATCTTCAACATGTTTTCTACATCATAATGAGTGCCAATGGCTATAAGTCTATCAACATGTTTATTTTCTCTTCTAGGGATACTCTGGATATTGAATTCTTGAAAACCTTCAAGCAGATCCCACACTCCATGTTTATATGATTTGAGGAGGTTGTTCTTGGTGATATTTTGACCTCTTACTTGATTAACAAAAAACTCATTATCCTTAAATACCCTTATAGATTTGTTTCCTCTCTTTTGTGCTAGTTGGAGACCTTGTATCAGAGCTTCATACTCTGCTACATTATTGGTGCAACTGAATTAGAGCCTATAAGAAAAATAGCACCTCTCCAATTTAAGGGAAATCAGCATGACACCAACCCTTGAACCATTTTTATTTCTTGAGCCATAAAAGAACATGCTCCATAATCCATTAGTGTCCTCTTGTGTCTTTATGAGACTAGGGATAGGAACATCTTCTTCTAATATACAATATATGCCAAGGCCTATCTCTAGAGCTTCTTGTGTTTTATCAAATTGATAAGCAATGGCCCACTCATCCAAAAGATAATCAGGCACCTCTGCCAATGAAGTAGTAGGATCATGAGATGTGTTCCCTTCATCCTCTTCCCTAATTGTACAATTCATGTTTATAAGGCTAGGAGTTTAAGTCTCTATGCGATTAAGGGGTAGCGACTCTACTTTCAAAGAAGCTTTTGCCCCATATCTTTTCCTAAAGAACACATAGGACCAATCTACTACAATGTGACCTCCCATTTGTGTAGTGAAGTCTTTAGAAAGATAGATGCAAAAATGACATTCTACCTCTACTATTAATATGTCTTGAGTTACAGTACAACTGTGACATGCATGCAATGCCATTTCCACATTCCTAAGGATCCCTATGGTCTTGACAAAACTACCATCTAACTAAAGAACATCCCTAACTATGGTCTCATATTTGATGCCAAGGAGATCAGCTATACACTTAGGCATTATAGAGCTACTAGCCCCTAAATTTATCATACAATTATGGACTAGTTTATCTCCTATAATCAAGGAAACATAAAAGGGAGGAAGCCTAGTTTTCTTACTTGTTTCTCCTCCTTTAGTTGGTTGTACCAAGCTTGTTGCATTTTCTTCTCTAGGTGGCTAATTCTTTACTTCTATGCCTTCTAAATCTTGCTGCAAAAAAATTGTTTGTGATGGCATAGCGGCGACAATATCCCACATAGTGATAGTGACATTGGTCCTCTTCATTTGATCTAAAATATTAAGAGGATTACAATTTTTTTTTTTGTGGATTTGGGAGCTATAGGGGCTATTGATTGAAGTTGAGCACTCTGAGATTCAACAACACCCCTATTGCTTGTGCTCTAATTCTACCAAGGAGCAACATTGGATTTAAAATCCATCATTGGCATATGAGGAACAATACCTAAAGTTAAAGCTTGACTAGGTGAAGAAGATGTAGCATCCTCAACAACACTCCAATTTTCTTCTGGTATTGTGGTCTATAACATCATGACTGGCATGACAATGCTCCTTTGATTGATGGCTCATGAAAGAACAATCACTCTATTGTTGTATGTGAGAACCATCAATAGGTTGGCTGACATTATATTGCTGCCTCATTGTTTGCTCTTGTGCAGTCAATGCTAAGTAAGAATCAACTTTCTGGAACATGTAATAACCATAAGAATAGTTGCAGGAAGGGAAAAAGTCTTGATATTGAGCTAGATTATTTTGAGGGACTAAAGCCCTATTTGGGTTTGTATTTCTAGCATGGGTATTACCAATAGATCTATTTTGATTATAGGGAACATGACTTTGATTTTGATTTGGGCACCTATTTGGCATAGGAGCTTGATAATAAAGTTGGGGAGGCTTGTTTCTTTGAACTTGTTGCCTTTATAGGGTCACCACCTTATCAATCATGTGTTTTATACCACTAAGAAGATATCCTCTAATTTCTTGTCTTGAATCTGCAACCTCTTGTCTATATTTTGCATTAGGGCCATGAACTCACCTAACTCATTAGAAGATGTGGAGGCTTGAGGAGCTATGACAAGAGGTGGGCATGTAGAAATAGTATGGATAGGGGCTATTGTAGGTAGTTGATTAGGCATATTAGGAAATAAAGGCATTGGAGGTCTTAGAGCTAACTTTCCTCATATTAATATATTTTCCTTAATGGCAATTTCATAGGCATCATGTGAAGTATCCCCTCCCATAGTTTTCACTGTGGTAGCTATATCACTATTGAAGACTCTAAGGTAATGTAAGAAAGAATTACTAGGGGAAGGCTTTACTATAGTAGGTATTCTATCTCATTTATTTTGAAATCTATAATTGAAATTAGTCATACATTCATGGGTTTCCCTCTTAATAGTTGTTAGCTACTCTAAAAGTGATAGGTGATCACTTTTATCCTCAAAATGTTTACAAAGCCCTGCTCTTAACCCATCCAAGTCAATAATAGAGTTATGAGATAAACCTCTATACCATTATAATGTTTTTCAAGCCAGAAGCCTAACATCAACATCATCTTTAGTAATACCATTTTTATTGCAAGCATTTAAAATTTCTTGAATATGCTATATAGGAGAAATGGAAGTTTCACCAGTAAAATAAAGCATACTTTTAAGGGATTATACTCGAATATCATGTCTTTGAGCCAAAAGGAGAGGAATTCCACCATTGAAGGATGAAAAAGCATGTGCTCTAGGTTGTACCATATGGAATAATGACCTATTCAAATGAGAGGATGACACCCTAGGTTGTGATCTATCAACAAGAGAAGTGGAAAGAGATCTTTTAGGTGTATGAGTTACTACTGCAATCCTAATAGGTGATGGAGATAATCTAATTCTCTTTCTTCTAGGGTTTGAAAATGAAAGTGTGGTATATTGAAAATTACCTCTATAAGATTCCCTT
The DNA here is from genome assembly GCA_028749045.1 of Cupressus sempervirens. Lineage (NCBI taxonomy): Eukaryota > Viridiplantae > Streptophyta > Pinopsida > Cupressales > Cupressaceae > Cupressus > Cupressus sempervirens. Next base: position 54,767,079 of record CM053786.1, read on the forward strand.
ATATGAGTCTTGGGCATGAGTCACAACAACTTTGGTCTAAAACTAGAATATAGAGATGAAGTCACCAAGTACTTAAAAAAAGAGCCTCTTTGAAGGCCTGGAATACTAAGAGAAAAACTATCTTCTCAGCATGAATTTGAAGTTCCCTTATTTGACACCAATGAATAGGTAGACCTAAGGATGCTTCAATATTAGTCCACCAGGCATGCCAAAAATTGTGGTATGACTAGTGGAGGTTATGGGAACCAATTTGAATCTTTGAAAATTAGTCCCATAGGGCATGCCAAAAATTCTTGTCACAAAATATTTCACCATTGCCTAAAGTCTTACAAGGAAAATTTGTAAAACATGGAAACAATCTCCATGCCGTGGGACTTGAAGTATGAGATTGAATATCTAGAGAAGGCTGACTTCCTTACTATCAGTGTGCATCTAATTGCTCTTTGAGAGGTAAAGGGAGAAGGAATGCATGGAAGAAAACTACCTAACCTAATCTAAAGGAGGTGATACATCAAAATAGTTGGTTCAGTCCCATTTCTGCCTAACAATGCACTATTCATCAATATAATATCAAAAGAGACTAATTCAACCTTTTCTTTGACCCAACAATCACATGCAGATTAGAAACCAAATGGATATTATGAGGAAGAAACTTCACTCCACAACATTCAAAGGCAATAATAGATACTTTTATGCAAATTGAAGAATGAAAAAAAATACATTAACAAAGGTAAGAATATTTTACACTTATATTAATGGAGAATGAGGCATAGTAGAGATTACATACAGTAGAAAAGTGAAAATACTACTACTAAAGAATTAGAAAAAAATGACTGACCCTAAGAAGGGTTACAAAATCTAGTTTTATAGTTCACGCATAACATAGATAGCTTCTATCCTAAGGCAAAGAACAACCACTACCATTAAGATTATAGAGAATAATCATGCAAACTTGAAGAAGATCTGATCATGGTACATGTCTAGAGGCAAGAAAATTGTATATTTCACCAACAAAGCTCTGATAAGTAGTGGCCATTAACATTTTGACTAGGAAGATGGATAAAACTAGAATGGTGGAGTGTTTCCTTAATTTATTAGGCATGGGGAATGCTAAAAATAAATTTTCAAAGGTTAAGAGATTAGATTTGCTATTAAAGAGCCACTCCTTGCTTACAATCAACACCCAAGTCAAAAAAATAAAAAATTCAACGATTTTCAACCGCCACCCTACAACTTTCTTGAAATTTCATTGGTCAAAGACCTTTATACCTTTTCCAACTTGGACAAATGAAAAACCTTTTATATTAGTTTATTCAAAATATGATCCACCATCACCTTTTGACTTTCAACCCCATTGGGACAAGCCACGTGTCAACCTCTCACTTTTTTGCTTTGATTAAAACCCTTGCAACTTTCTATCACAACAAGGCGATAGTCATGGATGTACTTGAGATCAATAGTAGGATAATAGTAGCTAAGAAATTGACCCACCTTGCTAGAAAACAAATAAAACAAAGACAACTATCACCTTTCTGACAATTCCACCAACCGCAAAAGAGAAATGGCCCACCAAGCCACGTCTCTTCTTGTCACGTTCTGATTTTCATAAACTTCTTGCAACTTCAAAAAGTAGGAATATGACAGTCGCAGATCATCCTGCATCTGATGGCAAAAAATATGAACTAGTCCACCCTTTTTCCAGTTAGTATCTAACCAATAATATATTGCCGACTTGTCACAAGTTCTAACACATCCATATTGTCATTATGCAGTCTGACAATGGTCCCATTAGGCCATGTGGTGAATTCTTTCTTTCCTACATTGTTTAAAATCCCTACATCTTTAAAATGTGATAAAGCAACCACCCTTGATCTTGAAGGATCTAATGGTTTGATAATATATAATCGATTTACAATCCATGTCAGTGCCTCAACCAATCAGAATTGCATCTATATGACAACTCAACTTGACATCTTTATTGTGGCATCAAGATTAAAATAGAACCCACCAAGCTCCACGCATTGGCACATCACTTCCTTGCTTTAGCTAAAGACCTTGCATATCTAGAAAGTGGGAAAGTGAAAATCATTGATCTCCCAAGATCTGATGATAAGGAATAATTGTGGGCCCCATGAAATAGACTTAGGCATATTTAAAATAAATTAAATTTTTATCCGATTTTGTCATATTTTTATAACCTTTTAATATTTAAATATTTGAATTATGACTGTTAGCCATGTTCTTATCATTTGAAATTCAAATATTGGCCAGAGGGAAAATATGGCTACTAGGTACGACTTCCATGGTTTCCATTAAAACTCTTGAGACGTGATACTTTCCTTCTAGTTGTGTTGCCCCTTAGGATTCTTATCAACTTGCAACCACAAGCCATGAATAAATAATCAATTACTTATGCCCATAAATTCATTGATATTTTAGAAAGTATATTTTGGCCATATTGTGCAGAGATTCATTTAGAATTGAATTCCTTGATCTAATAACTTAATTGTGAAATTCTACCTTATTTGAGGTCAAGTCTACTCTGAATATGATCACTTGTAAAGGATGTTTCTTAAATTTATTTTTGCAAATCCCTTGGGAAATGGGCCTTCACACTGATCACCTAAAAAGTAGAAAAGACAAGAACCTCACTACTACATTTAGACTTGAATTGTAATGACCATCCTTCACCCAAGTGATCGAAGCATGAATTGGCTCTTGTTAGATGGGTGTCATAGTTTGTTATTGTAAATTGTGATGTCAAGGGAATCTGTCACAATTGTGATCAGTAAAACTATTGTAACTTGGAAGAAGGATGGGACAAGAGTTCATGTTAACAACATCATAATTGTGACCATCCTTCACCTTAAGTATGATGTCTTAAGAATCTAGGTCATCATTGTAATTATGACCCCATTGTGACATCTTTGTTGTGGAAGTGACGTTGAGCCATCGAGAGTAGCTGTCATAATTGTGATGCCCTTGCTATGGAAGTGACAAATTATCATCAAAAAATTCTATCGCACTTGTGACAACTAGTGAAATTAAAAAAAAAAATTGGTAGAGAATATTTTAATATATTTTGATATGTTACCATTGTAGTCATTATTCATACAATCTAATGGGTCCATACGATGTATGTCTAACACACATATCTACTATGGAGTCTTTATATCCAATGTATGGAGCCTTTATACCCAACCATTCATTATAAGTTGATGAATGTGCTTCATGCCTAGCATGTAAGGGGTGCATTTGCATAAGCAATTTTAACAACTTGGAAAACTATATTTGATCCTACAAGCTAGGACCAATGGATTGTTCATTTTGTTGTACCATATCTGATGATAGTTCTACATGAGTTTGTAATCAACCTAGATAATCAACAAGTATACCAATTTAAATAGGTTATGGCTTGGGCATATGCTATTCCCATTTACCATATGGTTGTAATGTTGGAGGCAACATTTTTTCCAAAGTGGCAGTAGGTTCTATATCATTGGCTTTGTTCAAGTCTTGATTTTAATGAAGTAATAGAGAGCATGTAACCTATCTTAGGGAAATAAAGCATCACCAATTTGAGGCACTTCAACAACAACAACATATGCTCAACAACAAATCTCAACTTCCATGGGTGCACCTTAGTTGAGTTCGAAGGAAGTGATTGAAACATATGCACAAGAACCTAACATCCAATTTTTCCCTAAAGTGGGATGCACACATGATAGTCTTTAGGTTTATGGCTTTGGAACTATCAGTATCTATCTAGATTCTATAAAATAACAAGTTCTTACAATCTAGAGATAGATGGGTGATTTCATCATTGGAGCAACTAGTTGAGATGCATCGTAATTGAACTAGAGTAAATCATTGATAAACCAAACATATAATGAAGAGAAAACTTGAAAAATTGAATGCTAAAATGTTGGAATGAAATCTATCAAGGATCAAACACCTATGCCAGAGTTACAACACAATATGAAGTTAATTTTAGATATGGTAGAGGCATATATTCATAAGTTTGATCAAAATTTAAGGCACAAGAGAGAGTCTGTGGCAATATACAAGAAGAAGAAGAAGTGACTTTGGAAAGAGATTGCATGACAAAAACAACAACTAGAAAACATAGAGGATATTATGGGAGTATTGGATAGAATCTAGGAAAGTGTTGCGATAGCTACCATGACATTGGAATCACTTGGATGGGGCCCACCATCTTACAAAGAAGATCAAATTTCACATTTACAATGATCAAATGATCAAGGTATTACCAATGATAGAAAATAAGTTAAATGAGATTAACAAGAATATGTATATTGTGGAAAGTATGACCTTTCTTTAAAGCTAAGAAGGCCCAAGAAAAAAATTTCATAACATACTTTATAGGATTCCTAAGATTAAATAGATAATTACTCCCAGGGCCTACAAACATGTGAAAACACATTTATTAGAACACTTCAAAGTAAAATCATATGATGAAGCTCAGTCCTTTTGATGTCAACCCATTATTTTAGGATAAACAAAGAGAAGATGTTAGAGTAATATTTTTTTTTCTTACTACTTAAATCATTTTTGATTTAATTAGTTAAATTATCACTCTTTAGTGCTTAAGCTTTCTCTTAGATCCATTAATAATTAATTCTTTTATTAATTATTAATGTGCAACCTAGTTTTCTTAGGCTTTAGGGTTTCCTTCAAATTTAAGGTTGAACTCTTGTATTTTCTTTTTCATTATCTTGGAATACATTTTTCTCTCACTCCGTTGAGATTTCCAAGCTATGCTTTTTCCCTCTTTGGTTTCCTTTTAGCAACAAGTTATTTGCATGCAGGTGTTCTTGGTGAACTGTGAAGTTGTTTTTTCTCAATTTCTATGTGGTATAAGAGCCAATGACTAATGAGCATCCATGCTGCCAAATTTTCTTAGGGCATGATCCTAGCCTCATCCCTTATGATTCCAATGTAGCCTCTAAAAAAATAAATTTGGCCTCCCGAGGCCATACAGATAAAAAAGACAAAATTTTTTTTTTTTTAAAGAGCTCCACTCGGCAGCCACTAGTGTGCCACCCACATGCCATCGGTGTATAGCTCACTCCCAGCCCGGGCCTTGTCCCCACCAGCATGCCACTATAGCCTGGCCTGACTCCCACCATCATCAACAACTACCGATGCCACCATTTCACCACCCAATAGCTACTATTGCTGGCCTGTCACTGCCACTGGTGGTGATGTCAATTTTCAGTTAGGTGACATTAGTTTTCTAATAGTTACATCATCATTCTGTCACCGAATTTTTTTTTGAGTAGGGTGGTTTTTCTAGAAAGTTTTTCTAGTGACCAAATTTTTTTGGTAGATGGCCATCTAATGGCCATATGACCATCAAATTCTTTCCAATGTCTATAATTTTCAAGAGAGCTCATTCTTTGGAGGAGCATTTAGTTTTTCGGCTACATCTTTTGCATATGGTGTACATTTTTGAATCTAAAAGAAGTGCCAAAAAGCTAGTTTTGAGATGGAGATGATGGTATTGGTTCTATTTTATGACTTAGCCATTTGAGCTCCTATATTTGGCATTAAAGTAGAGGCTTCAATTTCCTCCCTTTCTACTTCTGGTGTCCAAATTGTGTTCTAGGTTTTTGTGCTTTCCTTAGTTTTTTCTTTGGTATATGAGGGATAGATTTATACATTATGGAGGAGGGGTGCATTTTATTTCTATAATTTAATTTAGAAATGACCCTTCTACTTCTATTTACTTTCTCTCAATGGCAGACTCTTCTTTTTCCTACCTTACACCTCACAACTACCATACTTGGAAAGGATAGATGACCAGATTGCTTGTGAAAAAAAGGGTTATGGTCATGCCTCGATGTGGTGTAGCCAGTTCTATAGAGGCCTTATGAGGTTCTTTTGCAACAAAATAAGATGGATGAGGAAATGGGCCTCATTGCACTAAACATTTCAGATGTGTTATTGTTTCACCTAGATGGTTTGACTACACCTAGGGTTATGTGGGACAAGTTTTCCACATTGTTTACTATAATGAACTAGTTTAGGGTTCTACTGATAGATGTAGAGTTCACCTTCTTGGTTCCTAACTCATTCACCAATATTGAATAATTCTTAATGAAGTTCAAGTCTCTTCAATCTATTTTATAGGTTGCTAGAAAGAAAAAATTAGATGATGAGTGTATCTTTCTGATATTCTCAAAGATTTGAGGTCCTTATTAGATCTTCACTTCTACTTTCTACTCCACTATGGATACACTAGGTGTACAACATGTTATGCCCTCTTTTGAGATATTCTATGATAGGTTAACTCATGAGTAGTCCAAGCTCACTTGAAGATGGATTCACTTATAGACTCATAGTCATAAGCAATGCTTGCCAGGTCACCTCAGGGTACACAGAAGCAAAAGCCAATGTAGATATTGGATTCCTCTTCTTAGCATTATACTAACCCATCATACTCTTCTAAGAAGGAGAAATAAAAGATAGAGATTCCTACATGTTCCTACTATCGGAAGGGACCTCATGATGAGTCAAATTATTTTTAGAAGAGATTTTATGGCTATGAGAAATGAATTGCATATTTGCAAGCTCTTCTTGAAAAGAGCACTATTTCCTCTCCATCCTCTTCTATCTCACAAGAGTCTAATTTTTAGTCTTCTTCCATATCTTCAACATCTACACTAGACTTTGGATAGGGTCATGGATTATAGGCATCCTTTGCATCCCCTTCCTAAGTCCCTTGGATACTGGATTTAGGTGATTCTCACCATATGGCATCTTCTCAAGGGGTCTTCTCCACTATTGAGCCTTCTTCCATTCCTCATATTCTCATGGGGAATAACACTACCCTAATAGTCTATGAGAAAGGTTTAGTTGGCATTCAAGATGACACATTCAATGATGTATTGTATGTTCCATATATGTCTGCAAACCTTCTCTCAATTTATCATATTACATGCAGTGGATTAGGGAAGATAGTTGAGGTCACTACAGATTCAATCTTCACTTGGGATAGTGCAACAGGAGGCCTTATTTCTATAGAGATAGTTGATCATACCACATGTATCTATACCTTCTCACACTTTGGTCCACCATCTCCATTATTGTAGCTCAACTCTTCTTTTTCACAAGAGCATCATGTGGTGTAGTCAGGACACTTGAACCTTTGTATTGTTCCCAAGACCACTATTTTGACTACCACACCACATCTAGTTGAGGTCTTTTCTCTTTAGTAGGATTCTTCTTTAGCTCTACCTAACCCTCCAGCTACATTCATTGAGCCTCTAGGTGCACTTGTTGAGGATTCTATAGAGGACATTCATCTCCTCTTTCATAACAGTGTCAGCACACTTGCATTGGGGATTCCCTTTTAGAATCCTCATGTTTTCTCCTTTGAGCATTAGTTAGGCCTTCCAGTTTCACCTCTCATTCAATGGTTTCCTTTTTCTATGCCCTTGTTTCTTCCACATTGGAGTTCCATTGCTTTGATAATTTCTATAGGGGCTCCATCATTTTGGGGGGCTTTGGTGTCTCTTCTCTTTCTCATTGGGGGTGGCGGGGGGTGTGGTGGTTTTAAGAGAGTCTCTTGAGCTATTTCTTTTTTTGTTGTTGTTTTTTTCTATCTCTTTTTGGAGAGGATTTTTTCCCACTGGTCTCAATTGAATTTGTGATACCTTCCCAGTATAGATATGAAGAATAAGATTGTTGTCATGAATGAATCCAATTAATAAGAAATCAATCCATTGCCTTGAAAATTGAGGATAAAAAATAGATCAACCATCATACCATGAAGAACTCTTGCATATAGTGGTTCTATATCCTGATTATACAACAAAGAAAGAAGAATCCAAAAATTTAGAAAGTGATTTTTCTAAGTAAAGAAAATCATGATATCATCATTCAAGTTTCTTAAAGCTATTGACACACACTGAATGAAGGAGTTCTAAATCAATGGTAGAATGACATACTTCAGTAAGCTACAAAGACCAACTATAATATATCTAAAAATGAATACATTGGTATATCAATCAAGACAAGAGACCTACATGCATATTTATAAGAAAACTAGCTTGGCTGAATGAACTCAAACTAAGTTTTTCCATTAGCCACATTGCTGTAATAGTTGGGTTTTGAGCAACATTTAGACCAAGGAGTGCTATTCTTGGACCTTAAAAATTGATTGATTGCATATATTTACAAAAAAATGTAACTAACATTGTTTGTTATTGAAACAAAAAGTTTGTGAGTGTGCCTCGTGCTCAATATCAAAAAATGTAATTAGTTCAAAATTAAAAATAAATAAGAAAATTGAGGAGAAAAAATTCTCAAGGATCAAATTTAAGTTAGAACTTGTCAAACATGATTTGGTTATGGCTTACATAAAATTATAGATATTTCTATGTCCATAATGGAAATTAGGATTAATTTTTACCATGTTTTAAGAGTTCATTGATAAGGTTGTTGTAGTAGGCCACTCCAACTTTGTTATTTCCACCTTTGATTGTGCCATCTATTCTCATAAAAAATAAGAAACTTTTTAAAAGAAAGGCACCACTGATTTCTAGTCACTTTTTTCTAAGGGTTAAAAAATTGGCTGACATGGTAATATCTATGACCAACATACATGAAAAACCTATATGCATCCAAGCCCATGTCCTTCATTAGTTTCACACTTTCCTACAAATCACACAGTTCAAGATAAAAACACTAAATTCATTAGGAGACTAAAAACATAAAAAGGAGTAGATCCATGGTCTTCCATGGGTAGTCCATGTATGGTCATTCTTAAGGAAGAAGCTAAAATTATTAAGTCAAATTTGAAGAAACTAGATTGTAAAATCAAGATGTTGTGATAAATGGTTTGTACATTTGAAACCATAAAAGTAAATATCAAGAATTATTAATCCTACGAATAATCACTTTTCTCAAGATAAAAGATTGTAATGAGAATGTGATAATAAAAATCACATGCCCAATTGTATTACTTTAAAAAAAGAAGTTAACTCATCTACAATTTCAAAAAATTGATTCAATAATTATCTATATAGATTAGAAAAGTACCAAATACTACATACCTCACTTCATATTTTGATGCAATCCTAGAAAACTTTTTTGCATTCTATCTGGAGATCAAAATCCATTTGTCACCAATAGAAAGCAATAGAGCTGAAAAATCTAATGTTAGAAAACTATCACAATTAAAATTTGTTGACATAAGTTCTATAAAATTTATACACTTACCCATTTCTTTTTTAGGTCATCCTTAAATTGGTCTCCATATCTCCATATTGAAAACAAAAAATGCCATAGAGTGTCCAAGCTGAAGGGTTCTACCGATAATACCATCTCTGCCATAGAGGAATAATCTATTAAGTTGCAGGTGCCCACTCTACTTTTAGATTTTGAATCGAGAATGCATGTGCAACTACATTCTATATGCATGTACAATAGGTGGAGTTGAAAAAATGCACCATGTTTACATTTATTTAATAGGTCTATTAATTTTTTTAAGTTATAGACCATCATGAATGTTAGAACTCTAGGTGCTATGGACATCTAAATTCTCCATTAACATGTAAAATCTTTAAGAAATGATCAATATTTAAAGCACCTAGAAGTTGGGCTAGTCTCAAGGGAAGTTCATCTTTATTGCTCATGAGCAATTCATCACAATTCTTTAGTGTTCCCATACATCTAACATAGGTACATCTAGGAATGTCCTCATTGCCTCCTGCATAGAATAATCCAATTTTACAAAATGCCCCCTAAGAAATAATAGTTCAAGTGAAATAAACACATGAAAAAAGAGAGAGAAAAAGAGGAATCTAGTTACCAATAGGTGTTGCTAGCACATCTATGGCCATGCTACATGTTGAGTGAGTTTTATTGTTTTATTATTTGGATTATGGAATATGTATGTAGCAGGAGCAATAAACACCTTAAAACAGATCACTATGAATCTATACATACATACATAGACACACATATATGTGTGTATGTATGTAAATATACACATATATACACATGTATATATATACATATGTATATACATACATACATAAATAGATATATAGATACATAGATACATAGATACATAAATACATAGATACATATACAAAAATAACAAGGGTATGATAAAAAAATGCAAAGATCACAAGGGCACAACAACCAAATGCAGCAATCACAAGGGGACGACAATGAAATCCTAGATCTTCATTGATCTCTACCAACGTTTAGAGCTCCCCACCCTTGTTCAGAGCTCTCCACCCTCTTTCATGTGCAACTATCTGTAATTGATCAAAACAAATGGGGAATGATCAATCTCATATTTTTTTGTGTGTTTATAATCCATAATCCACAATCCACAATATCTCTCTACATACATACATACATACATATATAGACACACACACACATGTGTGTGTGTGTTTATGTGTGTCTATATACACACATATATAGATATATACATATACATATGTATATATATGTAGATACATACATACAAACATATCTATACATATATACATATATATATATATATATACATACATATATACATATATATATACATACATATATACATATATATATATATATACATACATACATACATATATACATGCATACATACATATATAATATACATATACATAAATATATATACATATATACATATACATACATATATACACATACATATATATGTACATACATACATACGTACATACATACATACGTACATACATACATCTGCATATGCAATTTTATCACCTTGGAAAATTGTATTTGATCCTGCTAGCTAGGAACAACTGAATGTTCATTTTATTGTACCTAATCTTATGATAGTTCTACTGGAATTTGTAATCAACCTAGCTAATAAAAAACTAGACCAATTTAACTAGGTTATGGCTTGTTTTTTTTCTAAAACTATATGCTATGATATTTATTTGTAAAATTTCTTGCGAACTTTGCCCATTTATCTTGGTTTGCATTATTTTTGTGTAGGATCTTGATCAATCTTGAAAACTTGAATGCTGAAATGAAAGCTAGGAAGTGATTGAAACATATGCACACAAACATGACATCAATTTTCCCTAAAAGTGGGAAGCACGCATGATGGTCTTTAGGGTAATGGCTTTGGAACTATCATCATCTATCTAGATTTTGTAAAATAACAAATACTTGCACAATCTAGAGATAGATGGGTGATTGCATCATTCGAGCAGCTAATTGAGATGCGCTATAATAAATTTTTTTTTTTTTATGGAAATATACCAAAAGGAGAAGGGGCAGCTTTAGAAAGAGACTGCATGATAGAAACAACAACTAGACAATATAGAGGATATTATGGAAGCACTAGATAGAATCTAGAAAGGTTTTGTGGTAGGTACGATGACATTGGAATCATTTTCCAGTGTCTTTGAGAATTTATAGTCCTAATATCAGGAGGACTACATGTTGTACAATTTATGATGTATTGCATCTGCATTTTCTTTGGCATTGCTTATAAGAGTGTTTCAAGGTTGTGGACCACTTCAGCATCATTTGCATGGTTTAGAGGTAATGGCATTATGGTAGAGGCTTCTACAAGGGGATGAGCCTTGTGATTATGACATTTACATAGAAGCAAAACTTGCTTCTTCAACTCCTTACATTGAATTCTTTACTGAATTTACTCTTCCAGTAGTGAGAATAACTACAAAAAATTCTTGGGAGCCAAGGGAACCTGAACATATGCTACATTTTTTAGAGACATGGGATAAGTTACTACCAACTTCAGTACTTCATAACATTTTGGATCATATACTAATGCCCAAATTAACAAGAGCAGTAGATACTTGGGATCCTCATAGGGAGACTATGCCAATACATGCATGGTTACTATTACCCATTTTTATCACCATGCAAAAATGAGTAGGTTGACTAGCCATATTTCCTAAGGTGGTGAAAATAATGTTTGTAACTCATTAAATACGTATGCAATCAGGCGATACATAAAATGTTGACCATGCTTTAACATTCTATCCCTAGGTTTTAATCTTCTAAGTTGGCATGATCTATGACCTTACAAAAACTTTATTTATTAATGCCTACAGGCCCCATTTTGCTACAAAATTAGAAGAATCACAAAGGCCTTTGATCTTCAGTAGATTGAAGGTTGTCACTATGTCACCGATGAAAATTATAGGTTCTTTGCCCATGGTGACAAGATGACAAATGGACACATAGTATGGTGGGCCCTCTTTCCTCATTTCTGGCAGAATGTACCATACATCTTCTTAGCTATTGATCTTCCTTGGACTGATGGTCCCCACTATGTTTCCATAGAAAGCTACAAGATCTTATCTAAAGTGACATAGTGAGCACTTTCCACATGGATATATGGGGTTAACTTTAGGTGGTGGACCACAATGTGATAGGGTGATGTCAGAACTATATATGTGAAAATGTGACCTCAGATCTTTCACCTACACTTCAACATGGTCATTGTATGTGGATTCATCCTAGAATGAACATGGGATAGTTCATCCAAGAGGTCTGACAATGTGACTTGTTGCCTTCTAACAAGAAGGATTTTTCCTATTTGCTCTCAGACTGAGATGTAGGCAACCAGAACTTTTTAGAATGAAGGATTTGTGTGAAGTATGATTATGCAAGTAATCTATATGATGTGAAATTTATTCTATTAGATAATGAGAGAAACTAAGCTAGATGTATGCATTATTAAACTAAATGACATCAAAATACTAATCAAAAGCACATATGAGAGCTATAAAAATGAGTATTCAATTTGATAGCAATTGAATATCATCCCATTCCAACCTTTGTAATGGGAGATTGAGAGCCCCTTAAATAGACTCCATGAATTGATCAACGATCATGATCAATTTGGATGAATAGTTAAGATTAGAGAGAAGATTAAGTTGAAATAGAAACTTGCTTATGAAAGTGAAGTTGATTGTTTCAAATCTAAGTGTGATGAGTAGTTAACTGAGCTTTTTATGAGTGTGAGAACAAGTTAATTAAATTGCTTCCAATTCAAAAGGTAGTTCACTCAGAGTCTCCATTTTAGAATTGAAAAGAAGATTTTGAAGATACTATTTAATTCAATAAAGTGAGATATGACCTCATAAATTCCTTTTTCATTTAATTGAATAATCTCATTCAACTAATTAAAGTGAGCATAATTATTAAATTAAATATTCTTAATTCCTTTGTACATTAGCCTTCGAATATAATTTAATTTAATGAAAGTATAAACACTTCAAATTAAATTATATCTTAGTCAATAGGTTTAATGTGACTAATTTGAGTCAATGCTTAGGAGTTAAAAAAGTAGCTTGATTAATGCAGATTTAAGGTTTTCTGCATTTGACAATTAAGTCAAGTAGCAAAAATCAAAATAAGAATTTCTTAGTAGAATAGGACTTTAGAATTCATTAGAATAGACCAAAATTGGTAATCAATGAGCCAATTTTAGGATATTACATTTTGCCCCTCTTTGAATGAATGTGCGAGAAACACGTTCAATTCAATGAAAAATAGAAAGCATGATGCAAAGATGAATATGTAAGATTGGTTCCAAAATTGATGATACAAAGCCCAATTGATAAGCTTTTAAAGATTATCTCCAGAATAGAGCTTAATCTTAAGGAATCCAAGTAGAACACATAGATACTTGAATTGATAAGCATTTTAAAGGTTTTCTCCAAAACGAAGCTTAACCTTTAAGGGTCTAGATAGAACATCTAGATACCTAAGATTGATAAGCTTTTAAGGATTATCTTGAAAATAGAGTTTAATCCTAAGGGATCTAGATAGAACACCTAGATACCTGAATTGATAAGAATTTTAAAGTTTTTCTCTAGAATGAAGCTTAACCTTTAAGGATCTAGATAGAACACCTAGATACCTAAGATTGACAAGCTTTTAAGGATCATCTCTAGAACAAAGTTTAATCTTAAGGGATCCAGATAGAATACCTAGATACCTAAGCATAACAGGTAACACGATCCAATCATGAGCTGTAGAACCATCCCCAGAATGAGGCTTGATCCTCAGGAGTTAGGGTTTAGATTATCCTAATACCTATCCATCAAACTTTGATAAAAGCTGTTATAAGATCTATGACTAATTTGAGTCAATACTTAGGAGTTAAATAGATAGCCTGATTAATGTCGATTTAGGGTTTTCTGCATTTGACAATTAAGTCAAGTAGCAAAAATCAAAATAAGAATTTCCTAGTAGAATAGGACTTTAGAATTGTTTAGAATAGACTAGAATTGGTAATCATGGCAATGAGCCAATTTTGGGGTATTACATTTTGCACCTCTTTGAATGAATGTGCGAGCAAGACCTTCAATTCAAAGAAAATCAGAAAGCATGATGTGAAGATCAATAAGTAAGATTGGTTTTGAAATTGATGATACAAAGACCAATTGATAAGATTTTAAAGATTATATCTAGAAAGGAGCTTAATCTTAAGGAATCCATGTAGAATACCTAGATACCTGAATTGATAAGCATTTTAAAGCTTTTCTCTAGAATGAAGCTTAACCTTTAAGGATCCAGATAGAACACCTAGATACCTAAGATTGATAAGCTGTTAAGGATTATCTCTAGAATAGTGTTTAATCCTAAGGGATCTAGATAGAACACCTAGATACTTGAATTGATAAACATTTTAAAGGTTTTCTCCAGAATGAAGCTTAACCTTTAAGGATCCAAATAGAACACTTAGATACCTAAGATTGATAAGCTTTTAAGGATTATCTCCAGAAAAAAGTTTAATCCTAAGGGATCTAGATAGAACACCTAGATACCTGAGCATATAAGATAACATGATCCAATCATGAGCTGTAGAACCATCCCCAGAATGAGGCTTGATCCTCAGGAGTCCAGTTTTAGACTATCCTAATACCTGTCCATCAAACTTTGATAAAGACTATTATAATATCTGTGACTAATTTGAGTCAATGCTTAGGACTTAAATAGATAGCTTGATTAATGCAGACTTAGGTTTTTTTGCATTTGATAATTAAGTCAAATAGAAAAAATTAGAATAAGAATTTCCTAGTAGAATAGGACTTTAGAATTGATCAGAATAGACCAGAATTGGTAATCATGGCAATGAGCCAATTTTGGGGTATTACATTTTGCCCCTCTTTGAATAAATGTGTGAGCAACACATTCAATTCAAAGAAAATCAAAAAGCATGATGCGAAGATCAATAAGTAAGATTGGTTCCAAAATTGATGATACAGACACCAATTGATAAGCTTTTAAAGATTATCTCTAGAATAGAGCTTAATCTTAAGGAATCCAAGTAGAACACCTAGATACCTAAATTGATAATCATTTTAAAGGTTTTCTCTAGAATTAAGCTTAACCTTTAAGGATCTAGATAGAGCACCTAGATACCTAAGATTGATAAGCTTTTAAGGATTATCTCCATAATAGAGTTTAATCCTAAAGGATCTAGATAGAAAACCTAGACACTTGAATTGATAAGAATTTTAAAGGTTTTCTCCATAATGAAGCTTAACCTTTAAGGATCTAGATAGAACACCTAGATACCTAAGATTGATAAGCTTTTAAGGATTATCTCCAGACTAGAGTTTAATCCTAACGGATCTAGATAGAACACCTAGATACCTAAGCATAAAAGATAACATGATCCAATCATGAGCTGTAGAACCATCCCTAGAATGAGGCTTGATCCTTAGGAGTTAGGGTTTAGACTATCCTAATACCTATCCATTGAACTCTGATAAAGACTGTTATAAGATATAATTAGCTGATGAAAAGATGAGAGAGATGAAAAAGATGCTAGATAGAGGGAAAGGAAATTCCTATTGATGAGATGCCCCGAGTGATGAGGACATAAGATGGGAACAAGATGCCTTGAGTGATAAAGATTTAGATTGAGTTGAAATTTAGATTCAATGATGTAATCATCCTACCCCCTTGGGAGCGAAATTGAAAGATGACACACCAAAAATATGATGTAAAGAAATAGAAGGAGAGATACAAAAGAACATGAGGAGTTAGAAAAATATAGAAGAGAGAAAAATGATTAGAATAAAATTCAAAGTCAATTCAAAGTGATTTTGAGGTCTAGAAGACCAAGTTTGACCAAAAGTTGACTAGAGTTGATTTTTTTCAGATTTGAGATGAAATTTGAAGAGATTTTGAGTCAAAAAGATTTGAAGATTCACCAAGTATCAGCAAAAAGTTGGATTGCACAAGCATTCGATTTCATCGGTCCCAAAATTTTAAAATGCATTTTTGAGCCACTTAAGTGTGTCAAATTTTGAATTCGATCCCAAAAATGGATTCAGAATGATCAAATTAGCCAAGGGGTGATTTTTGCCAAATCAAAGCACTTTGAAAAATTAGGTCAAAAGTTATATAAGGGCCCATAGGGTCATTTTCAAATCATTTGTACATTTTGTCTTTAGTGGAGAAGAGAGCTCTAAGAGGAAGATGGTAGTCCCAATGCATACACATTGTTTCAAGTGCTCTCAATGATACAAATAGTCAATGGACTATGGACCTTTGATGAGTAGTTGACAATCCCTCTTTGTATTTAATGTTTCATGCATTTTGATGTATTTTTGCACATTTTTAGCATGTTTTTAGGGTAGGTCAAATTGGTTCTCATGCGGGGATGTCTTTTGTCATGTGAACTTAGTTCTTTGCATGAAGATTCACCAACCTGATGTTTCTTCACCTGCGTCAGTGGGGAATCTCGCATGGGAGATACCCACCTCTCTCATGAGATGCATTTTGGGCGCATGTCGCTTGCAGTCTGATCACTTCTCATGTGAGAACTTTTTTTCTTGTGCTACGACTTATTTTTTCATGTGAACAAGGAAGATTTCATGCAAGAACATGAATTTTTGCATAAAATTCTATTGTGGGAAATGAATTTAAAAGTTGCAGTTTTGATTTTTCATCCAAAATTTGCATTTGTTTTGCTGTCTTTTTGACTTGTTGAGCAAGTATCGACTATTTTCTTATTATTTTTTCTCATGTGTGTAGGTGGTCTTTGATGACATTGCATTTAGGTCACACTATCCGCCCTACAGAGCTCTATTGCAGAGTCTCGACGATGTAGATATGGCCCACATTGATAGATTAGGTTTAGCAATTTTATGCCAGATCCCAGCACTGCTGTTGAATCATGGACTTTTGACAACATTGGTGGAGCATTTCCATTTGGAGATGAACACCTTCCACTTGCCATAGGGAGAGATGACTATCACCCCTAAGGATATTTATAGGATACTATGGATACCCTTCCATGGACCGTGAGAGGTGTATGACATTGTGCCCTGAGTAGGCATAGAGGCACTGAGGGCCATATTCAAGTAGGAGTTAGCAATAAGGCGAGCCTTCAAATGGGATGAGCTCATTCATACATATGGGACCACTCATAGGTTAGCATCAATGTTAGCCATATTTATCAGTTGCTTCCTAGTACCTGAGAGAGGACAACATGGACTGGAGTGTGGGTGGGGTGTTGTGCTATAGAGGATGCTTGACTCTCTTGAGTAGTTTGGATGGGGCCAGTGCATGCTCACCCATATGTTTTACAAGATGCATGAGATTGTGTACCATGAGTGGAAGAGTATGGCCATGAGGGTGTATGTTCTATAGATCTGGGCTTGGGAGCACCTACTAGTGACACAACCCATTTTTGAGGATGCTCAAGAGTTGACAGAGCCTTACATATGCAAGTATAGATGGCATCTTACCTAGGTAGGTTTGGGTAAGATATAGCATTGGAGGACACATCTCGATGACCTAGTCTCCATTGTATGGCTGCCATAAAGAGAGATTGAGGATTGGGATGATTCTCCTCGAGAGCTAGGTTGGATGTTCTCCTCACAACCATTGTTAGGTCGAGCCACCCATATCATAGAGAGGCTTCCCATCACATGGGTATGGTGACAGTATGAGTGGCCTTAGGATGTCTCACAGGAGTATTGCTCTTATGCTAGGTTAGTTTGAGATTTTGAGTTTGACTGGTTAGTGAGATTAGATCCCAAGAGATCTATGATAGATGTGTGCAACCTAGTTGCGACAAAGTGGGACTACCTCCTAGATGTAGTAGATGCAAGGATGATGCCTGCATGATAGGCACATTTTATTAGCCATCCCTTCCCTTAGTTTATAGATCTATTGGGGATGGCAGCTTCTAGGCCATAGGGACCACAACAGGTGCTCATACAAGCTCTAGTTTAGCAGCCAACATAGTAGTAGCCACCATAGGGTCCACCACAATAGGTGCAACATAGAGTATGATAGATGAAAATTATCCAATCCCAGATGGGGTTAGATCCAAGTGTTAGCAGTAGTAGGTTGGAGTAGGATCAGTGGATAGAGGATCAGGCACCTGTGGAGCATCCAATAAAGATGCTAGATGAGGAGATGTAGGAGGAGCCTACTACTGGGCTCTAGGATGCATTGAGGAGGGTGAGAGAGAAAATCAAACAAGCCTCCTGATACTTGGGAGAGTTACATATATAGGTGGTAGTGTGAGACACCTAGATAGAAAAGCATGATCATGAGATTGAGTGACTATGAGAGTAGGTGTAGGTAGCTAAGTGGAGGGCTGAGATGCTGTAGGACTAGGTTTGACTTTAGGTGACCTAAGCAGTGTACTATTTTGTAGTGTACTCCATATTGGTGCCTAATGAGGCTCAGTAGGTTTTGTGTTTTATCCATTATGCTCGAGACTTTGGGGGTGCATGTCCACTAGCTAGACCAGATATGTTGTTGCCTCCTCCTCCTCCTCCAGGAGGTGAGGATGTTGGACAGAGCTAGATCTGTTATCTTATCTTTGAGTTTTTGATTCTAGCTATGTATCAATTGGTATGCCAACACCATTTTGTACCATTTTTCTTAATAGCACTTGAGTAACACTCATTTTTGTATTGACACATTCTTTTGACATTGATATATATATGAGATTTTGAGTGAAGTATCTTGTGTTCATGTCATTGTTAGTGTCTATCTTTTAATTTGATATACATGTTGTTTTATGCAATGATTATGAGATGAAAAATATGATGTTGATGTATGAATGCATGTTTGATTTGAGTAGTTCATGCAGATGAAATGACTTTATGGATTTATGAAATGAAATGCACAGATAATGGACTGACATCTCATGTAGTATTTCATGTTTTTGCTTGATAGTGACAGGTATTTCATTGAGGAGCACAAGGGGATGAACTAGAGAATCAAATGTTTGTGCAACCATGAAGGATCATGATACTTTGAAGAGCCTAAAAATCCCTCATTGTAGGAGATGAAATTAGATTTGCAATCAAATTATATGCTGAACCAAGGAATGCATGCAACACAACCCTCTATTTGATGCAACCTAAAACTAGATGCAACCCTAGGTCTAGTTACCAAACTTTGACAATTTATCATCATTGAGCATATAGCCAAAACCCTAGATGTCATACAACTCTCATTGATACTACAATCATGAGAATGTGAATAGGACATTTGTTCTAGTTTTGTCAGGATAAAATGTAAGCATTCAATGCACAAGAAGCTAGAATTACTAGAACATTTGTCCCTTTTAATGTAATGAGTTAACATAAGATTCAAAACATAAATGTTATGCTAACTAGAATGTTTCTTGCATGGAAAACAAACCAAACACACAAGAGTTCTATCTTATGCTAAGTATTCAGTAAGTATTCTATCTACAATGACCCTTATGTTCGTAACCTAAGACAAAATTGTGCTAGATATACTTGTAGTGAGCCATATGTTCACTTAGTAGGACAAGTATCGGTATGTACTATAGCATGAAGAGTTCACTCCAATAGGTAAGGAGAAGAACCAACATTATTGATGTATCCATATAAAAGGAGTCAAGGTACACCTGGCCATC